>OX421446.1:1322500-1407500 GCA_949126865.1 Montipora capitata
TAGTCATTTGTTTCCCCCACCCCTTGACCCCCGGGGATGGGTAGGGAAATTACATTTGAATGGTTGTAAAGTAGGTGTATTTCCACTGGGGACTAGAGCAGACAAACACACGTAATTCCCCCACCCCTCTGTTCCTAAAAGATTCTGAGTCATCAAGGAAATGTTAGGGAGATTACCACAGTATACAGTTCTTGCCATTTGTGTGTGCCACATGAACTATATAAGGAACGACGCCATATTGATTTTGCACGTGTGAAACTACTCATTACCATTGCTCTTCGTTTCTTTTCAGTCCCAGTCCTCCTAGGTAAGAATTCCCCGATATTTCCCCCTGTATGTCCCCCCAGAGGGGCAGGGCAGAGGAACGAAAATCTTGTAATTTTCCTACCCCCTAGAGGCGTAATTGTGGCGTAATCTCGCGTAATTGCCCTAGTGATTTCCCCTTATGTCCCCACTATCCCCGGGGGTCGGGGGGTGGGGGAAACAAATGACTAGTGCATAACAATAATATTAAATGATGTATGTAATTAACACGAATTGAATTTTCGAACATTGCTTCAGATCCGGGTATGGAACCAATCTCTAGGGACACCAATAACAATAGAGAAACGTACGACTTCTGGTGGACGAACAAAAAACGCTAACGTGGCGTCGATGACGTCACGTGAAAACCATCTATTAAATTAAAAGTTAAAACAAACCCGGGTAGCATCGTTAAATAAAATTATTCTGTTAATGATTGCTTAGGGCATAATTTTCCGCAACAGATTAGTCATCCTTCATAAGAACACTATTTCGTTTAATTTAACACACCTCGTGCATCTTTGTCGCCAGTAAATAGTACCGATGATGAATGTTCTTCCTGTATCTCGTTCGGATTGTCCCTAAAGGCTTTGTGGGATAGCTTTCCCAGCCCACGACGCGCCAACTTGACGGAAATTTATCACCAGGGCCCGGTCGTTCAAAAGCCGATTAACACTAATCCCAGATTAAAAATTAACCGAGGAGCTTCTAAATGCTGTTCAACGCTGATATTCGGCAAAAGTTTACATTAGAAGAAGTCAATCTTGAAAAACGAAAATAAGCAAAAGAAACTTTCACCAAAAAGTTGAAAACATGAAACAAAAGTTCACACTAATCCTGGATTACGGTAATCGGCTTTCGAACAACCGGGCCCTGGCAGACCTTTACGGGGCGCCGTTCATGTTATGGGGCGCTGTTTGTAAAAAAATTATTTAGAACAAATTTGTGGCATTTTTCCCTCATTTACAAATAATTAAAACTGCCAGAAAATTTATTAATAAATAAGACGCAAAACTTGTTGGATGATATGAAAATAATTGTTTTAGGCACATCCTGATTTATAAATAATTTTAATCGCGAAATAAATTATATATAAATAGTGAATTACACAGCTTCAATTATTTATAAATCAGCCTGTCTCTAAAATATTTATTTACATATCATAAAGTTAGACAAACCAGTTGTAAATTTATTATTTATAAACAATAAACTCCACCTCGCGTGTAAATCGTTATTTATAAATAGTGAAGGTTACCTAAAGTGAAAATCCATTATGAAATTTTACCTCGCTGACTGTAAATTTATGGTTTACATATCATGAAATTACATCACCGCGTGTCCATTATTTACAATCCATTATTTACAAATAATGAAGTTCTCCTATGTGCTGGCAAATCCAGTATTTATAAATAATAAAGTTGACCAGGAGGGGACATCTATTATTTATAAAGAATGAAGTTTCATCAGGGCACCCAACGTCAATTTTCGGAAAATATCTGTTCGGAAGACGATTTGAGATCTAGAATTTTCGTAACATTCGTTGTAAAATTTATTGCTTGCCTGCCTGTCCTAGGATTTTCGAACATCTAAAAATTTGTATAATTGCCCATTTTTAACGGATTTTTACCTCAAAAAGGTCACCTAGAATTTTCGGGAGCCTTTTTTCTGGCTACATTTTTCGAAAAAGTAAGTTTTTTCGGACCTTTAGACTTTCAGCTAGGAAATCCGAACAGATGAAAAATTTTTAGGGGATGAAAATATGCCTATATCTACAGTTTAAATACTAAAATGCGTTAAACAATGCTATGTTTAAGTGGTTTTGAATTTTATTGTCGTTGGGTGCCCCTGTTTCATCTCGCGAAGTGGCAGTTTTAATTATTTCTAAATAAGGAAAAAATGTCACAAATTTGTTCCAAATATTTTTTTTACAAACGGCACGTGACCATAGACCTTGCCTTCCTCTTCCGCAACCACCTTCACCCTTCAGCTTCACTTTTATTGAGTTGGTAAAGCCGATGAGGCATCACATCAACTATATTACAAATTACATTAACTACATTACTATATAAATAAAATGTAAACATAAAATACATATAAATGCAAAATGCATAACCGAAAACGTATTTGACCGGGTTAGCTCACAAGAGATCAGAAACTTTCTCCTTGAACCCAATGAACGGTTGAGTAGTAGCTACTTCGGCCGGAAATTGGTTCCAGTCTCTGGAGGTTCTCGGAAAAAATGATCATTTAAAGCCGCTTTTGAAATTGAGAGCAGTTAACAACCTCGTTCCCAGGGTCTCTCTTCTCTGCCTCCATTGTTCTCAACGACAATGGAGGCAGAGAAGAGAGACTCTGAGAACGAGGTTGGGCAGTTTAAACTTAAGGTAATTCCTTAGAATTGCATTGCGCATCCCTACTGCGCACGATTTTCGCGTCATTAGCGCGCGCACATAAGCACGTGCGCGTACAAAACGTAAGAGATTTCGCTCAAACTAAACCCGATAGCGAAATAAATGCTCCTTTTCTCTCAAACGAGCACGGTGACCCCCGATTTTTTTTTCAGGTATTTGCTAAGAACAGTCTAATAAAGAACATATTTGAGGACGGAAAAAAGTTTGATAGTAGAACATGAATTTTTTTTGGAAAACAGTTCCGTACTGGGTGTATTTTACCCAAGGCGAGGACTTCAAGCTAACCACGAAACTGCCCCAAAAAGTGCACTATTTCCACAACCAGGGAATCAAAGACGGCGTAAATGAAGCAATACTGCTTATGTAGATAAAAGAAGCTTTATTTTCAAAATAAAATTTTGTGTCTTTGAAGTAACCAAGACTTAATTCTGTATGAAGGTGATTCGAATTTTTAACGCGAAAACAGTAAAAATACCCCATTTTAACAGCCTGCTGACGCGTAAACAAGCACGGTGACCCCATTTTTTTATTGCATTTTTTTAATGTTCATATCATGAATGTTAATTATGCCAAGTTTCCAAAAACGTTTGATAGTAGAACAATTTCAAGGGAATTACCTTAAATCCATGGTACGTGCCCGGGGGTACGTGTTTCCTTAGAGAATTGCAAATAGTGCTGGACAGTCATGTCTACGAGGCCATGGATCATTTTATACATCATCAACAGTCGCGAGATCCTTCTTCTCTTTTCTAAAGGCTCGAGACCGAGAGTATCCAACATACTGCTAATACTTGAAGTGTATCGATAATCACTGGTACAAAACCGTGCAGCTGCTCTTTCAGCTCTTTGTACTCTAGTCCGCGAAAGGAGAAGTATTTCTTGCGGTCATTTCAAGAGGGTAAGTACTTAATGTATCCCTTACATGATTATGTATTTAAATATAAGGTATTTATAGTGTATTTAATAATTAGCCCTATATACCCATGTATACCCTCAAATACCCCTATATACCCATGTATACCCTTATATACCCCTATATACCCATGTATACCCCTATATACCCATGTATGCCTTATATACCCATGTATACGCTTGTATACCCTTATATACCCCTATATACCCACGTATCTTGATTAAGAAAATAACACAAACAGCGGTGATAAACATTGCATTCCAACGCGTTTTTTATAAAACTTGACGTTTCGTATGCTAGTCAACATACATTTTCAAAAGTGACCGTTACAATTTTTGAAAACTATATATATCGTAAACATTAGGGGTCTGGAACCTAGACTGAGAAAAATGATCTGCAGCAGTACGTGTCTAGACATAATGAGGAGTAATAGCTAAAACAGCAATAACTTCTCTCTTGAAAAATGGCAATTTTTAGAATATCGTTTGTCCAAATGGAGAGGATTCCTGGTGTGGCTATCAGAGGGATCTAGCCCTGGGAACATCTGATTACCAGCATAGACACCCTCTTCCCAGGGCTGTTGCTGATGCCACCCATGAAACCTATGAAGATCTGAGTGACAGGAACCTCCTCACTCGTTGTCTCCATGGAGGCACTCAGAATCAAAACGAGGCCATCAATGCCCTTATTTGGCAACGAGCAACAAAAAAAACCCACTCTGGCTTGAACACTGTTGAACTTGCTGTATTTCTAGCAGTCTCACACTTTAATGATGGTGCATGCTCAATCAGTTTAGTCCTTCAAAAGTTAGGAATCAATCCGGGAGTACATTGCAAGAATGCCTGCAAAAAACGTGACCACAATAGACTACGCCATTCTCGCAGAAAGAGTGCAGAGCATTCAAAAAAGAGAAGAAGGCAAATTAGAAACTACAAGAAAGAATACACTGAGACTTTAGAGGCACTTGAAGGGCCACACTATGTAGCTGGAGCCTTTTAAGACTTAACTTTGATTCAAATTGTACTGCGCATCTTTTACACACATTTTTCTTAAATTCCGTATTTGAGGCTTACTTGGGAATGGTAAACGTAATATCTCAAAGAATATTTGGAATAATCAAACACAATTTTGACACAATGTTAAGTATGAATAGAGATATGCAATGAACTAAAACAATAAGGTTTTGAGCAATCTGTTATGATTTATGCTATTTTTTGTCCAAGGACTTCATGCGCAATTTTTTCCCTCTTTTGAGAGAGAGTGTTAATCGCAATCATTACATAGTACGTTGATAATCCTAGTTCATTGAACGGCTCTGGACATCCGTTACCAGTGTGCCAAATCTCAGTTATCCACTATGAAGCATACTGGAGAAATTGTGATTACTAGTTACCCCATAATTTGATTTGTAGAAATGGGTGTGGTTCTTAGAGGGGGTGTGGTTTATCAGGAATGTAAGGTATTTCCCAAGAACTTGTTGGAAATTATTCTTTGAATGCTATCCAGTGCTATTCACTTTAAAAACAGGCCATAGGTGAAGGTAAACTGATTAAAAAATGTTAACAAAATTTGCCATTTTTGGACTATCGAGCCACCTTAAGGGAAGGCTTTAGCTCTTGAATGAACATTTTTTAGTCTCTTTAACTTTGCAGTGAAAGTCAACTTTTCCGGACGCTAAAATACCCACGTATACCTTTGTATACCCTTATAGACCCCTATATACCCACGTATACACCTATATACCCCTGTATATAAATATCGTTATTCTCTTATTTACAATATTTTCCCGTTCCCTTGACACGAGAATTACAGCGAAATGAAAGCACAACTTTGTCGCGAATTTTCTATGATAAAAACTTGTTCAGAAATCCAAAATCTAGGTTAACAGCACACACCAGGCCTACTCCTGAATATCTGGCTAGAAATCATTTCCTCTGGCCGCGCTTCAGCCATTCGATGAGGGCCAGTCTCGTGCTTGTTGCCTCGCTCATGCCCAAAAAGAATTCTGGGTAATTCTGCTATTCCATGACAAGGGAAGACTCCCGATTCTCAATTCATAGTTTTTTTCATAAGTGTCGGGCCACCCAGTCCTACCAGCAAAATAACGCATCGATTGAAGGTTTTAGCTTTCAAAACTTGCCCACATTGTGTCGGTAGGTCCTGGAATTCGTCCACAGAAAGGCCAGAGAGACAACTTCACTCGTGAACCGCCATGTTTACAACAGAGCATTTTAGGCGTCCCAGTCTGCATGAAACCATCTCTCGCCTCTGCTTGAGATAAGACCAGACACGCACGGTTCTTACGTTGCGTTTATGCCTATAAAATCAACTGAAATGTCAATTGCTGGTACAAGGAAAAAAAAAAAAAAACGAGCATGTTATTTTTTTTGGCAGGCTAGGTATCGAAGAGCCAGAACATTTGCTCATGCGCTGACGAAATGTTTGAACAAGAGAGAAAAACGCAGTACCTCCAGACACCGGCGCTGGAGCGTCGTACCAAACGAGTCATCCCGGGATTTCGGCCCGTGCGATCGCTTTTGGACGCAGTTGGCTCTTCGCTGCTTTCTGCTACCGACCTTGCCTCCCGGTACGGCATTGAGGGAGAGATATGTCGGCCCCTAAACCATATGTGGCAAATCCCACGCCTACTCACAGCTCAAAACCACCCTTGTCAATATAGGGTAAGAATTAGATGGCTTATATATTCAAGAGAAAAGTCATTTTATCTGTCATATGGTAAGCACTGGAGTCGCAGATTACAAAGTGTGCGCATGCGCCCTCCTAAAGGTAACATACATACAGTCATAAGCTTTTTCCGAATAACTACAGGAGCTAGTATCTTCGAGACATTACATTTACAGCTAAAATACATAGCATATACAGATACCTACTAAATACATAATATTTTAAGATATATTCATTAAAAAGAAAAGCCGCTGTACAAAATGCGGTCCTGGATTCTCTTTTAAAACCAGTAAACTCATGGGTACTTTTAAAATCAGGTAGCGCATTCCGCAACTTAGCTGATACGTAAGCAAAAAGAGAACTAAGACCATAACTGGTTGTTCCAGGTTTATTGAGGAACAGAATGTAATTTCCGCTAAGATCATGCATAAGAAGGGGACGGGAGAAAACACGTATTTTTCATATAAGCAGAAAAACCCTTTTTTCAAAAAAAAAAAACAACACACTTTTATCAAGTAATACGAGGAAATTTTGAATGCGCTTATTGCATAGAGATGTCGAGCTTGACTTTCGAAGTAAGGGGACAGGTAATCTGCAAATATAAATATCGTTATTCTCTTATTTACATTATTATACCGTTTCTTTGACACGAGAATTACAGCGAAATGAAAGCACAACTTTGTCGCGATATTTCTATGATAAAAACTTGTTCAGAAGTCCAAAATGTACATCAACAGCACACACCAGGCCTACTCCTGAGTATCTGACTAGAAATCATTTCCTCTGGCCGCGCTTCAGCCATTCGATGAGGGCCAGTCTCGTGCTTCTTAAGTTGCTTCGCTCATGCCCAAAAAGAATTCTGGGTAATTCTGCTATTCCATGACAAGGGAAGACTCCCGATTCTCATTTCATAGTTTTTTTCATAAGTGTCGGGCCACCCAGTCCTACCAGCAAAATAACGCATCGATTGAAGGTTTCAAAACTTGCCCACATTGTATCGGTAGGTCCTGGAATTCGTCCACAGAAAGGCCAGAGAGACAACTTTACTCGTGAACCGCCATGTTTACAACAGAGCATTTTAGGCGTCCCAGTCTGCATGAAACCATCTCTCGCCTCTGTTTTCTTTCAAAGGCTTTCCTTTACCCACATTCTAGCTTAATTATGCCAGCATGGTGGCTTCTGTAGACGAAAATGGCCCGAAAAGGGGTAAGTACTTGGTGTAGGCACTCATATAGTGGTCCGGTGTAGTAACTCCTATAGTGGTCCCAGGTGGCGTACTTAACTATGCTTAATCATCCCTAGCCGTACCTAAGCATCCCTAACCGTACTTAAGCATCCTTTATCGTCCTTAGCCGTACTTAAGCATCCTTAAGCGTACTTAAGCATCCTTCTTCATCCTTAACCGTACATAAGCATCCTTTATCATCCCTAGCCGTACTTAAGCATCCCTAACCGTACTTAAGCATCCTTTATCATCCCTGACCGTACTTAAGCATCCTTTATCATCCTTAGCCGTACTTAAGCATCCTTTATCATCCCTAGGCGTACTTAACCATCCCTATGCGTACTTAAGCATCCTCCTTCATCCCTAACCGTACTTAAGCATCCTTCTTCATCCTTAACCGTACTTAAGCATCCTTTATCATCCCTAACCGTACTTAAGCATCCTTTATCATCCTTAGCCGTACTTAAGCATCCTTAAGCGTACTTAAGAATCCTTCTTCATCCTTAACCGTACTTAAGCATCCTTTATCATCCCTAGCCGTACTTAAGCATCCCTAACCGTACTTAAGCATCCTTTATCATCCCTAGCCGTACTTAAGCATCCCTATGCGTACTTAAGCATCCTTCTTCATCCCTAACCGTACTTAAGCATCCTTTATCATCCCTAGCCGTACTTACGCATCCCTATGCGTACTTAACCATCCTTCTTCATCCTTCACCGTACTTAACCATCCTTTATCATCCCTAACCGTATTTAAGCATCCTTTATCATCCTTAACCGTACTTAAGCATCCTTTATCATCCCTAGCCGTACTTAAGCATCCCTAACCGTACTTAAGCATCCTTTATCACCCCTAACCGTACTTAAGCATCATTTATCATCCTTAGCCGAACTTAAGCATCCTTATGCGTACTTAACCATCCTTCTTCATCCTTAACCGTATTTAAGCATCCTTTATCATCCCTAACCGTACTTAAGCATCCTTTATCATCCTTAGCCGTACTTAAGCATCCTTAAGCGTACTTAAGCATCCTTCTTCATCCCTAGCCGTACTTAAGCATCCCTAACCGTACTTAAGCATCCTTTATCATCCCTAGCCGTACTTAAGCATCCCTAGCCGTACTTAAGCATCCCTAACCGTACTTAAGCATCCCTTATCATCCCTAGGCGTACTTAAGCATCCCTATGCGTACTTAAGCATCCTCCTTCATCCCTAACCGTACTTAAGCATCCTTTATCATCCCTAGCCGTACTTAAGCATCCCTAACCGTACTTAAGCATCCTTTATCATCCTTAGCCGTACTTAAGCATCCGTAAGCGTACTTAAGCATCCTTTATCATCCCTAGGCGTACTTAAGCATCCCGATGCGTACTTAAGCATCCTCCTTCATCCCTAACCGTACTTAAGCATCCTTTATCATCCCTAACCGTACTTAAGAATCCTTTATCATCCTTAGGCGTACTTAAGCATCCCTAGGCGTACTTACGCATCCTTCTTCATCTCTAACCCTACTTAAGCATCCTTCTTCATCCCTAGCCGTACTTAAGCATCCCTAACCGTACTTAAGCATCCCTAACCGTACTTAAGCATCCTTTATCATCCTTAGGCGTACTTAAGCATCCCTAGGCGTACTTAGGCATCCTTCTTCATCCCTAACCCTACTTAAGCATCCTTCTTCATCCCTAGCCGTACTTAACCATCCCTAACCGTACTTAAGCATCCTTTATCATCCCTAGCCGTACTTAAGCATCCCTAACCGTACTTAGGCATCCTTTATCATCCCTAGGCGTACTTAAGCATCCCTATGCGTACTTAACCATCCTCCTTCATCCCTAACCGTACTTAAGCATCCTTTATCATCCCTAGCCGTACTTAAGCATCCCTAACCGTACTTAAGCATCCTTTATCATCCTTAGCCGTACTTAAGCATCCGTAAACGTACTTAAGCATCCTTCTTCATCCCTAACCGTACTTAAGCATCCTTTAACATCCCTGGCCGTACTTACGCATCCCTATGCGTACTTAACCATCCTTCTTCATCCTTAACCGTACTTAAGCATCCTTTATCATCCCTAACCGTACTTAAGCATCCCTAACCGTACTTAAGCATCCTTTATCATCCCTAACCGTACTTAAGCATCCTTAAGCGTACTTAAGCATCCTTCTTCATCCTTAACAGTACTTAAGCATCCTTTATCATCCCTAGCCGTACTTAAGCATCCCTAACCGTACTTAAGCATCCTTTATCATCCCTAGCCGTACTTAAGCATCCCTATGCGTACTTAAGCATCCTTCTTCATCCCTAACCGTACTTAAGCATCCTTTATCATCCCTAGCCGTACTTACGCATCCCTATGCGTACTTAACCATACTTCTTCATCCTTAACCGTACTTAAGCATCCTTTATCATCCCTAACCGTACTTAAGCATCCTTTATCATCCCCAGGCGTACTTAAGCATCCCTATGCGTACTTAAGCATCCTTCTTCATCCCTAACCGTACTTAAGCATCCTTTATCATCCCTAGGCGTACTTAAGCATCCCTATGCGTACTTAAGCATCCTTCTTCATCCCTAACCGTACTTCAGCATCCTTTATCATCCCTAGCCGTACTTAAGCATCCCTAACCGTACTTAAGCATCCTTTATCATCCTTAGCCGTACTTAAGCATGCGTAAGCGTACTTAAGCATCCTTCTTCATCCCTAACCGTACTTAAGCATCATTTATCATCCCTAGCCGTACTTAAGCATCCCTAACCGTACTTAAGCATCCTTTATCATCCCTAGCCGTACTTAAGCATCGCTAACCGTCCTTAAGCATCCTTTATCATCCTTAGTCGTACTTAAGCATGCTTAAGCGTACTTAAGAACCCTTTCTCACACCTAACCGTACTTAAGCATCCTTAATCATCCGTAGCCGTACCTAAGCATCCTTAGCTGTACTTAAGCATCCCTAAGCGTACTTAAGCATCCTTAATCGTCCCTATGCAACCTTAAGCATCCTTAGTCATCCCTAGGCATGCCTACACGTACCTAAGGATCCATTCTTTTCCTTAGGCCTACTTAATTGTCCTTGATTATCCCTAGCTGTTCAGTTACAGTGAAGTACAACTCCTGTTGAACTTTGGAAAATGGGGAGAGATTACCATAAAGATCGTTGCATAATTTAACTTAGACGTTATTTGTTATAAAAACGTACATCTCTTATTATCACTGCTACTAAATTTGCAAATGGAAACAAGGAGGCCCCATTAGGGGTTATCAGGATACAGGATATTTAGTTAACAATTTATAGGCATACTGGATATTTTGGGGGGAAAATTAACGGGAAACAGAATATTTAGGCCAAACATTAATGACATACGGGATATTTAGAACCCCCCTCCCCTAATGGGGCCTCAACATTCAGCACAGCAATGCGACCAGAATGTCAGATTTAAAAGCTTAGAATTTTTTGGAATACTGACTGGACATCGGCCGCTTCATTTGTTTGCCTTGGTTTGTGTACAAAAACAAAACAGAGTAACATGTGTTTGTGTTTTTGATTTATTTTTATATTCGGCTGTCTTAGGCTTTTTTCATAATGTTCTTTTCACATTTTTGATTCCTGTACTAGAAGGAATAGACGAGGGTCATTGACTTTACTTATCACATCCCAGTAATTTTGATGTTTGTTTAAGTGTCTACTAAAGTGAAGCTCGTTCGGATTGGGTTGGTACTTGGATGGGAGGCAACTGCGAAGTCCCCGTGGCGAGGATATCACATTTTAATTAACTTAATTTCATTCATTTTTTATTTCGTTTGTCCGCTCAAGGCTATTTTCTTATCTTTTTTCAACGTCTTTTGTTATTCCTGCAATGGAAGCAAAGAATTCATTTTGTTTTTGGTTTGGTAATATCACTGATTTACATGATCGATTTCCACTAAATCCCGTTCACGGGTAACCACTGCGTATTATCTCCGCGAAGACTTCTTATCTTATATATATATTTATTTATATTAATTCTTTTCCTTTGCTTGATTTCATTGTTGTTCTTGGTTGTTAAAGGCTACTTTCCAATCTTCTTTTCACTTTTTTTGATTCCTGTATTGGGAAACATACAGTTTTGCTGCTAAGCTGGTGTTGACTCGCACAGCATGTGAGTGTTCTCTCGGCACGATTGCCACTTCCAATATTTTTTTCTTTGTTTCACGAGTTCTTTTGTTTTCATTGAACACACACTGGTTCGATTCACAAATTTAAAGTGTTTTGGAACTACTGAACAAATCGGTTCCCAAGGAACAGGTCGATTGAAGTATTCGTTCTATCAAATCTTGTTCACAGTGGAACAAACAAGAACGAAGCAAAATATAAAAATAAAGTAGGAAATTCTCCTCACCTTTATTGCTTACCGTTCTGAAAGAAAAATCACCAGTCCATTTTATTTAATACTTTTAGTTCCGAGGTTACTGTGTCAATCATGAAGGGCGGTAAGTATTATAAGTAAATGTTTGCGTGCAACATATGTACGGAACTTCGTGGCCCAGTGATATAGCGTGATTCTATACTTGGGAAGAGAGTGGGTACGTAGGGGGACATTGGGATTTTCCATTTTGCGGTTTTGTCTCTATTTTAGATCGGTATTTCGGTTTTTGTGCCAAAAGACTTCGGTTTTTCGGTTTTGATGTTCATTGCAGTTTGCGGATTTTTCGTCTTTTAGCATCTGGTTTTCGGTTTTTGTAGAAAATACGTGCGGTTTTTCGGTTTTGTTATCCGATGTGCCTTTTGGGTATTCATATTTTATCCTATTTGGGTTCCGGTTTCTCTTAGATTTGAGCGGCAATTGAACTCGAATAGAGTGTTATTTATTTATTTAATCTTTATTTAACCACGGTGCAATTCATCAGCAATATAAAAAACCATATGTACAATTAGAAATTTAAAACCAAGTATAGATAAAACTATGTAAAGTACATTAACCATCTTACTCAATATCATACAATAAAAGCTGCTTTCCATGAATGCCGTGTTTAGAATAATGGCTTAGATAACCTCTTTAATCAATCGTTTGATTTGATTGAGGGACTCTGCTTTCCTTAGTTCTAATGGTAAACTGTTCCACAAAACTGCGCCACTATAGCTACAGCTGTTTTGTAGTAGTTTGTGCGTGGTTGCGGGAACATTTACCTTATTCACAGAGTCTCTCAAACAAAAACCAGAATCGCGATGGACACATTTCGAGCAGAGATACTCAGGTGCTAGTCCCTGTAGGGACTTAAATACCATTGTTGCTCTTTCAATTTGCCTTTGAGAGACTAGGGATCTCCATCTTAAGAGTTCAAATAAATTGTTGACATCAGTGCCATAGTTAGAGTAGGACAAGACACGGGCTGCTCTGTTTTGTAGTTTTTGCAGTTTTTCCTGCAAAGTCAGTACTCCACAGTTTCCTCAAACAATATTGCAGTAGTTGAAATGAGGTTGTACTAGGGCCTGATAAATAGGATGTAAGGTCCCATAGGGGACAAGATGCCTGTTTTCACTCATGTGATCAGTAACCTTATTTTTCCTCCGAAACAAAAGAAAACGTTTGAGTGTTAATAATAGAGCTGAATTCCCGGAGACGTCACATGAAAACACTCTACAGCCGCGAAACGCTTTACGGAAAATGAGCCTAAGTCTTTAGCCGATATTAAAATATATGAAGGCTTTAGACAAGTCCATGACATTCATAAATACTTTGATGAAATAAAGTGTTAGTGTAATTTGCTCGGTATGCCCCACTTGTCACCACTGTGTCGGTTTTCTGACGGTTTTGTATGCGATTTTCGGTCTTGGCCGAAATTTTTTGCGGTTTTGAGGTTTTGGATGATTTTTTCTTCAGTATTGCGGTTTCTAATACACCCTAATGTCCCCCTCGGTACGGGAGTTTGGAAATACTGGAGGGAATGAAAATGGTGAAGTTCGCGCTCTTCAACTTCCGTCTACATCTGCTCCCTCAAATTAATGCCTTATCCGTTCCGTGAATGAGCCAAAAAAAGGGGATTTTTGTTTCCTTGCGTCGTCTGCAGTCCGAAAAGGTGGGTATCATATTTGAAATCGGGCAAAACGCTATAAAAGCAATGCAAAAACCAGTTTCGTAACAACATTGCTATGGTGGCGCGATAAAATCTTTTGCGAGCGTGCTCGAGTTCATAACGGTGGGTCTGCCCTGGTAAAACTTTTTTCATGCCGATTTGTAACAACGAAATAAGAAAAAAAAACCAAAAAAAAAAACCAAAAAGTCAACAACACAGGACTCCTGTGCGGTCCCACATCCAAGTTTTAACCCCAGCCAGGAACCCATGACCCGGAGCTTACAACTCTACTGTGTTCGTGTAACGGCGTTTTCACATACCGATTTATTTTTAGATTGAATTTCCCGCGAATGAGACTCCCACAGGAGCCCGATGACCATTTACAAGAAATTAAGCTGACGTCATAGGGTCACCGAACCGGAACTGCCTTTGTTTTTGCCGTCGTACCTTGTAGCTCAGTCGGTAGAGCGGCGGAGATCTAACCCGAAGGTCGTGGGTTCAATATTCCCGCCCTGGTCAGAGTTTTTGTCTGTCCTTGTGTGGGCCCAGTTCCATCAGTAGGGCTAACGCTCACATGGTTCATATGGGATAGAAATCTAGCACTTCACGCTACATTACACTCTATTCAGTTAATTCTGTTTAAAATATAATTGCTACACGGCCAACGTTTGTATAAACGTAACCTTTCCTTGTAAAAATGCCGTTACATAGGCCCAGTATGGTAGCGGTAGGCTCCGGGTCATGATTTCCTGCCCCAGCCAATAGGGCTTACCTTCAATGAGATGCACAAGCACGTAGCTAATTGCCATATCTGACTACGAAGAAAACGATACGCGACTGGTTTTATACTGTTCGGCTGCCTGTTACACAGGTATCCCACGAAATAACCGCTTGCTGTATAATTAACAATAGGGAATGCACGATTTACGACGAGGTCGTCAACGAGAACGCCTCGAAACCTCCCTCGAAACAGCAATATCATTGGTTAAAAGAGGAAACTGTGCTGCACGCGTGGCACGCAATTTAGCACAAATTCGTGCGGTACTCTGTACAACAACTACGTGAAATCACCAAATTTCAGGTTTTGACGATAACGCGAGCATTCAAATGTGAATCTTTCATTGTCTATTTTTACTCCCAAACCGCTCGTGCCAATTTATTTTTAGGACAAAATAATAGTAACTTATACAACACCTAACTTCAGTTTCCAGCGAAAGAATAGACGATAAGGGATGCTCAACCACGGTTATGGATGATTACGGATGCTTAAATAAGGCTAGGGATAATTATGGATGCTTAAGTAAGGCTAGAATACTTTTAGGGATGATTGATAACGCTTTAGTGCGGTAAGGAATAATGCTTGACGCTTAAGTACGGCTAGTACGGCGATTGAGAATCCTTAAAAACGCCGGCTAGGGATGCTTAAGTACGGCTAGGGATGCTTCAGTACGGTTAGGGATGCTTAAGTACGGTTAGAGATCCTTCGGTACGGTTAGGGATGCTTAAGTACGGTTAAGGATGCTTAAGTACGGCTAGGGATGCTTAAGTATGGTTAGGGATGCTTAAGCATGGTTAGGGATGCTTAAGTACAGCTAGGGATGCTTCACTACGGTTAGGGATGCTTAGGTACGGTGAGGGATGCTTAAGTACGGTTAGGGATGCTTAAGTACGGCTAGGGATGAAGAAGGATGCTTAAGTACGCTTAGGGATGCTTACGTACGGCTAGGGATGATAAAAGATGCTGAAGTACGGTTAGGGATGCTTAAGTATGGTTAGGGATGGTTAAGTACAGTTACGGATGATAAAGGACGTTAAAGTACGGCTAGGGATGCTTAAGTACGGTTAGGGATGCTTAACCATGGTTAGGGATGCTTAAGTACGGATAGGGGTGCTTAAGTACGGCTAGGAATGCTTAAGTACGGTAAGGGATGCTTAAGTAGGGTTAGGGATGCTTAAGTACGGTTAGGGATGCTTAAGCACGGCTAGGGACGATAAAGGATGCTTAAGTACGGTTAGGGATGCTTAAGTATGGTTAGGGATGCTTAAGTATGGTTAGGGATGCTTAAGTACGGTAAGGGATGCTTAAGTAGGGTTAGGGATGCTTAAGTACGGTTAGGGATGCTTAAGCACGGCTAGGGACGATAAAGGATGCTTAAGTACGGTTAGGGATGCTTAAGTATGGTTAGGGATGCTTAAGTATGGTTAGGGATGCTTAAGTACGGTTAGCGGTGCTTAAGGACGGCTAGGGATGCTTAAGGATGCTTAAGTACGGTTAGGGATGCTTAAGTACGGCTAGGGATGGTAAAGGATGCTTAAGTACGGTTAGGGATGAAGAAGGATGCTTAAGTACGCTTAGGAATGCTTACGTACGGCTAGGGATGATAAAGGATGGTTAAGTACGGTTAGGGATGAAGAAGGATGCTGAAGTAAGGTTAGGGATGCTTAAGTATGGTTAGGGATGGTTAAGTACGGTTAGGGATGCTTAAGTACGGCTAGGGATGATAAAGGATGCTTATAAGTATGGTTAGGGATGCTCAGGTACGGCTAAGGATGATTAAGGATGCTTTAGTACGGCTACGAATGATAAAGGATGCTTAAGGACCTTTCCGTACGGCTAGGGATGCTTAAGTACGGTTAGGGATGCTTAAGTACGGTTAGGGATGCTTAAGTACGGTTAGGGATGCTTAAGTATGGTTCGGGATGATTAAGTACGGTTTGGGATGATTAAGGACGGTTAGGGATGATTAAGGACGTTTAAGTACGGCTAGGGATGCTTGAGTACGGCAAGGGATGCTTAAGTATGGCTAGGGACAATAACGGATGGTTAAGTACAGTTAGGGATGCTAAAGAATGGCTAAGGATGATAAAGGATGCTCAAGTACGGATAGGGATAAAGAAGGATGCTTAAATACGCCTAGGGATGCTTAAGTACGGCTAGGGATGCTTACGTACGGTTAGCGCTGCTTAAGTACGGTTAGGGATGCTTAAGGACGGCTAGGGATGATAAAGGATGCTTAAGTACGGTTAAGGATGAAGAAGGATGCTTACGTACGCATAGGGATGCTTAAGTACGGCTAGGGATGATAAAGGATGGTTAAGTACGGTTAGGGATGAAGAAGGATGCTTAAGTACGCTTAGGGATGCTTAAGTACGGCTAAGGATGATAAAGGATGCTTAAGTACGGTTAGGGATGCTTAAGTACGGCTAGGGATGATAAAGGATGGTTAAGTACGGTTAGGGATGAAGAAGGATGCTTAAGTACGCTTAGGGATGCTTAAGTACGGCTAAGGATGATAAAGGATGCTTAAGTACGGTTAGGGATGATTAAAGATGCTTAAGTACGGTTAGGGATGCTTAAGTACGGTTATGGATGCTTAAGTATGGTTAGGGATGCTAAAGGATGCGTAAGTACGGTTAAGGATGATTAGGGATGCTGAAGTATGGTTAGGGATGCTTAAGTACGGCTAAGGACGATAAAGGATGCTTAAGTACGGTTAGGGATGCTTAAGTACGGCTAAGGACGATAAAGGATGCTTAAGTACGGTTAGGGATGCTTAAGTACGGCTAGGGACGATAACGGATGCTTAAGTATGGTTAGGGATGAAGAAGGATGCTTAAGTACGCTTAAGGATGCTTAAGTACGGCTAGGGATGATAAAGGATGCTTAAGTACGGTTAGGGATGAAGAAGGATGCTTAAGTACGCATAGGGATGCTTAAGTACGGCTAGGGATGATAAAGGATGCTGAAGTACGGTTAGGGATGCTTAAGTACGGCTAGGGATGATAAAGGATGCTTAAGTACGGTTAGGGATGACGAAGGATGCTTAAGTACGGTTAGGGATGCTTAAGTACGGCTAAGGATGATCAAGGATGCTTAAGTACGGTTAGGGATGCTTAAGTACGGCTAAGGATGATAAAGGATGCTTAAGTACGCTTAGGGATGCTTAAGTACGGCTAGGGATGCTTAAGTACGGCTAGGGATGATAAAGGATGCTTAAGTACGGTTAGGGATGAAGAAGGATGCTTAAGTACGGTTAGGGATGCTTAAGTACGGCTAAGGACGATAAAGGATGCTTAAGTACGGTTAGGGATGCTTAAGTACGGCTAGGGACGATAACGGATGCTTAAGTATGGTTAGGGATGAAGAAGGATGCTTAAGTACGCTTAAGGATGCTTAAGTACGGCTAGGGATGATAAAGGATGCTTAAGTACGGTTAGGGATGAAGAAGGATGCTTAAGTACGCATAGGGATGCTTAAGTACGGCTAAGGATGATAAAGGATGCTTAAGTACGGTTAGGGATGCTTAAGTACGGCTAAGGACGATAAAGGATGCTTAAGTACGGTTAGGGATGAAGAAGGATGCTTAAGTACGGTTAGGGATGCTTAAGTACGGCTAAGGACGATAAAGGATGCTTAAGTACGGTTAGGGATGCTTAAGTACGGCTAGGGACGATAACGGATGCTTAAGTACGGTTAGGGATGAAGAAGGATGCTTAAGTACGCTTAAGGATGCTTAAGTACGGCTAGGGATGATAAAGGATGCTTAAGTACGGTTAGGGATGCTTAAGTACGGCTAGGGATGATAAAGGATGCTTAAGTACGGTTAGGGATGAAGAAGGATGCTTAAGTACGGTTAGGGATGCTTAAGTACGGTTAGCGATGAAGAAGGATGCTTAAGTACGCATAGGGATGCTTAAGTACGGCTAGGGATGATAAAGGATGCTTAAGTACGGTTAAGGATGCTTAAGTACGGCTAGGGATGATAAAGGATGCTTAAGTACGGTTAGGGATGACGAAGGATGCTTAAGTACGGTTAGGGATGCTTAAGTACGGCTAAGGATGATAAAGGATGCTTAAGTACGGTTAGGGATGCTTAAGTACGGCTAAGGATGATAAAGGATGCTTAAGTACGGTTAGGGATGCTTAAGGATGCGTAAGTACGGTTAAGGATGATTAGGGATGCTGAAGTATGGTTAGGGATGCTTAAGTACGGTTAGGGATGCTTAAGTATGGTTAGGGATGCTTAAGTACTGTTAGGGATACTTAAGTAGGGCTAGGGATGCTTAAGTATGGTTTGGGATGATTAAGGATGCTTAAGTACGGTTAAGGATGATTAGGGATGCTGAAATACGGTTAGGGATGCTTAAGTACGGTTATGGATGCTTAAGTATGGTTAGGGATGCTTAAGGATGCGTAAGTACGGTTAAGGATGATTAGGGATGCTGAAGTATGGTTAGGGATGCTTAAGTACGGTTAGGGATGCTTAAGTATGGTTAGGGATGCTTAAGTATGGTTGGGGATGCTTAAGTATGGTTGGGGATGCCTAAGTACGGTTAGGGATGCTCAAGTACAGCTAGGGATGAAGAGGGATGCTTAAGTACGCATAGGGATGCTTAAGTACGGCTAGGTATGATAAAGGATGCTTAAGTACGGTTAGGGATGCTTAAGTACGGCTAGGGACGATAACGGATGCTTAAGTACGGTTAGGGATGAAGAAGGATGCTTAAGTACCCTTAAGGATGCTTAAGTACGGCTAGGGATGATAAAGGATGCTTAAGTACAGTTAGGGATGAAGAAGGATGCTTAAGTATGCATAGGGATACTTAAGTACGGCTTAGGATGATAAAGGATGCTTAAGTACGGTTAGGGATGCTTAAGTACGGCTAGGGATGTTAAAGGATGCTTAAGTACGGTTAGGGATGAAGAAGGATGCTTAAGTACGGTTAGGGATGCTTAAGTACGGCTAAGGACGATAAAGGATGCTTAAGTACGGTTAGGGATGCTTAAGTACGGCTAGGGACGATAACGGATGCTTAAGTACGGTTAGGGATGAAGAAAGATGCTTAAGTACGCTTAAGGATGCTTAAGTACGGCTAGGGATGATAAAGGATGCTTAAGTACGGTTAGGGATGCTTAAGTACGGCTAGGGACGATAACGGATGCTTAAGTATGGTTAGGGATGAAGAAGGATGCTTAAGTACGCTTAAGGATGCTTAAGTACGGCTAGGGATGATAAAGGATGCTTAAGTACGGTTAGGGATGAAGAAGGATGCTTAAGTACGCATAGGGATGCTTAAGTACGGCTAGGGATGATAAAGGATGCTTAAGTACGGTTAGGGATGACGAAGGATGCTTAAGTACGGTTAGGGATGCTTAAGCACGGCTAAGGATGATAAAGGATGCTTAAGTACGGTTAGGGATGCTTAAGTACGGCTAAGGATGATAAAGGATGCTTAAGTACGCTTAGGGATGCTTAAGTACGGCTAGGGATGCTTAAGTACGGCTAGGGATGATAAAGGATGCTTAAGTACGGTTAGGGATGAAGAAGGATGCTTAAGTACGGTTAGGGATGCTTAAGTACGGCTGAGGACGATAAAGGATGCTTAAGTACGGTTAGGGATGCTTAAGTACGGCTAGGGACGATAACGGATGCTTAAGTATGGTTAGGGATGAAGAAGGATGCTTAAGTACGCTTAAGGATGCTTAAGTACGGCTAGGGATGATAAAGGATGCTTAAGTACGGTTAGGGATGAAGAAGGATGGTTAAGTACGCATAGGGATGCTTAAGTACGGCTAAGGATGATAAAGGATGCTTAAGTACGGTTAGGGATGCTTAAGTACGGCTAGGGATGATAAAGGATGCTTAAGTACGGTTAGGGATGAAGAAGGATGCTTAAGTACGGTTAGGGATGCTTAAGTACGGCTAAGGACGATAAAGGATGCTTAAGTACGGTTAGGGATGCTTAAGTACGGCTAAGGACGATAAAGGATGCTTAAGTACGGTTAGGGATGCTTAAGTACGGCTAGGGACGATAACGGATGCTTAAGTATGGTTAGGGATGAAGAAGGATGCTTAAGTACGCTTAAGGATGCTTAAGTACGGCTAGGGATGATAAAGGATGCTTAAGTACGGTTAGGGATGAAGAAGGATGCTTAAGTACGCATAGGGATGCTTAAGTACGGCTAGGGATGATAAAGGATGCTTAAGTACGGTTAGGGATGCTTAAGTACGGCTAGGGATGATAAAGGATGCTTAAGTACGGTTAGGGATGAAGAAGGATGCTTAAGTACGGTTAGGGATGCTTAAGTACGGCTAAGGACGATAAAGGATGCTTAAGTACGGTTAGGGATGCTTAAGTACGGCTAGGGACGATAACGGATGCTTAAGTATGGTTAGGGATGAAGAAGGATGCTTAAGTACGCTTAAGGATGCTTAAGTACGGCTAGGGATGATAAAGGATGCTTAAGTACGCGTAGGGATGCTTAAGTACGGCTAAAGGATGCTTAGGTACGGCTAGGGATGATTAAGCATGGTTAAGTACGCCACCTGGGACCACTATATGAGTTACTACACCGGACCACTATATGAGTGCCTACACCAAGTAGTTACCCGAAAAGGCAGTTATAAAATGATTACCTACCAGATTTGAGCCAATTCGCTCGCTCCCTGTCGGAACACGAACGGTTGACATTTGTCACGTGCTGCTCTAACATGAGCCCACAAATACTGAATACAGCATATGTTCCAATGAGTAAGTACTTCATGTATCCCTTATTATTATGTATTGAAATATAAGGTATTTATAGTGTATTTGATAATTAGCCCTATATACCCATGTATACCCTTTATTAAAGGGGTATTAAGGGGTATACATGGGTATATAGTGGTATATAAGGGTGTACATGGGTATATTGGGGTATATAAGGGTATACATGGGTACATGAGGGTATATATGGGTATACATGGGTATATAGGGGCATAAAAGGGTATACATGAGTATACAGGGGTATATAAGGGTATACATGGGTATATTGGGGTATAGCTTGTCCACTCCTTCGGGGTCAAGACCGTTCACTGTCTTAGCCGTGAAAACCAAATTTTAAACGGGGGCAACCCGCGTTGTCAAACCATGGCCAATCGTACGGAAAGCACGACTTTTCTCTAGTGGCTCCATACGTTTCACCTACTTTCCGTAGCTCTTTCCAGGGCCCTCATTGGCCATAGAGTTAATGAAGAACCTTGAAGTTTGGAGTAGATAGGAACGTCACGCAGCCCTATTTTTTGGCTTCAAGGACAATACAATACACAATATATATTAAATTGACCACTCCCCATAGGGGCTTTTCAGGGCCAATGAAGCACAGTCACAACAGAACAGAACATTCAACAACAACCTTTTAGAATCCCAGCTGGCCGGAGGCAAGCTATTTGGTTATTTACAAGTGCAGTTGAGAGGTTGAACCAGGGACTACCAGGAACAAACTCAATGGTCAGAATGTGTCTTCAGCCCAACCACTGGGCCGCACTGCTTCCCGAAGGACATTATGAAAAGTACTTTTTGATCAGGTTTAGGTCGTAACGCCCAGAATTAAAACCAAGCACCGTAACCTAGCTGATTTAACCACTATTTAATATTAACTGCTGCTGTTGCTAAGGCAGCAGTGCTACATTGGGGTATTGTTTTTTACTTCTTCGAGGCTACTTTCGGCGCAATCTGTCAGCTCTTTTGGGTCTTTGCTGCGCAAGTGTGTGCTGCGAGGTCAAGCGTGTCCCGCTAGCTATCGAGACGCGGGTACGTGGAGCTTTCAAACATATGATTAGGGGTAGGCCTTTCGCGTTTTGTTGGGTATTAGAGCCCTACAAAGTCGGTACACCAATGAGTGTAGGGGCGTTTCGTAACATTTCTGGGAGACTGGGGATCGAGTTACGTCAAGGGCGGAGCTTCTCGTGGCTCCACCGCTCGGTTACTATGAATCCCAGCTGGCGTAGTGCTTGGGTGAGTTTGTCATTTCGTAGGCCGTGGCCTTTTTTGCCAAACTTGGGGAGTTTTGTGGCACTTGTCCCTGAGGTGTTCTTCGTGCTCTTCGGGAAAACAACGGGGAGAATCGCACGGTGAAATGGACAACCATGAAATTGAAAAAAAAATTTTGCTTTTGCAGTGGTAGCCGTCAACCACATGGCCGCCTATTCACTGTTCACCCCCATGGCCACATGGGAATAGAGGTGGTGTCGCACGGCATTTCCCTCTCGTGCCCCAGCCAAGCAAGGGCTTTTTCCACAAAATTTCGTTTTATGGGTAAAAGGCCCTTTCAAATAGTCCCAATTTTGTTGGGACAGTGGAGCTCGCCTTTCTGCGTGGCGAATCAGCTACAATAGGTTACGAGAATTAGTAAACCGCGCCTGGTACTCCCCACAAACAAAGTACGTTGGCCGCTTTTGCCAGGTTTGCGATGAATAAAAGCATGTTGGTTGTAGATGCCAATTGACATCGTTGGCTGCCTTTTTCGTCGTAATAGGCGGGAAAACAGTTTAACGAAAAACCAATTTTATCGTCAACCCTGTATACGGCAATGCCCTGGAGGAGGTGCTCTTCTATGCATGCGCAGAATGTGCTCTAGCAAGATTTAACTGCGAGGAATGCGTTTTTTTTCTGGAAAAGCTTCGGACCAATTCTTTTGGTTTTCTTGTGTTCTGGCATCGATCGGCGTCTTGGTGGAAAGCTAGACAAAGACAAACACAGGTTGTCTTCGTAGTTGTCTAGCTGGTAAAACCCTATTTGTTGCGAAAGCCATGGTGGCAAAACCCTTCGCCAATGTGCAAAGGCATGTTGCTAAAACTGATTTTTATTTTCACCGGAAAGTGGTGCTCCTGCGCAGAGTTGCTACTCGTGGCCAGCGCATGGGGGCGTCTCTCTCTAATTGGGTGACGTGTTAACAAAATGAAGAGACTTTTTTTGAACAAGGACAGGGCAGCTGGGTAGTATTTTCGGTTTTCACATGACGTCACGGCCGCCATGTTGGTGTCCCAACCCAAGCCTCCGGGAATTGAACTATTACTGAATCAGTATGCAAACGTTTTCTTTTGTTTTCGACGAAAAACATGGCTGTTGGTCACGCGAGTGCAAACAAATAACACATGGAGTCACAAATTTAATGAGGAGGGTTTTCGGCCCCGAGCGTAGTCGTCCCCGTGGGAAGGAGTGAGCGGGGACGATCACGCGAGGGGAAGGAAATTCCTGCTCATTTTGTCTCCACATATACCACTAGGTCCATTCGGGGCAGAGACGGGACGTGCTACCGAGAGTAACTTGCATTGTTTTTATGTAAGGACCCCCCCCCCCCCCCTCCCCAAAAGGTATTGAGTGATACATCTCAAATGATAGACCATTTTTCGAAATATAATTATTCAGCTTGATAGTGAGGCAGTGAGGACAAAAACAATAGAAACAAGTTGCAATGAATATCTACTTTCCTTTGTCCTCTAAACCTCTCTTTCAAGTTGAATTGTAATATATCGAAAGTGACCTATTGTGGTTACACGAACAAATTGTTTCATGGAGAATATAACGTCGCCAATGGCGAAGAACTTATGTGAATAGAGCGTTTTCACATGACGTCACGGCGGCCATGTTGGTGTTCCAAAACAAAGAAATGGCGGCCATGATGGTGTACCAAACTAATCCTCCGGGAATTGAACTCTATTTTATTCAAATACTTTCCTTTGTTTCAGTAATCCAATATGGCTGCTGGTCACGTGAGCGAAAACGCTTTAAGGATATTTGCATGATGACCCCATTTGACTAAAAGCCTGTTGGGAGAATAGGAACAATCTTGTTTACCCCTTTATCAGCAGCCACCATTGACAATCAAGATATCTACAGTGTCCAATGCTTTACTGAGCCTGTAAAATCTGGGACATTCACAAAACAGTGATTCCTGATTTGCCCCATACACTGAACTAGCCTTAAAGATAACAGCTGTGGATCAAAGTTTACAATAAGGCTGGGGTTTGGCTTGCATCACTGTTCTTCCAAAATACAAGGAATGATGAGTGTATGTTTTAAACGCAGCCATGGAAGTGTTTGTCCCTCTCCCTTTGTAGCCACCACACTGGCCAGTTAAGGTGGCGAAAATCAGTTTGAGCAATTCTACTGTATCAGGAACGACTCTGCAAAACGTTTTCACAGAATGGCAATGCTGTGGTACCATATGAAACACCAATTTTGCTCAACAAGATGCACTAGTCTCAGGGTATAATAGATCACCATGGCAACACGAAAGCCATCTTAAGAAGCTGCTTGATGATACAGTGTTGTAGAGTAAATTCTTCTCATAATACAGTTTCGAGAAAGAGTTGAAGCTGGTTTGACCATCCTAAAAGTTCTCCCAACTCGTTATTGAATTCAATAAAATGCCTCGCCCATTGGAGTGCTTCTACAGTAGCACACTGTCAAGACGGAAGGAATCTTCGTAGGTCCAAGCAGAACCAGAAGCTAAACTTACCAGTAAAGACCTACAGTTCATTAATAATCTAACAATAATAAGTAGATGTTGGAAAGGGAAACACGAATTCTCGAACATTGCTTCGGGGCATTAAACTAGCAGTAATATTTTAGCCCGTTAATGTTTGCTTTGGGCATGATTTTCCATCAACAGTCTAGTTAGCTTTATGAGAGCACTATTTCGTTTGACACACCAATGTTCTCCTTCGTCCTCAGTAATTAGTCTCAATGACGAACGTTTGGTTCTATGTCTGAAGTATGGGCCGTTCGAATTTTCCCCAAAGGATAGTTCTCCCCGCCCATGACGAGCATATTACCTCAGGCCAAAAAGGAAAAATCCTACTTTCCACGGAAATATCTACTTCAAGATACACGACTGCAAAGTTTCAAGATATTATCGACAGCACAGTCAGCCTTCTCCCGAGTGTCCCCAGTCACCATTGGTAAAATACATCTCTTCAGCTAACCTTTATGACTAGCACGATCAAATATATTCTCATAAAAACTATATCTACCGCACATCATTGAACACAACATCATCAACACAAAATGCTCAACGAGTGCGCATTGACACATATTCTCGACAACCAAAGACAGGAAAGCTACTTCAACCTACCTTTGAAAAAGACGAGTTTATGTTGGCCATAACATCGTGAATAACATTTTTTTCTCCACCAGACAATTAGCCCCGGACTATTCGCCCACTCGTTTGGATTTTCTTGTCACCCTAATGATTCCCTACCATTAATTAATACTTTTAACCCTAACCCTTCGCGTAAACCAATGTTTGCATTGAAATACGAGACCTACCCACCAAATACAGACGGCCCAATATTCTAGAAATCAGCGGCGAATGGTGAAGGGCTTATTGTCCAGGGCCACATTTTGTGGATATGAATTTTTGCTTATACATTCGTCCAATTATGCCGGTCCGTAATGCGTTCTACGCATTGGTTTTGTTTATCCACTAAAAAAATTACAAGAATTAAAATGTGTAGAAAATGTGCCAAACGATTTTTCTTTTTCGCGAGTCCACAAGTCGCACAATTTACTTTCAAGACCCCAATATTAACTCTTAAGTCAATAAAATTCAATTAAAACAAAGAAAAAATCGACTGGGTCAAATGACGACTGTCTGCTGGGCCACCTGTATGGATGTGGCAGTGTAGGTGGGGAGGATGGGGGTCAGCTGGTCGAATGAGTGGTTTCTCCGTGGTCACGAGTTCCTTGATTTAATAATACAGTAGCATCGTCCACAGCACTTTGTGCCGATAACAATTTGTTATCCTCCATGCTGATGTCCGTAGCCTCATTATGCTTTGAAATGTCTAAATTATCTTTGGGAATACAAATAGTTTTTTGATCTTGGGGTAAGTCGATAGCTTCACTAGCAATGTTCAGTTTGTCACAATCTTTTGCAGTATTCACGGCTGCATTATCCATTACGATGTTCTGTGATTCTTTTACGGTCCCTTCAACAATTTCACCCTCCTCCTGCGATGTTGGCTCATTACCAGAGTTTTGCGCGACTTTGCTCGTATCCCTGCTGGGTTGTAATTCTTGTTCATTCATATTATTCTCTTTTAACACTGGTTCACCGATGACAGGTCTCTCTTCAAGCGGTTCAAACCTGCTTCGCCTTCTCGGCCCACCCCTATGGACATCCCTGTCACTTGTGAAGTCTCTGCTTGAGCGGAAATCACGCACACGTTGTCCGTCATCTCGGTCCCAGTCCCTCTCGCGACCACGATCACGCTCTCGATCCCGACCGCGGTCACGGAAACGATCATCACGATCTCGAATTCGCGCGCGGTCGTCGCGATCACGCCCACGCTCCCAGTTTTGCTCGCGAGGGCGATCAGGTTCTCCTCGATCTCCCAATTCCCTCCGGGGCCTCTGAGCAAAGTCTCGTTCTTCACCAGGGCGGTCTGGTGATTCACCCATGTTATGAGGATTCATCTCGCCCTCAGTCTCTTTTTTTGGTTCTTGATTCCAATCTATTACAGCTTCATGATTAACATCCGGTGGTCGGTTATCCGGCCAGTTGGGAGGAGGGAGCCCACGCGGGGGTGGGCCCCTCATTGGACTAGGTCCTGAACCCCATGGAGGGGAGCCAAAGTCCGGTCCACGCGGCGGCCCACCAGAAGGCATCAGAGGTGGTATATCATGAGGAAATCTTGGTCCTCCTGGGTGGAACGGAGCCATTCTCGGGTGAAGAGGTGGTCTTTGATGAAATGGAGGGGGTCCACGGTGCATTGGTGGGAAGTGGCCATCTGGATATCTACCCTGGGGACGAGGAGGAAATTGCCCACCATCATGAGGTCTGCTGGAACGATGTGGAGGGGGGAACTGTCCACTTCCTTGAGGTCGGCCTGGGTGATGTGGCGGAAACATATCTCCTGCACGGGTTGGAGGTAATTGGCCTTCTTCAATTGCATGATGTGGTGGAAATGATCCCCCATCTTCAAGCCTGTCTGGTTGAAACTTGCCGTCTTGTATAGGAAAAAGAGAACCCTCGCGAGGCCTCCCATGGAAAGGTGGTGGATACTGCCCTGCTTCTAGAGGAACACCTGACACTACTGGCCGGTTGTTATCTGGGGGAAATTGTCCTCCTTCCTGAGGTCTACCATGATTTAGGGGTGGTCCTGGAGGTCCATTCGGGGCAGACACGGGAGGTGCTCCCGCAGGATTAAACTGATGAAGTGGATGGCCTCCCATGTTTGGTGGAGGCACTCCAGCAATACTCGGAGGTGGTGCTCCAGGTGGCAACATGTTTGGCGGGATTGGTGGTCCTGGGAAGGGTGGCTGTATTATCATTGGTGGCGGTATCATTGGATGGTGGCCGGGAAACAAGGGAGGACCAGGAAGGGGAATTTGAGGGGGTTGCCCTGGTGGGTTCACTGTGTGCCCTGATGGTATGCCTGATGGTATTCCTTGCTCAGGGACCTTGGCTTCAGTGCCTGCTTGTGCAGCCGCCAGTTTCATAAGCTCTTCATGACTCATAGTTCCGAGGTCTTTTTCATCTTTGGCATTACTGGTATCAGTGCTGTCGGCCTCTGAACCTGTAAAGATATCAGCATACATAACTATCACTCAATTGCAAACAAAGCACAGTGTTAATTAATGAATCCTTTGACTCCCAGGAGTGAGCAGCATGTAATTTCTCCTCAAAATTTCAATGAAATGTCAGTCACACAGGTATTGAGAATGACGATTATCATCAGCATAAGAGGTGTGATATCAATGTGATCTTGATATCACACCAAATGTAAGGCGTTCTTTTCAAAATTGAAGCTTAACTATTATCTATGAAAATGCATGGTTACCCACAATTTTCTTTTCAGATATCAAGAGCACTTGCTAATTCACATGTCTCGAGATGCGCAGAACGTATGCGCAATAAGAATAGTAGGCACCGTCCTTTAAGGCCCACCTTCAACCGACAGGCATGCGTGCCACGGAACAATTTTCATGTATGAAAATCCAGCCAAAGCTGAAATTCATCCAATTCATCCAGAGCCACCTTATATTATTGAAAATTTATGGTAGATCTGAATCCGCTCCACATAATTTTTTAAAACCTTGCAGAGAGTTTCATCCTGGCCTGCTGATCATTTTTGGGCTATAACATAATTGGGGTCACCGAGTTCGTTTTTCAAATATGAGCAGCTAAAGCCGAAATGTAGGGTATATTTGCAAGGCTTTCCTGTTGCCATGGTAACTCGTTACGTCACAAAAAGGTTTTCTGAGCCCACGAGACTGAGCACCCCCAGCAAACCATTGTTTTAACAAAAACCGCTGGTCCGCAACCTGGTTCTGGTCGTTGCTTTCTAAGATCTTCCCAATAATTGACGTTTTACATGGTAACAAAACAGTGCTGTTGCCCGATAGAGTGTTGTAGTGTCAATCCTTCTAATAACAAGGTTTCTTGAAAGCGTTGAAACTGATTTGAGCCACCTGAACTCTCAAAGTGATAACGTTAAAGTGCATATGCCACAACATTTTTTATTAGCTTGTTCGAAAGAGCTTTCAAAATGGTGAAGAACAGCGTTTACTTTATTGTGATAGCACTCTTGGTAGCCGAGCTATTCAAGATTTTGATTTATGCAAATTAGGTGACGCCACATAGTGGACACAAAATTATGTAAAATCACAAAACATGGAATATCTGTGCAAATACAGGGTCTGCAGGGTTGAAATTTTGCAGGGTTGATGTGCTACCAAAACTACACATTGTAATAGTGATTATGATGTCACTATAGCAGGATACTCGTTACCAGACCTCTACCTTTCCGATATCAAAAATGTCTTCTTTGTTGCTTCAGAGTCTAACAGACTTCCTTGTGCTTGCGCTGTGTAATGTCCATATTTGGTCACACACACTGAACGAACATCAAGTGCAAATAACCCTTATTGGGCAGGGAAATTGTGATTTTACCTTTTGGATGGAGGGGGCCTGGAGCCCATTGCGTTGCTATGGAAACGTCACACTGGGCCATATCATGGAACTTTATTATGTGTATAAGAACTGCAAAAAGTTTCAGTTCTATACAGAAAAAGTCGTCAGAGATATTCCATTTTTTGTGATTTTACATCATCTTGTGTTCACTATATCACGTGACAAGTCGTCTAATTTGCATAAATCAAAATCTGGAATAACTCGGCCATCAAGAGAGCTATCACAATAAAATAAATGCCGTTCTTCATCATTTTAAAAGCTCTTTCGAACAAGCAAATATAAAATTTTGTGTCATATGCACTTTAACAGAAGCCAATATCAATATTGCATAAGCCTGGCAGTGCCCATTCCACTAAACTTTAACACTGTAAGTCATACGATCTCTAGTCACACTGTACCTTCTTTCACTTCAGCTTTCTGTAGACCAGGTGGAAGAGTTTCAGGATCAATCCAGCTCCCTTCACCAAGTGCTTGCAGGTCAACATTGGTGCCGAGCTTGCTCCAAGGTATAAATGCAACACCTTGATCTGCATCAAAATGTTCCTTGTATTCTTTGCCTTTAACACCTTTTCCTGGTGCCCAGGCCAACTGCAAATATCAAATGATGTCTGGTTAATACTCTCTGCACAGAAGCACTTCAGATGGAAAAACCGAAAGGTCAACTTACAAGTTGCAGAAGGAGAGCTGTGTGAAAGATAATTGACAGGGACTGACAAATCTACAGATTTTGCAAAGTTCTTGAGGGGTACCTGTCCTACAGGATGCAGGACCAACAGAAGACTTCTATGAACCACATTATCAGAGGAAAAAGTTTGTAAATGTTACTAAAAACACTTTTGAATCACATGAAATATTTTAGGAATCCTGGATGCAGATGATATACTGCCTGGAACTAATCATAATTCACGGTTAAAGCACTCAAATGTCCAAAAAAACGTGAAAACAATGTTTGGGATCCTGATGAATGCTGGTAAGAGAGAGTACAAACCTTGAGAGAATTTCCATGAATTCTTTCATTTTTTAAAGTAACAAGCACCTTTGAAGCATCACGTCTGTTCATCATGACAACATAGGCACACCCTCTTGGAGGAACCATCTGCAATCAAACATACTTTGAATAAATGCAAGCTTACTCTTACAAGTATCGTCCATTCCCCCTCAAGAAAAGGGTGGATTATCTTTTCACTGAAGGAGTTGGATCCTTCATCAAAACCTAGTTCCCATCAGCCTCATGCTGATCAAAATAATTTTCCAACTTGCTACAATTACCTTGTAGTAAACACTCCACAACATGTATATGTTGCTGTTGCAGTATGGAAGCAGAGTGATCACATCAAGCAAGTTAAAGGGCCTGGTTCTCACAATCGCACACTAGAACTAAAACTCAAATACAAATCATTTGAGGCCATTCTCATTATGGAGGGAAAATAGAAAACCAGATGGTTGATTTGGTCTTCATCCTCAACCATTTATCCTAACTAGTTAGAAGGTTTCCATCATGTATTTTAAATTCAATGTCATAATTTAATTTACGTGAGGCAAAAAAGTTGGCTTTGAAGGACATGCAGTGTTTGACACTTACTTTTTTACTCAAGGAGATTCCTAGGAATATCTCTTTGACATTAATTAGGCTGGTTTTGAATTAAAATGCCATTTGTCCAATAGTATGTGCGCTTGTTCGATATCAAAGTATCGTAGTGCATTTGGTTGTGCGAACACTGGGTTCCATTGTAACAAACATTCTTTTCAAAGATGTTCCTCCTTCCAATCTGTTGTGAGGTTTGTACCAATAATTAATTTGTATCTTTCAACAGAAAAATAAGTGACAGCAAAGAGATATAACGTTATTTTTTTAACATGTTTGCAATGACTACGTCATATTACCAGTCACTTTCTTTGTTGCCAATCAAATTGTTGCCAAGCAAATCCTTTAATATCAGTCGAACAAAAATTTTACTTGCCCACGGATATATTTCGCTTGCCCTGGGCAATCGAGCAAGCGTTAGTGTTGAACACTGACATGAGTTGGGCTCCTACCAAAAGAACTCAGACTTTTTTTAGAAGGGTTGTTCACTGATAAATTGTCCAGTTCTACACATTTCAGTCTTTTTCCTGCTCATTCACTCTGCACATAGATTTTAGAACAGGATGGAAAACTAAGGCCTTTAAATATTGCAAAAACTGTTGAAAGGTCATTCAAATTTTTTGCCCACAGAAGAGCTCTCCCCTACAAAGACAAGTATATCATGAAACAGGTCTATCAGTTAATGTGCTGCCAGAACATGTGCCAAGGAATCAGATACTAAACGACAATCACCATCAAGTCTACAAAAACTTATGACTGACCGCCCGTCGATGTTGTCATCATATTCCAATAGGCCACATGAGAATCGTGAACTAGAGAGCACAATGCCCACAATAAAATAATACGTATAATTATTACAATTTGTTGAACTTGATACATACATCAATGGAAGACACTGCAAGCTGATTTGCTTCAAACATTTCCTGTAAGTTTTCCTTTGCGACTGTCTTTGCTAAATGGCCAACCCAGATCGTCGTACTACAAACTGACACATTCACAGAATAGTTATAAATGTACTGAAAAATGTTATTTATTTATTTATTTATTTATTTATTTATTTATTTATTTATTTATTTAACAATATGCCAACCATTACAAAAAAATAGAGTGGTAGGATGATAGTAGGGGGAAACTCAATTTTCTTTCTAAGACTACCCTCCTTGCATGCAGTATTAATTTTGAATACCCACAAGTTTAGCAGGCAAGTAAGAAGCAAACAACTGTGGATTGAATTCTTCCAATGCAAAAAAGATACCTCAACCCCTTTTTCCTGTATCCAGGAAAACAACTCTGCATACAACAATATTCTTTTTGTAAATTGTAACTGTTTTCTATAGTGAGGCCAGCATTAAACTCTCCTATTCTTTCTTCAGGAACCTGTCACCTCCCCTTTCACTCCAGTTCTAATACAGTAAAACCCCTCGAGTAAGAACCTTCCATTTAAATTTTTTAGCCTAAAAGGGTCCTAACCAAACTGGTAATTAACAGAAATTTAAGCTATCTAGGTTCTTAAATACGTTCTTTTTTTCTAAAGAAAAAAATCACTTTGTAGATAGTAGAATTTAGTGTTATTTGGTCTTTGCTGCCAATGCCATAGCCAGTTTTTCCCTGTCCTTTTTGTAAAATTTGAATAAAATGTAACTACAGAATTAAAAAGTTCACCTAAAAAATGAATCACATGAATCTTCAGAACATCAACATACATGTACATTTAATTTACTGCTAAAATTCCTTGCACAATTTAAACTGAACAAATTAAGATGCTGTACTGTAGTTCACAGAAAATATCTGGAAATCTGCTCCTTACAGCAAAAGCAAGTTAACTAAAGATAATGATATTAATTGTTATATAGCTGAATTTTTCCCCCAACTGTGCGCACTCTCGTTGGTTACTTTGAGGTCACATGGCATCTAACAGTAAAACTGTTTCCCGCCAACAGTCTCTGAATGGACAACAGCGCAAAATCTATAACGTCACAGGATTACAGTGCATTGCTACGACTGCCGCTGCTGTTGCCGTTGCACGTTTTTTTGTGATACATGTATATAACAAATCACTTAATGACTGGTCCCTCAGGAAACAATTCATTTTGTTTCCCTCAAATTTCAATGTTTCCCTTGGCGGCGCTTTGGAGATGAGATGGTGAATGACCTTTGATCTTATTTGAAAAAGTGCACACACTCTCTAGAGTTTAAGAACCTGTTTCAAATCTTAGGGTCAACAGGTTCTTGTTTATAGGGGTGTAACTGACAAATTTTGGGCTAAAGGTTCTTACTCAAGGAGTTTTAAGGTACATGTATATCAGATATATCAGGTTGTTTGTTGATACAACTGTATTGATCTGTAATGCACATCTAGACCAAAAAGGTGCATGGCCAACATACCACTAAGACTCTCTTTCTTTGATACAGGAATCCCATCATTTCTCTTCTCACTCTCCTTGTCGCTCTCTTTTGCTTTGTCCCTATCTGAATCTCTGTCCTTATCTCTATTGCGGCCTCTGTCGCGGTCCCGGTCCCGGTCTCGGTCTCGATCCCTATCTCTATCACGCTCCCTTGCCCGGCCTCTGTCTCTTTCCCTGTCTCGTTCTCTGTCTCTTCCAAACGGTGACCGAGAACGGCGTCGAGGTGAGCGCTCCCTCCATCTAGGGCTTCTGCTGCGCCTTCTTGGAGATCTAGATTTTTGATAATGACTGCCAGGTGATCTTTCTCTCTCATGGACATCAGGTGATCTCCTGTTAAAGGGCCCTGTTAGAGAAGATAATGACACAGGGCTCGAAATTACGACTTATACAGTCACATTTGCGGCTAAAGTTTTTCCCTTTGCGACTAAAATAATTATCTGGAGAAGTTGCACATTTATGACTTGTTTTCACCTTCGTTGCTTTGAAACAAAAGGGTTAGCAGTTGCCACTTTGCCGCTACTTTTGCTAAAATAAATATAGAAATGAAAAAATTTTTTTTGTTTCTCACCGTGAATTTTCTTTCGATCTGAAGATAGCATAATTGTAGCGTAATTTAGCTACGATGTTACGTGCACAACTCCATTCCTTCAATCATTCGGCATTTTCAGTGGTTTCTTTACACACAAGTATTGTGGGCTCATATTTTGTTTTGCTAAACTGCTGACAATGCAGCGCGACGATTTTGCGATGCGAAATTGCGACTAAATTCTCATACCAAGGCTTGTCACAAAATTGTGACTGGGTTTTTTGTTAATTTCAAGCCGTGTGACAGACTGGCAATTTCCACTGATCAAGATAATGATGGCTGTAAATTATGATGTAGAGATAGGCATCAATATTACTCGAGATTGCTTTTGATCATCAAGAATAGGGACCATTCACTTCTTACAATTTGGGCGAAGTATCCCAAAAATACATTGGTACGAACGGTTTCAGACTGAAAATAGAGAATGAAAGAGTCTCTGTTGCATGCTCACGTTGTCGTCAAAACCTCAAATTAATTAATTTTGGTAATTTACTATAATGGTTGACCAATATAAATATTCACACATTTTAATTTACATTTAAAATGTTTCTTAAAATTAATTTAGTTTTATTGTATTTTCCTCGTATGAGAAAAAAAAAACACCTAAATACATGAAGCCATAATTATCATAAGATTGTTACTGAAAGTTATTCCCCGCATACTGACCTAAAGGTTCCTCAAGTCGGTCATGCTGCTCACCAACTGGTCTAAATGTGTTTTGAAATTCACCTGGCATTTCCCCCATGTGTGGATGAATTCTGAAACGTAAATAAAAGTAACAAGGCTAAGAAGTACTGTAGACAGAATGACAACAGCTTTCGATAAAGAATAGTATTAAATCTCTTTTGAGGCAGAATTGTAAACAGGCAAGCGGTACACAGGGTCTCAAACCACAGACCCAAAAATTTTGTAATTTCCAAAAGGAAAGGAACTTTATTTACATGCAAGTGTCTAGTCTTCTAGCGCAGGAGCACTAATTGGGGACACTGTAAACTGAAATCAACAAATCAACACGCCAAATAAAATCAAATGTTGGTTTTTGAGGAGAGGGGAAAACTGGAGCACCTGGTTAAAAACCTCTCGGAGCAGAGAAGAGAACCAGCATACAACACCTAGTCTGGGAATCAAACCCAGGCCACATTGGTGGGAGGTGACTGCTCTAACCATTGCGCCAGTCCTGTACCCTTGTAATGATACACTGGCCCTTTGCTTTTTAAAAGCTACATGTAAGTCTACAATAAAATTACAGTATATGACCTCCAATTTAGCCTCTTTCTTTTCTGCAATCTTTAGCTTATAAAGGTAAACAACTCACTCCTGACTCAGCCTTCTTTCCTCTTCCATCAAATGGCGTCTCTGTTCAGCTATTCTTGAAGCATCATCATCATCATCTCCATAATCAAAGTCATCTATAACAGACTGTGGAGCATAACATACCAACATTTTAGCATCATAGTAGTTAACAATGACTTGCATTGTATGCAGTTAAATGAAATTTAACAGAGTTAACTACAGTAGCACTTGTTTGTCAGTTGTGGTCAGCAGTGTTGTCAGGTCCGTGCATGCACAGTGATTTCCCGCAGTTGTATACTGTACACATTGGGTGTAACTGTGGCATTGTAGTTGCATAACAGAAAAAAATTAGAGTGCTTTTGGAGTGTTTTTAATGGTCAGTTTCACTTCACTCTTCGCTCTCTTCTCTTTTTATCCACTGTTTTCAACAGTGTGACAAGTGCCTGTCTCACATGCTGTGTCAGGGCTCATACATGTAGTAGAGTTGCCAGGATTTTCCAGCTGTGGAAGCAGTCTCCATCAAGGAGATGGCGGCTAGCCAGTGGTAGAAGCTTGTAGATGTCTCAGGCACCTAAACTCCCATTGGCAATGTAGTTGTTAAAAGTAGGCAATGTGTATGCAGTCAGAACTGCAAATTAGCTGATATTAGTTTCTTGATTTACTGTTAGTGTCCTCTCTGTGTACTTTAAATTATGTTACATTCAGGGTTATGAAGAAACAAAGACTTCTGCAAACATTTCACTGAAAAAATTAATAGTATTGACAATGATATCAGCACTGCCTTAACATGTTGTTTTCAGCTTAACTTTTTTCTATCATGACATGCTTTGAAGTGGCTTTAAAAACTACCTTTTGCTTATTGTAAAGACCTTCAAAAATGATGAAGAATGTTTTCTATTTTGGACTAACTTCGCTCGTTCCAAAGATATTAAAGCTTTTGTTCAAGAATAGATGATGTCACAAACTCTAAAATGACTGTAACAAATCTCAAAATTGAGAATATCTCTGAAAATATTGGAGTAATGAAAACTATTCAAACTTGGAACCAGTAGTATAAGTTCATGAGATAGGGCACAAAAGATTGAAAGGTCTTTTTAAAATCCAGTAATCAGGCCTTGAAATTAGCGAAAAAATCCAGTCACAATTTTGCGACAAGATGCGCAAAGGTGGTCGCAATGTCGCAACATTTAGTCGCAAAATCGTTGTGCTGCATTGTGTTGTCAACGGTGTAGCAAAACAAAATATGAGCCCACAATACTTGTGTTGAAAGATACTGCTGAAAATGGCGAATAATATCAAAGGAATGGAGTTGTGCACATACCATCGCAGCGAAATTACGCTACAATTACATTGTACGCTATCTTCAGATTGAAAGAAAACTCAAGGCGAGAACAAAATGATTTTGTCATTTCCTTTATTTTTGTAAAAAGAGCAGCAAAATGGCAACTGCTAACCCTTTTGTTTTGAAAGAGCGAAGATGAAAACAAGTTGCAATTTGCGACTTCTCCAGATATTTTAGTTGCAAAGGGAAAAAAATTCAGTCGCAAATGCGACTGTATTGGTGGCAATTTCAAACTCTGGTAATGCACGCAGATTTCAAGAAGCGTCACAAAGTGTCCCCTGGCTCTTCTTCCCAACCTCAATATGACTCGTGTGTCTCGGAATACTTAACAATTATTCGGCGAAGTGATTATCGGTGAATATTCACCGAGACGAAGTCGAGGTGAATATTCACCTATAATCACTGAGCCTGAGGCGAATAATTGTTTTAGTATAAAACAGGTGATTATTTCAAAAAAGAGCAAAAAAAAAAAAACATTTCAACGCGAAATCATCTTCACTTACAGTGGCAAAACGACTACTGGCAGCCCTTTTGTCCGTCGAGGTGATTATCGGCTGATAATCCAAGATAGCGAGCCAATGAGAGCGCGCGATTTTGTATAATCACCTGTGTATTTATACTAAAGACAATTAACATCACAAAGTGTCTCCCAAATGCTGTTCCTCAAGTAAGGATAAACAGCTGCATTTACCATAAGCAAAAAATAACGTTAACCTTTACCCTTTCAATAAAGCAAGGGGGCTATCTCTTTCTACTCACTGATATTCTTTCATCCTGTGATGCACTATGCTGAGGATGGTGAATGGTTCCATGTCCTATCCCGTGTGGGGTCCACACAGGCATTCCAGGAGGTGCAATGAAGTTTGTACCATCAGGGAACCCAGGTATTTCACGACCAGGATCACTGTTATCCTCAGCCAAATTTACACTTTGTGGGGCAAGTCCTGAGGACGAATCTGGTGTGCTGGCTTGGTTTGGCTGTGGTATTCGTATATTCATGCCTGTAGTAACAGCATTTAGAGTAAGTTTCATAAGAAAGGTGAAGACAAGTAATCTGAGGGAGTCAAGCTAGGCTGATACCATACTTGGCCTTGCTACAACTTCTTAAGTTTCTTTTACCCAAGTCTATCCCTTACCTGGGCGATGAACGTTAGATCTAAGTTAAACTATACAATACCACTCGTAACTATTTTGTGGATTCGCCGCGGTTCTTTCGAGGTTAATTCAATCTCCAGTTTGACCAAGGTAAAACCTCATATGCGGCAACCGAAAGCCAAGGTTTCACCTAGGTTTTTTCCAGTTGATTTACGCTGTGGAAAAGTGAGGGGTTTGTTCGCTTGAAAGTTTCACCATTGTGACATTTACAAAACTGCATATGACTGTTTGGAAATTGATTGGGTCGAAAAGTGAAATCAACATACTGGTTCTCAAATCCTTTCTGTCGCTTACAAGAAAAGTTCAAGTTATTCACACTTATTCAACTACAATACAACAACAATAAGACTAAAAAGGAAATAAAAAATGGAGCTAACTATACATTGAATTAACCACAGAGCGGTTACAGGTGGGTGGAGGTTTACGTAGTACTTATAGAAACTAGTTATAAACCTCTCGCTCAGTTAATCACAAGTCTAACTGTCAAGTAGAGAGAGTTTGTATTCTTTTTTAAACTGGCGAAGGGGAGACTCTTAACTTTCAGAGGTATTGCTTCTCAAGTCTGTGATGCCACTACCCTAAACCTTGCTAGGCCATATTTAGTTCTAGAAAATGGCCTGTACAGGTTTTGATTAGTGGCATAGCTGGTACAATGTATTATTACGGACAGCCAAAGCTGGTTGAACTAAATCATAGAGTGCAGGAGGTATATGGGTTTTTTTTTTTATATTGTATTTTATGCACAAGAGTGCCAATTTTTAATTTAAAGTAATTTTTTAATTTAATGTAAAGTATGGTGTGGGACTTTCTCTTTTGTTTGCAAAAAAGATGCAGCAAATACAGTTATTTTGACTAATTTTGATTTTATATATGTGACCCGATTTGCGAAAAAGGGGCTTAAGGTGAAAAAAACGAAAACGCGTCTTTTAGCGTTTAAAACGAAAACGAGTTTAAACACCGTTTAAACCCTTTTGAATAACGTTCAAACTCCGTTTGAATAACGTTTAAACGCTGTTTTAAAAAACATCCAAACACGAAGAAAACGCGTTTAATGTTGGAACACGATCTTTATGCAGTGGCGTGTTCAAATTGAACACGGCATAACTCAAAGAGTGGAAAACAATGTTGGCGGCATCTACGTATAAATTATGTAAGCCTAACGTCAATCGTTATATTTCATTTTGATACTGTTCCCACTGCTTGAAGCGTAATCGTACCTACACTAGCTTACACAATGTACGAAGTCATCGATCAGATAAACACATAACTTTATTTCGTCGCATTACGAGATGTAATGTGAGATTCTATGAAATAAATTAACCAGGTGCAAGAAGAGAAGAACTTTGTAAATTGCCGGCCGCTTGCCGATCCGAGGCTAGAAATTGTTTACATACAGAAAAGACAGCAAATAAAACCCCACCAGAAAGAGGTGGAAAAATGTAAAATATTGGAAGTTTTAGTTTGTTCAAGGATTCATTCGTAATATAAATAAAAATGACTACAATAATTTATTTGCTGACTAATAATCACCAACGAATGAATGAATCGATCTGTAAGAACACGCACGGCAAGATTCCTCACAATATGCTTTGTACATAATTTTATTACCTGGTTTATTGGAGGGTATCTTTAATGGTTATCTTCAGTCACCTTCGACTAGCTAGGACTGTATTTGCACGCAAAATTTTCTTGACTTTGAAACATCCAACGGTCACTCTACCCATGATGAAAGACCCGCCGATGACAGTGGCAGCCGCTTCGGGTCACGTCACGCAACACGCAGTAAAGTAATTTTTTTCGAGCTGAGATCATTTTCCTGCTTCATTTTTTTTGTTTTCGGGATGGTCGTTAGAGACTGTACAATTTGGTGTAATAAAATTCGTTGAAACAAAGGGCAGCAAAAAGGCCACATGGACAAAGTGACAAAGGTCGATCCCTTTTAACATTTTGGCGCGTCATATTTTAAACAAATTAGCAGGGTGTCTCGAAAACTCAGACCTCGAAAACTTAGACCCCAGACCCGAAAAACTCGGACCCTCTGGGTGTCTCGAAAACTCAGACCCGAAAAATAAAACATTTACACCGCATGAATGCCGCAAGCCGACTTGTTCACTGTTCGTCGATACATGTACAGTGGCATTACGTGCACTGATCATGAAAATTAGGGACCTTCAGATTCTAGGACGAGAACGACTACGAGTACCAAATTTTCTCGTAGAAAAACATTGAGCGCGCGCAAACCAGCGTCATTTTGGCGTGAAAAACGTGTTACCGTTGTCATTTTAGTACGAGGTTTTGCAAAAATGTCGTCGTGTCAAAACAAGTCAACAACACGGCAGCAGTTTTGGCATTTTTCGATCAGCAAAAAGGCCCAGGTGACAGCAATAAGAATAACTAAGAAACCTATACTGCTAACAAAGAGTAAGATTAATCTTACGGGCTATAAATCTTCTAATTATTTTCGCTAAAAACAAACAGTCAGAACTCGTACTCGTTCTCGTCCTCGTCCTAGAATCTGAAGGTCCCTATTATCTGCCGAGAAAAGGAAAAACAGCTTGCAGTGTTAGATAAGTGCAACATGAAAGTTATATTCAACATTCGTATAGATTTTTCTTTTCGTTATCGTATAAGCCAAGTTTATATCCACAACGTGTCGTTTCGCGAGGTGTGTTGCGTGATGGTTTCCTGTTCAAAAAAACGGAACGGCGTCACGCGACAGTAGCGGATATAACCTTTCGCGGTCCTTATACTTCGAGAAATTCTCGCGATTGAGTCTCCTGCATTGAGTTTTGAGCAGAATAGACCATTAACTGTATCGGAGAAAGTAAAAGTAAAATCGACGAACAGTAAACAAGTCGGCTTGCGGCATTCACGCGGTGTAAATATTCGGGTAAGATTTTTCGAGACACCCAAATTAGCATAATTGGTCCTGGAAAAACCCGCATCTGGATGAAAGCGAGCGAGCAACTAAATAGGACTGAAAAACTCACAGAAAAGAGCAAGTACAGTTTTATTACTATTATTAAAGCAGTAAAAAAAATGTACTGATTCGCCAATTTCGAGCGGCTATTTTTGATGTCGGCTATCTTGTATTAAATTGAATCTCTCCGATCGCTAAATAGAAATAACAATGTCTGCATTTGTAACAGAATTTCTCTGTTTCCGCTTGGAAATGTTTCTCCTTGCTAGAATGAAAACTAACCGCATTTAATCCTGTGCCGGTGCGTGATGGCCTTAGCTAACGAGTTTGGCATGCCATTTTACGGGCTTTACAAAAAAATTGAGCCGTAGGATCTACAGTGGGGAAATAAAGAATTCAGTCGTTTTTCAAGACTTGACTGTATGTATTGCAGGAGAAATTAAGAATTGGTGTTCCTTTCTTCCGAGGAAGCGTAAATTGCTTATGATTTGATGTTGATAGGGCTGATGCGCCGAAACTCACGCGCTCACCAGTTGGGGCATTGCGGTTTCGTTTAAACAAACACGCTCTATACAAAGCAGGCAACTATCACGTTACAATGTGAGTTCGTTATAAATAATGGACAAAATCTTCTGGTGTAAAATAGCAACAGAATATATTTGCTGAAGAGACTTGCATTTGGGGATTGCTGAGATGAAAAAGCAAGAGAAAATGGTACGTTATTTATCTTAGACGGTTAATATGAATGTGAACGGTCTGAACAAAGGAGTCAATTTCTAGAATACAGCCAAATTCTGCGATGTGCGAAGTTGCTAGCTGTCTGCATGATTTCGTTCGCAAGACTAAGCTCTTATAATGATAGCTTGGTGTAAGAGAATGAGTACAAGAGAAATTTAACTGCACGGAATTATTTGCATGATAAACGGAGTATCTGATCGGGAAAGAAATGCTGTTGACTACTGTGACGATCAACACGGCGGGAATTAATTTATTTGCATAATAATCAATTTGCAATGAATGCCATTGATAATAAACTCCCGAATTAAACGCGGCATATTTTGAACCGGGTGTTTCAACGCGTTTAAAGCACGTTTAAACGCCATAAGAAAACGTTTCCACGTGTTTAAACGCTCTCGTTTAAACGCGTTAAAACGCCGTTTTCTTGAGTCACCTTAAGCCCCCTTTTCGCAAATCGGGTCACATATGTTGTTTGGTATGAAGTACCCAAGCTCATTATTCCATACATTAAATACAGGTATATGAGAGTACAGTACAGTTGTTTGAGTGTACTCATAGGCATGTAATGCCTAAACTTAAAAAAATTTCCAAAATTTTTTGTTCTTTTGTTGTTCATGTGCTGGAGCTGAGCATCCCACTTTAGGTGTTCATCAATAAAGACACCCAAGTATTTAATCTGGGACTTTTGCTCTATACTACAAACTGTTATTCTGATATTTGTTTTCTTCTCAAGTGAAGTAATCAGAATCACCCTCTTCCACTCATTCTGTACAATAAAAGGGTTTTGCGCAGTAATTGTGCAGAGCTAATTGGAACTTCTTAGTGTAGTAACCACCAATGCCATTTATACAGGTAGCTACATGTACATGCATGGAGATACATGTATGGCATTGTACATGAATACATATAAAAATGCCTCCAAAGAAAAACTGAAACTACTCATCACCTGTGAGTGCTTGAATCTGAGCAAACACCTCTGGTTGCAGTTGGAACTTAGGTTGTTGCTGTTGCTGTCCCATAACTGGGGGATCCACATTGCTGGCTTGTGCTTCTGTTGAGATGTTTGAAGCACTTTCAGCTGGCACCTGTAACTGCTGAGAAACTACAAATGCTTGCTGAAGTTCCTTTTGCGCCGGTGGCATTGCATGCATCACAGGCATAGTAGGAATTCCTGGTATCTGCTGTTGTTGTTGCTGCTGCAACTGCTGTTGCTGCTGGGCATTGATTCTCTGCTGTTCTTGTAATTTCTGCTGCAGAAGCTGAATCTGCTGCAAATGTTCTTGTCTCTGTTCTTCCAATGCTGTTGCAAGTTGATTGTTCACATTCGAAGAGGATGGGTTTACAGACATTTCTTCAGGAGGTTCCACAACATCGTCTACAACAGGTGGAACCTCAACTGCAAAACAATAGAACAGAGAACCTTTTTCACTCACGTTAATTTAGGGCCTTTGAAGGTGAAGGTCGGGGATCCCGGGTGGGTGAGGTAACCCACCTTGGTGGAGTAACCAATCTCTCTATACAATTTTTCTTTTTCTTTTGATTGTGTTCACATGAGAGGTGGGGTACCTCAACGAGGTGGGTTGCCTGGTCAGCCGGGTCGGGTAACCCACTAACGTGGGGTGAGTTTTCCCCACCTGACTGGGGTGATGTTCATTTGGGCATACATCTTTAGTTTGAACATTTGGAAACCTTACCAGAGCACCCCAGGCTTTTAATACTGCATGTGAAGGATCGCTTTTTTTTTTACTAGGGGAAGGCGGGATACTTCACCTACCCGGGGTCCCCCATCTCCATGTGAACAGGCTCTTAAACTGGAGCCTGGATGCCAAAAGCTTAGTGCTCATAACCAGGTTACAAGGAGTGCTAGACACAGAAGTACATGTACACTTGTGACCCTTCACACGATTTGGGGGTTATCCAAATTTCATGCTGTGACTATTTTCACAGGCATGGCCGTGAAAATGGCGAAAGTTATTGGAATGTGAGTGAAATTTCTCTTTATGTAATGTAGGTGAGGTTAAACTCAAGACAATGCTGGCCAGCGGTCTCAGTTGCTAATCGTATGTGGGGGAGGGTTTAGGGCATTTTCAGGGCCCCAGTTATTTTACAGCATTCATGTGGAGGTCAACTCATTTTGTGTGTGCTGTCTTGTTCATTCTCTTGTCACAGCTTTGACGGCATGTGGGGGCATGTAATGGCATCCCTGATCACCTGACTCAAGCATTACATCGCTGGCTTGTTTGGGTGGTTGCCGCTCACAGGGTTGTCGTGCTTAGCTTGCGCCCTCGCTTGCGGCTCCCTCAATTTTCTCAGGCACCTTCCCCACACTCATCTATTGGTGATGGGTTTAACTCGCCGTGAAAAAAGTCACGGCCACTGTGAAATATTTCACGCCATGAAGAAGGTCACAGACACCGTGATAACACCATGAAAAAAGGTCGTAATCTCTGAGAAATATTTTACGCCATGAAACAAAGTGAACTTCTTGCGTAAACATCAATCTGTTATCCTGAACATTACTCCATCATTATATCACGCCAAGTTCAAAGGTTTACTGCAAGCATTATTGAAAGACATTTGGAATGATACCAGGTTTCTATCATTGAATCGCCAACTCAGGGTTGGGTTCATTCACTTTTTGTTTACTTTTCTGTTTTATGTCGTGGTTTCAGGAAAACAAAAGAAAATGAATCAAAACAGAAGGAAACTTACCAGACACCCTTCCAAATCAATGCAGAATGACTACGCGTTTCTTATTTCGTTCCTCTGCTGAACTGATTGTTCACGCCAAGAGTGAACGTTTTTACCGTAACCTTGAAAAAGATTCACGGTTTTTGATTAAATCCATTTAGCCCCCTTTACGCGCGAAGGGTCACATTTACTGTCTTGTTTCTAGCTGCCAGAGTGGAGGTCACTGCACCACACAGACTCATGCAGTATGTGAAAAAGCAATAATTTATTGAAACTCCACAATTTCCAGCCAATTACACTACATACAAATGACATAGCTCCCTGAAACCCTAAAGGTAGGGCCTGGGATTGTTCAAAGCTGAATTGAGTGTTGCAAAAACTGTTGAAATATCAATCTAATTTTTTCCCATGGAAGCTCCTCTAAGGAGGAGGTTATGGAACTGGCCTATCAGTTAATTCACTGCCAGAATGTGATACCAAAACGTGTTAAGGAATCAGATACTAAGCGACAATCACCATCAAGTCTACAAAATTGCAAACTTTAGACTGACTGCCATCACCGTGGTCATCATGTTCCAATAAGCTACACGAGAATCATGAACTACAGAGCAGTTAGATTGTGAATGCTTGCCTCAGTTGCATGCCTCTTTTAAAGTGTTTTGCAATGGTAATGGAAATCTGGAGGGAGGGACAAATTTATTAAATGGTGGGGGTTGGAGTGGTTAAAACAAACAGTAGGAAAATACTGTCGCAGCTTTACTCCGGGCCATGGGGGAGGTGGCTTTGTGAAACCAAGCTGAAAATTAGCATGCCACTTTTCTTGAATATCCATTTTCTTAAAAACACTCTAACATCCCTGAAAAGGCATGACGCTGAATCTAGAAGACAATAGGTCAAACACATGGGAAAAAAACCAGATGATCTCCATTACTTTTACAGGGTAGAATGAGATGAAATACCACAAGCTCACCCAGAATGTTATAGTCTACATGCTATCAACACAATATAAATTTTAGTGCTCAAGCTTTCAACAGTCTCAAAAAAGTGGAAACATATCATTTTACCACTGAAAAAAAGTGTGATTACCTTGGTTTAAAGATGAAGCTAAGTTTAGCAAAGGTTGAATGACCTCTGGAGAATAAATACCATTCTTCTGCCACAAGTTCAAGACTTTGATGACTTTACCCTAAAGAATTCAACCACAAAAGTGGTGATTTTGGTATCCGAAAAAGAATGCAAAACTTGAATGCAAAACTTGCATTCTTCGTCGGATATCAAAATTACAACTTGGACAAAGAAAGGAATGCAATGTCAAAATAGCACACACACAAGTATGTGATCCACAGAGAATGAAACAAGTGAAAAGGTGATCAAAGCAGTTACTGTATATAATAACTACCCTGCAAGCAGTTCTCTTACGCTTCCTGAGAGAAAAACCATTGCGAGCAACCATTAGTTTCTTTGAGTGTGCCGCCGTCCAGCACCAAGGACGAATAAATCAAATTTGAACCAGTAAAACAAGTTAGTAACTGATGCATTTGGGCGAGCCTGCTGTGTAGTGATTTCCCGCGAAATAGGAAGAAGTGATGTCAAGTACATCACGTGGGGTGTGACGTACTTCCCACATGCTCAATGGAAAATCAAACGATTGCTTGCAGTGATTTCTGAATGATGGCATAATCTGCATAAAAAGCACTCCTGTGGTGATGGGGAAATAAAATATGAAAACCTTGTGTGTGGACAAAACAAGCGCCTGTCGCTACAACTTTTCTGGTACAGTGCAGTACATGCAGAGCAACTTGTTGAAGAGATTTGTTGCTGCCACTTGTCACCTGGTGTGTATCAGCCTTAAAGCCTGAAAGAATATTTCAAGCTTTACTGGTTATTCTTTCATGTGGGGATTAGTGTGCTTTCAAAATAGCCTCCTCTTCAAATACAAAGTACTAATTCTCTCGGTTAGATAAGGGCACTAGCAGCACCAAGACCATGGATGCTACTGAAACCAGAAAATCTTTCTTTTGTGCTTTCCAAATCATACACTGTTATAATCTTTCTAGGCTTGACTCTGAATATGTAACTATAAAAAAACAATTTCACAAAATGGTCCTCCTTTGGTTATTACCTGTTCACCTTCACTACATCTGAAAATATGCTGAAATGTGGTTGTAATATTCTTGGAAAATCTAGGGCCATACACATCCTTCTCTGCACCAAACTGAGATAAAATGAGATTACCAGCTTTATGTCAAGGATAAGAAAAAAACACAACTTTGATCTTAAAATGATTAAAACAGTACATTATACTTCGATAAATCAATATACATAAATAAAAACTCAGTAAGACAAACTGGTGTAGGCTTAATATTTTTTTCGACTTTAGAACGAAGTTATAAATATCTGGCCGATTTAAAATGTACGAAAAAATGTTTCTTGGGTCGCTTTAGTTAAAAAGAAGGTGGTTCCCTTCAACCACCACACTGCACTGCAGCTTTACCTGGTGCCTTGATTGCCTTATCACCGAATCCATCACATAGAGAGCTGGGATTTTATACTCCTGTCGGCACTGCAAACGGAAGCAATGGAAAGAACGAGAATTGTGCTATCATGTTTGAACGAAAGTCTTTCAGCAAATTAAACAACAAAAGCAACTGGAAGACTGACCTTCTGAGCAAATTTCTCGATGCTTTGTACCACGTGTTTGTAATACTGCAATGCATAGTGAACCAATTTCGTTAACTTCGAATTTAAACATTTTTTGACGTTCATACATTTTCAATCGACACTAAACTTACCTTTATGGCTTTAACAGCGAGTCTGGTAACCGATGCTACTTTAGCTTTGGATATTGGTGGCTTGGTTTCATAGATTGTCGACAGCTGAAAACGTAGATCGAATGTTATTTCGGAAAAAGCCTTGTGCACAAACAAGCTCTTAACAACGGACTATTAATCACAATTTCAATAAAAACAGTCTTCAATTGCGTCCTCCTTACTTCACTGTTGAACTGCCTTACAATTTCCATGTCCCCCATTTTGTTTTCGCTTTCTACACGGTGAGAAACGAACTAGAAACGGCTCAATGCGTCGCAACCATTGCCACTAGTTGAAGAAAGCAAGATGGCCGCAGATCGGCGTGTGCATATCCCATGGTGCAATACGAATAAATTGTCCCTGGTCGTGTCGGGATTATGCCCACTCGCTCTAATCACAGTATTAGCGCCGATTCGATTCCTGAGCCAAAAAAAAATACTCCGGATTTTTTTACTTTTTAGCAAGGATCCATAGTCTGGAGGGGTCAACTTTCTCAAGCTAGCGCTGTCCACTCTAATTTACGCTCAAGAATCCCAACACCGTGAGTATAAACACTCTGGAAAGAACAGGTGCAACTCAATTGCGGTATCTCGTCTGAGGCTCTGATCATGTCTTCTGAAGAATATATGTTCTGCGCCAAAGTCATGAAGACACTAAACGAATTTCGCAAGGATGAAACTCTCTGTGATATCGTATTGACAGTGCAAGGGATGTGTTTTCCTGCACATCGGAACATCCTGTCTGCAAACAGCGAGTTTTTTAAGGCTTTATTTGCAAATGAAATGAAGGAAAGTTCAGAGAGGGTAGTTCACATGGACGAGTTTGAACCTAAAATTCTTGAGCAACTGCTGACTTACATGTATGGTGGCGGAATAAATATCGGACAAGAGAATGCTTTGGATATAACGATAAGTGCAGACTTTCTGATGCTGAATGAGTTGAAGGAGAAGGCATGCGAATATTTGATAAGTCATCTTAACTCAGAGAACTGCTTGTTTTTGTTGTACACGGCAGAAAAATATAGTTTCCGAAAACTTCGCGACTATGCGCAAAAATACATTCTTGAAAACTACGTTGCTGTGTTTGCAAGCAGTGCCTTTGTAACCCTGAAAATTGAGCAGATGCTGTCTATTGTATCAAGTGACGATCTTGTTGCCAGAGAGGAGAAAATCTTCGAGTCATTGCTAAAATGGACGAAGTACAACATGGACACAAGAAGGAAGCACTTTGCAACCTTATTTTCCCACGTTCGTTTGATCTACTTGTCAAGGTGTTTTTTAATAACTCAAGTGCAAGAGGAAGATTTGGTGAAGAGTGACGAAGTATGTGTGCGGCTTGTTAGCGCTGCCAAGGAATACTTCTCTTCTCCCAAGGGAACAATTCCGAATGACTTATGCCTGCAGCCTCGTGCATGTCAAACAGCTATCTTGCTGGTTGGTGGGTGGCAAGAAAATTGCGATGTTACTGCTTCAGCCAAGGTGTTCATTCCAAGCATTAATCAAATTTTTGAGCTGTCTCCAATGGCTGCTCCCAGAAATAATCATGGCATTGCATCACATGAAGGTGCCATCTATGTAGTGGGTGGCACTACTGAAGATGGCAGTGTGACAAGGGCTGCAGAGCTGTTTGATCCAAGAACAAACACATGGTCTACACTGATGTCTATGAGGAAAGAGGTTGCTGGTGTGGGTGTGACAATGTTGGGGGACTTTCTCTATGCTATAGGGGGTCGTGATGCAGAGGGATGGCCACAAAACATTGCCCAGCGGTACAACACAAAATTGAACAAATGGGAGTTTGTTGCTTCCATGACTACTTCTCGGACCAGGCATTGTGTAGTTGGTTGTAATCGTCTCTATGCATTTGGAGGATATTGCAGTGATGATGATTTACCCCTCGTTACAGCTGAATGCTATGATCATGTCAGAGATCGTTGGTTTTGCATTGCTCCTATGAATCACCGCCGTGCTGATGCCTGTGCTGTCAGTGTTCAAGGCAAAGTCTTTGTAATGTGTGGGGAGGATATTTCAGAGTCACCGATTAAACTAGCTTTGTGTGAAGTGTATGACCCTCAAGTTGATTCCTGGGCTGTTATAGCACCCTCACTTCAGCCTCGTTCCCATGCCTGCGCTGCAGTCATTCAAAATAAGATTTTCCTTCTTGGTGGAGTCAATAAAAAGAACAGAGAGCTCAGAAGTGTTGAATGCTATGATACTAATAAAAATGAATGGACCATAATGGCAAGCTTGCCTGTGGGAATTGAGGGATTTGCTTGTTGTACCATTACAGTTCCTGGAGAATTAATGCCTTTATTGGTTTGAAAGTAACTTCAAATGAAAACTACTATCTTTCCATTTTACCTGTTTTAGAGACTTTCAGCTATATAAAAAAACTGTCAACTTTAATGTCTTTAAAACTGACAAAGAAATGTTTTTCCAGGGTATATGTTAATATTAATTTTGTGGTTTGACGGCTACATGGGAAATTTCTCTTCAATGTAATAAGGTGAATGGTGTTCTTTATCTGCAACTCTCTCAGTGCTTGAAATTAAAAAAGTTTCCAGGTTGTCCCTGTTTCAAAGGCCAACTAAATCTATAAGTTTGGTTGCCCATTAGGAAACCACCCACGCTAAATGGTACATCGTGTTGAGATGAAATCACATGGCGTTGGAGCTGGGTATCCCATAGTTCCTAAGTGTGTGTTTAAATTTCAGCCTTTTTGAAATAGAGTCTTCAATCTCCATTGCCTACATTTTTGTGACATCATCTCTTCCATTTTCCTATCTGACAAATTTTTTGTAAAAGTGACACATTCAAAATACAGGAAAATTTTTGTTGCGGCAAATTCATTATTGTTGACTTTACAATACTAATGGACATTGACAACAGAAAACCGAAAAGCGAGTCAGCTGCTTATGTAATTCATTTTCTATTTTTGGCTGGGTTGTCTGTAGTATTTTCTTCAGGCAACCAGGCTTTTCATTTTACCAAAAACCTGTTGCCCGGCAAACTTTCTGGTTGCCTGGGATGACCGGACAGCCACTAATTTCGAACACTGCACTATGGTTTGCTTTACAAGTGCACAATTTTGTGGAATCAGGGGCTTTCTGCAGGTATCAGAAAGAATTGTATTTTTGGTCACTTGGGATTAGTCTTTATTTGGAGTTGTTTTGTTTTCTGTCTTTTGTTCTTTTGTTTTAGGTAATCTCTGCTCCAGTACCTGCAAAAGCAAGTGGAATCAGAGAGTCAAGTGAAAGCCATTTCAAAGATGCCTCATTACCCTACTATAATTATTATAAGACCTTTTTTTGATGGTTCTCAAACTGAGATGGGTAGAAAGTTACTTAGCCATAGACACTAAGAAATCAGCCAAGAAACATTCAGTGCATGACATCATACATTACCAGTGTTCTATGTTTATTACAAAAAGATCAACTAATCGGCTTCTTTGGTTCTCATAATAAGAAACTCCACTCTTTTTTAATTCACTGATGAAGGTAAAAAGGCCATCCTATTGAAGGTGAAATTCTGTGTAAGGATGAAAAGTGCAGTGATTCTGTAGCTATATTAGGTTCAATCTGACATTGAAGTTTTCAAGTTATCAGCCTGGAGTGCTATTAGTTCCCAAAACCATGCACTAGTAACCAACTGAGGTATATCTGCTCTTGAAGAGTTGCATGGCTTGTGAACAACAGATATAATAATATTAATAGTACTCTGATAACTAAAAGGAACTAGCATTTGGACTTAAAGTCACAGAGGGGAAGTGTTGAAAACAAGTTTTTAACACTACGTTTAGGAAAGTATTCTTTCAAAAATGTACCAGAAGTTCCAGACTCGCTTGAGGTAAAATTAGTTTTTGCAAATTGTTTTTCCTAGATGGTACAGGTGGATTCTTTTGGAGTGGAAAACCTTTCAGAATAAGAAGCAACAAACTCAGGCCATTATAACTTAAAAGTCACCATAGGTTCACGACCCCCTCATTTCTATGTGAGTCAAATTCAATATGAAAGTGAAATAAACAAGCTCACATAACAAGTATTAATAATGTCCTGATTTTAATGTTTGGACTAAATTATTTTTAACTGGCTTTTCTACAGTAACGTGTAATAAAAACAAAATGGTATTGGCGCAATGTAAATTGCACTGCCACATCCACATCTATTCTCCCTGAAAAATATAAAACAAGCAAGTTCCTTAATTTTCATCCCAAACAAATGTTGATCAAGCCAACCAGCTTCTAAATGTGGCCCAGTCATAATATTATCTGAGTAATGAAGCAGTTTTGAACTGACTGACTGTGCAAACAAAGTTTGCCATTTCTGTGCATTTGTATTAATTGTGAGGCTTGGTCATTAATAAACCTAAAAATCTCCAGCCAACTTCTCTGCTCTTCAAAGCAAGTAATTATTGGAAAGTTGCTGCATTTCACAGCATGCCCACACACAATACCAATAAAAATGAATGGACCATCTTGGAATAGAGTGTTTTCACTCATGTGATCAGTAACCTCCTTTTTCCACCAAAACAAAAGAAAACCTTTGCATGATATGTGCAATTTCCAGAGGATTATCTGGGTACACCAACATGGCCGCCATTCTTTTGTTTAGGTACACCAACATGGCTGCTGTGACCTCACCTGAAAACACTCCATACCCATGCTGTATGCTTTAGGGAGTCAGGCTTGGAAAATGGTGTTTAACCACACCTCCCACCTCTGTTTATCATAATTGGACCGAGTTTCAGGTGATCTCAACCTGACTCTAGGGTTTCTACAGTATCTCAATACTACAGTTTTCATCCCTCGTTAAAACTGACTCCCAGCTAATCATATGTGGCAGTGGTGTTGTGCTTTGAGATTGCTCAAGAAATGATGTAACTACTACAGTCTAATAATATAATAATTAATATTGTATTGATCACTAACCACATTGGTATCCTCGCCTTGTGGCTCATAGGATTGTAGCTGAAAGGGATATAAAGGAAAATATTCCCATGTAAAATTTGTCGTTCAAATATTTACCTGATGTCTAAACAGGTTAAGGCTGCCCAATCATTATACCCATGAAATATATTTATTTTATTTTATTTTATTTAAAGATTCACCCTAAGGTGGGTGTTAAATACAATAGGACACTAAGTCCCCTACAAGGTATTTACACCCAAAAGCAACATTAGTGTTAGAATTAAAGAGATCGGACAGAATGTGACTCAATGAAAATTTGCACATGTAATTATGGATGTGTGCCGTTATCGTTACCTTACATGACAAAAGTAAGTTTTATGAACACAGAGGCATTTTATATTTTACTTGATGACTAATAAAATTTATCAATGACATCAATGCAATAATTATTAATATTCATAAAGCTGTTGAAATCATTGGTTCAGAGGCTTACCACTGTTATTGTCTGAATGCAAATGCATATTCTAATTTAAAGTTATAATTACTACAATTTATTAGCTCATTTAAAATTGCCTTTGATAAATCAGATTCAATATGTTGATTGTAAAGTTCAAAAAAAAAAAAAAAACAAGATAGTCCCATTTTAAGATATTTTCTTGTATTAATCAGCTTATAAGCCTTTCTAGAAACTTTGTTCTACATTGAAGTCATTAGGTGACTCTCAACATAGACAGGAGGTATTGAAGAAAGTGGTGAGGTAATGAAACCATAGATTTGTATAACTTGATAAGGTAAGTTGTTTGGGTGGCAGTAGTCTTGAGGACTATCGTTGGTGACGTTTCGACAACCTGAGCCAGTTGAGTGGACATCATTCCCAGAGTTAAGTGATATGTACAGTAACTGATGTTCAACCTTGGCTTCTATATAATTGCAATAACGTTTGTATGTACGTATGCATAATATTATTATTATGTGTTTGCCCGTTAATTTTATAAGTACTCTGGTGTTTTTCAGACCTGATTGGTCAGTAGAAAGAACAACATAGCTTCAGACCTTCAATGGATAAAGATGCATCAATCACAGTGTTATGATCTGGCAACATCACGGCTGACTAAACAGACCAGTTACATCATGCAGGGTTGGACACTTAAGCTTGAGAGCACTTGCCATTCGGGCAAGTGACCCTCAAAATGCACTCGCCCGGATCAGTTTTCACTCGCCCAAAAGTTTACCCACCCCCCCCCCCCCCCCCAATCTCTCCAACCAGTTTTGTCATCTTTCATTTTTACTATTTAATACAATTGAAATTTACTTCAACGCTGAAAGGCTATTAAAGTAAATAGGAAGTCTGTTTTAGTTTCAACGCGCATTGATCAGAGTGCTAGGAAAGTATGGGAAAACAATTCGCTTCCAACGTCGTCAAGCACGTGGCAGACCGAGGATTATTACTTCAATGAAAAATTCTATTAAAGACCTTAAATCCCAAGAGAGATCCCTGCAGTTTGCGAGTAAACATGTCTATTCTTCACGCTATGCTTGCCAAGTCAGCAATGGCTCGATAGTGACCAGCAGTATCACTGACCAGGAAGCCATATTTCATATAATTTGTCTATTTACGAGGTCCAGTGTTGCCTTTTAGCGCCAGTTTATTAGACAGTTCGGAATATAAAACTTTGTAAAATAGAAATGGTAAGTTTATGTTTAGGGGTTTTTCTTGGCAAAATGGAATGCAAATAGCAGTGTTTATTTTGCAATTTAATTAATAATTTCTTGGTGGCGAAAATCATACTCGCCAAACCGGCGAGTGATCAATGATTTGCGCTCGCCCGACACTTTAGAGACTCGCCTGGGCGAGCGGGTGAGTGCTAATGTCCAACCCTGTCATGTTTCTACTGTCCAGTCAGGTAAAAGACCAGGCAACCTATACAATTTTGAATTCACTGATACACAACACATAATATTTATTATAATCCTTTGACTCTGAGGATGACTTCCATTTTGGTTGTCAAGGAGGTCTCCTAGGTTAGTCCTTTCCTATTTTGGTAGTTAGGTTTTGTTTGTACTTCTTCCTTTTTTAGTACAAACTCTATGACTGCAATTATAACAACTTATTACCTAAAGAAAGGAATGGCTGCAACATGATAATTTATTTTAAGTCTTGAAATGATCACTGGCACTGTGAGCACTACTTTAGTGGCAGCAAAATGAAAGCCTGAAAAAATCCAGTGCGAGGCTTCAACAGGATTTTACCCATGACCTCTATGTTACCTGTGCAGTGCTCTATCAATAATTACTGGAGCTGGCTCTTCGTGGCTTTATGATTTAAGCAATAGAGGACTTTTTTCGTGTTTCCATAGTCTCACCTTAACACACAAGGGGGAGTAGGGAGAATTTGAGACAGTTATGCAAACCCAAGACGCAGTCAAGGGTTTGCATAACTCCTCCAAGTGTTTAGATGAGGCTATGGAAACACGGAAAAAAGTCCTCAAATGCTTTTACAAAATAATTTTCCCAAAGATAATTTGACAAATGAAGGAAAATGCTGGTTTTTTTACTTCTTGATTGAAACAGATTTTCTTGATACACGCTCACATTTCCTACCAGCCCATCAAAACACACGTCTGACAACAGATAACCAATCAAAATTTGTGTGATGTCACAGCTGTGTTTCCATACTCTCATCTAAATACAGCTATTGACTAGCTATGGAGAGTACACATACTATCCTAATTATTTTATAAAAACCTATAGAGGATGGATATATTTATTTCATGAAGTATAAAATATAATTATGAAAGTCACTTGAACTGTGGAAAGAGTATTGAAATGGTCATCATTACTTTAGCACCAGTGAAATGAAAGCCTGAAAAATCAGGATTGTTGCTCATCCCCACCCACTGACAGCCTGGATCACGCTAACTGGGAGCTGGTCATTTTGTCAGTTCAAGATAATTAAACCCCTAGAGGACAAAGAGGATAACAATATATTTACCCACTAAAAACTGATAAATCAAGTGCACAAGGGAATGGACAAAATAGGCAGGGAAACCATTCAAAGAATTGCCATTCTCACAAAGGAGAAACAAGTAGTACAAAAATAATAATATCATTATCTAGCATCATTAAAATGAGTGTTTCAAAATTATTACCTCCCAAGCTATATTCCAGTAACAAGAAGTTGTCATGCAATGTTTTTAATAATTAGGCAACTGCCATTTTAATTTATGCACAATTTAAATTTTGACCTGTTTTATTAATATTTCTCATGGGAGCAAAGTCACCATGGAAAGCTATACTTATCAAAATATTTTTATTTAGATTTCCTTCTTTTAAATTAAATTAAAAGCAGTTCACAAAGGCATTGAGCTGCATCTACATGTACAGAAGGATAGTTGCCTTGGAAGTCTAGGGGTCTCTACTGTGACAGCTGGCCTTCCCTGGTCTGAAATCCTTGGTATCCAGCTTTGAGTCTTTACACATTATTAATTATTTAAAGTCATTAAAGCTATGGTAATATGAGCAACAAAAACGTCCAACTTGTCTCGCAACATTGCTGCAAAACTAGTCGAAAAGCTGTTGTGCATTTTACATCCCATGTACAACCAGCCTCACAACAAAAAAATGTGTTGCAAGTTGCTGTGGCATATTGCAGAACAAAGAATGGACCTCTACTCTCTGCAACACTCTGCAGCAACTTGCAACACTGTGTGAATTTTTGTTGCAAGACAGGTTGTGTGTGTGGCGGGTCTAATTTGCAGGTCGCGGGTTGCAGGTCATTGTTTCACCAATACAGAAAGTATCCTAAACATTCTTAAAAGCTAACCTTAGGCCTAATTAGGCCTAAACAAAAGTTTTTAGGCCTAAGGTTAGCTTTTATGAATGTTTACGATACTTTCTGTATTGGCGAAACAATAGAGGGCTTTAGATTCTAGGACAAGAACGACTACGAGTACGAGATTTTCTCATGGAACAACAGTGAGCGAGCGCAAACCAGCGTCTTTTTGGTGGGAAAATGTGATACCGGCGTCATTTTAGTACGAGGTTTTGCAACAATATTGTTGCGTCAAAACAAGTCAACAACACGGTAGCAGTTTTGGCTTTTTTCAATCAGCAGAAAGGCTCAGTTACCAGCAATAAGAATAACTGAGCAACCTATACTGTAAAGAAATGGTAAGATTAATCGTACGAAATCTAAATTTGCTAAGTATTTTCACTAAAAACAGACATTCAGAACTCATACTCGTTCTCGTCCTAGAATCTAAAGGTCCCTAATGGCCTGCAACCCGCGACCTGCAGATTAGACCCGCCGTTGTGCACGGCATGTAATGTGCCCAACATCGCTTTTTGACTAGTTTCGCAGCAATTTTGCAAGACAAGTTGGACGTTTTTGTTGCTCGTATTACCATAGCTTAAGGAAACTATCAAGGAAGGAAGAGGAGAGAGAGAGAGAGAAGGGGTAGGAAAAAAGTAGGTTTACACAAATTATTGCTATTTCATTTTTTGTACGTACTCTTTGTTTTAATTCAATATTTTCGGCAGTTAGCTGTTCAACCTTCTGCCTCAAGTCTGACACTTCATTCCTCAAAGCCTCAATGTCTGCTGTATCTGGGGGTCCACCATGAAGATGTTCTTTCATAAAGCTTGCAGCAAATATCATTAAGGTCATAACTCTCTTGCAAAAAATTCAGAATGACTATCCTGGAGGTCACACATTTGAATCCGAATGAAATACTGAACTTTGTCAAGCTTCTGATGGCGATTTAGGCATTTTAACTTATCAGCAACACAGAAAAGTAATCTCTTGATGATTAAAGTGCAAATGAGTGATCAATGTTTCATCCACTTACTTCTCCAAAATCAATAATTTACTTAATGTCAGGTGGATTTGGTCTGGCTGCTATGAAACCACAGTTAACATCACAGCTCCCCTAGATTTTTCCCCTAGATTTTTTCAGAGGTCCTGTGGAAGTGCGATCATCAATTAAGCCTTACTTTTAAAACAATTTTAATATTGGAGGATACTCTAATGCATTTGCCGGTTTTTCAGGTTCCTCGTACAAATTCACCAAAACTGCAAAACAAAACAAATGCAATTACGAACAAGCCACAATGAATCAGCTCTTGATTCCTGGCAAGATTTCTGAAATAAAGATCTACCTTTCGTCAAGGCATCCATAACACCCGCTTTTTCTAAGTACTTCCTGAACTCTTCCCGTTTAGAATCCGCCACCTAAAAAAATTCAAGATGAATTATACCAAAATTTCTTTTCGAAGGATAACCATGCACTATTAAGATTACTTATCACAAACCCTGTATTGAGATGTCATTATTTCTTTGCTTTGACTCCAAAAATAGTTCAAACTTCAACCAAAACTGTTTGGCTGAACTGTTTTTTAGCAACGAGTTCGAGATAAAGATGGATTATGGGTATTTAGCATCGTGGGCGCAATTGGAAGCACGAACTAACAGTGCGTGGTACGGAAGGGTTGCAACTTTTTCGTCTTTTGCGGAAGATTCCGACAGTTGATATTAACCGCCAGTTGAAACCGTTCTAGCAAAACAGCTCCTCGTGTTACTTGTCATCCACCATGCAATACATCTGTCTGGCTCCAGTTGTTCATACGATAAATAGCGCTATCCGCCGGATAAATCAAAATCCAGTGGATAAATCATAGCGAAACTTGTTGCGCTATCCAATCGATAGTGATATACATGTATCCGGTGGATAGCGTTATCCACCTTTTGAACAACTGGAGCCAGGTGGATAAAATTTAAACAAGACTCGGCAACAACGTATCCAATCGTATTCAACCGTGATTCGCTTTTAAGGTTGCATTTTAGTGGGGAATTGCATATACCCCGGGAGTGTCCCGGGTACTGAACGAATTTCCCGGTCTCCCGTACCCGATCACCAAATCTTCCAGATAAAAGCCGTAACTTTAAACCTTTTCTCTGAGTGCAAGCAAATATTTGCATTTCTAATCTTGGGTACTAGCTTGAGCACAAGGTTCTGCGTTTTCCGCGCCTCTTTAACTACGTCATACGTGCATGCCTATTCGTCGTATGAGCAAAATGACGAGATTGCTCATTGCACCAACACGCTGATCATTTGTTTGGCAAGGGACAGTCTCTCAGACAATTTAAACAATTTCCAGATTTCACAAATTTAGTCTGTGACGTCAACGATCCAGAATGTTGGGAGTTGTTGGGTCCGTTTGAACGAGGAAAGGCACTCTTATATCGTTATCACGTTGGTCTTTCACCCAGATACCAACCCCGCCGGACAGAGAAAACGAGCACTGACTGAACCAAGAGGTTGGTTTGCACTAACCACTGTTGATTCACCAGTCTTTCTCGTGTATATTACTGCGCTGTATTTATAAGGAAAGTAGAACTACTAGCCACAGCAATTCGCTTTAAACTTGCTGTGAAAACGAAGTTGAAGTGGTCAACATGTCAGCCTCTTAATCTTCTCTTTTTCTTCCGAAGCGACTGTCGAACGCACTTCAATAATCCGAGATTACTACCAGTTTAGTCCCTAATTTCCCCAGAATCCACGAATTTCAGTCTTTCTCACGAGTGCATTTATGCAGGATTCTAATACTACAAGGTAGTAGATCCTTCTTGAATACAAGAGGAACTGTTACGAAACAAAACCCCTTGGATTCTGGCAGATTAGATATTTTACGGTTCAAAAGATGAAAATCATACCTCTTTTATGCCACTTTTTCAGGCTTGCAGTGCAATTGGATTCTGGGTGAGCCTGGTCAAGTTTTTTGCTGAGGTGGGGCAGGGAAGTTAGTTTAGGGGTGTCAAGTTCTAGGGGGGGGGGTCCAATTTCGGGGGGGGGGGAGGTCTCGATTATAGGGGAAGTTAATGCAAAGCAGGAGCCGTCCTGTGCAAAGAAAAATATCTAGGAGTCGACATCTTTGGGATCACGGGATCTCTTAGATTTTTTATTAAATTCAGGGAGGGGGTCACATGGTCTTGCTCTCGAGTCTATTAGAGCTCCCTCGGCAATGGCTAGTTTTGTAAATCTGATCAGATTCCCTTGGTCTCACCACAAGCAGTCCGGTCGCACACAGGACAACCAGGCCAGCTGTGACTTCAGAGTGGGTGTAATGTGTCTTTATTCAGCAACAAACTATATTAATTTTTATGTCATATATTTTACCACGGTAAGTTACAACAAACAACAATTTAATTGAAAAATAATTCACTATTACAGCCACTTAAATAAAAATAGAACTGCTGTACAATGAGCCCAGGGATGTCATACCTTAATAGAATTTGCTTGTCCAGGTGAGGGTCGTCCTGATAACGACTGTTTGAAACTGACCTTCAACAATCTGAGAGGTTGTCAAATGCCAGTTACAAACAGCAGTCCTTCTCAAGGCTACCTTCACCAACACGATCAAAATCCAATGATATGGCTAGTAAGTTAAATGTAGTGTCCTCTTTTTCCCTACAGTCCCATCAACTAACCTCCACCATTTAGTTTTACTATAATAATAATTATCATGAGCTCCTGAATATGTACATCTTATCAAGAATGTTTCCAAAGCTTGGGCAACAGTGCACCTTCTATACATTAGAAATTCTTACTGGCATATTTCCAGAATCAACACGACGATTAATAATTAATAATTACCATAATTAATAATTACCATCCACGATTAATAATTACCATCCAACAATAATAAGCAACTATTCACCGAAGTGGAGGTGGCTGGTGGCGGATATTTACTGCGCTGCGAAGGAGGCTAGAGTTCATGCAGAGTCTAGTTAGGGTGCGTTCGATTGACCGTATTCCGGCATAGGAATACATGGACTAGAAGTTAGAAATCCTTCGTTTCTGCAGAGATTTACATTAAAATTGTCAAAACCTGCTAAAATGCTTCTTTAAACATATCTTATTATCCTGGTTGGCTTCAAAACGCCAGACATACCGTTTTGAATTATCACTCTACGGTCAATCGAACGCACCCGTAGTGTTACAGCTGGAGGGCTCTTTCAAGTAACTGTGTAGTGAGAGTGTTCAACAACTGTGGTTCATTGAAAATAGGACTACAATAGGAACGATTTGCATTAAAAGGGTGTTGGTCAAAATACCAAATGTTGCCTTTAACTCAATTTTACAATTTTGGATGTAAATTAAGAACACTTTCGGAATTTGAAGCGGAAATCAGCCAGCTCAATAATATCTCCACATGAAAATAAATCCACCTATTAGTAAAAACCATTCTCATCAATAAGAGATCCACTGTTAAGTGGAGTTTTCAAATAATATTTTGTTGTAGTTGTGGCCACTCCAATCACTCCACAGGCCAAACAAGCTCCAGAATTTCCAGAGGTGAGACTCAGTTCATGCCCTCCTCTTCCAAGATCATCGACACCTTCACAAATCTGCAAGGAAAATACAAAAAAATGTGGAAAAGTGATCACCAATAACTTTATAATGGTCCTCGTGCCATCTCAATCACATACAGATTCATTCTACTACTCTTGTTTATCTTATATCAGCCAAAAATGTTCAACTAAGATACAATGTTACAAATTTATGCGGCATTAATCTTAACAAAAATATTTCCTAATAGTTCCTCCTTTAATGTTTTAAATTCATTTTATAGAAAGCAATGCTGAAAGGGAATCTACAGGGTTTGAGCTGGATCAACAATGGTCTTTCCAATCCATCACTTTGTCATCTTTTTGACCCAAGAGCCAAGTCTTATTCATTTCAACACAAAAAATGTTGTTGCAGCTTTTTATTCTTACCTCTACAGCACGGCCTATCACTGAATATTCTCCCATCAATGACACAGTACTGTCAACGATATTCACTTCTGCCTGGCCTTGGCTGTCAGCTTCAATGTTACCAAGGTCACCAGTATGTCTATCAAAATAACAAAAGATACAATAAATTTAGGTTACCACAACATTTCTTCAATATTTACCCTTTTATCCGTTGCCTGATTTCCTAGTAAAGCGCCTACAACGCGTCCAATTTGCGGCAGCAAGTCTTGTAGAAGGACGGTATGTGAATGATGTAAGTAGAATTAGGCGAATAGGTTGGTTGCCTGTAAAGGAAAGAAGAGACTTTCACCTCCTAAATCTTGTGCACAAAGCTTTATACAGCCCTAACTGGCCAGCATATGTGCAACTGGTTAAAGTACAGCACAAGCGAACTTTAGCGCTCTAGTCAAGCAACCAGATTACAAATTCCATTAGAAAAGGGAACTTTTCAGGATGCAGCAGCCACTCTTTTTAACCCATTGACTCCCAAGGGTTCCCCATTTAATTAATGCCCTTCCAGCAAAGCTAAGACAATGTACAGACATCATCGTACAAGACTGACGTCTACAAAAAACTTATCAATTCTTAAGGTACATTTTTCATAGTTAGTTAGTTAAGCCCTTGGCTCCAAGTTGGAGCATGGGCCATCAACAAAAAGCCTCCAGAGACGTCTCTTTTCTGCCAACTGTTGCAGCTCCTTCCAGTTCTTCCCGAGGACCTTCATCTCTTTTTCCGTATCCCTTCTCCAGCTATTCTTGGGGCGGCCCCTCTTTCGTTTTCCCTGCGGGTTCCAATGCAATGCTTGCCTCGTAATGCTGTTTGAAGGTCTTCTCAGCGTGTGACCTACCCACGCCCATTTTCTCTTCCTCACTTGCTTGACCATTGGAATTTGACCTGTCCGCTCCCATAGCTCTTCGTTTGTGATCTTATCTGTCCACCGTATCTTCAGGATTCGACGCAAACAATGATTGACATATGATTGCAACTTTCTTATCGTTTTGACTGTCATCCTCCACGTCTCTGCCCCGTACAACAGCACAGATTTTACATTAGAGTTGAATATTTTCAGCTTAGTTGATGTAGATATGCTGCCAGAGCTCCAGACCTGCTTAAGAGAGTGGAAGGCTCCTCTTGCCTTATTAATCCTATTTGCAACATCCGCGTCAGTTCCTCCAATTGTGTCTACTACGCTCCCAAGGTATGTGAAGGTGTCCACCTCTTCAATATCGGCATCATTCACTCTGATCTTCCTGTTTGAGCCTGAATTGATCTTCAAGACTTTGGTCTTTGCGGTGTTGATAACAAGGCCAGCTCTTCTTGACCTTTCTTCCAGAATGGTGGTTTTGTTCTGCATTTGGGCCCCTGAGTGAGATAGTAAAGCAATATCATCCGCATAATCGAGGTCATCAAGCTGCTGGGTGAGAGTCCATTGTATTCCGTTCCTGTGGCCCGTCGTCGACGACTTCATTATCCAATCAATTGCCAGGAGGAATAAGAACGGTGAGAGAAGGCATCCTTGCCTTACTCCAGTTTTAACTTCGAAGCTCTCCGACAACTGTCCTTCATGAATAACTTTACATGTGGTGCCTTCGTAAGAGTTTTTTATGATGTTAATAAACTTCTGTGGAATTCCATAATGAGCTAGTAATTTCCAAAGAAAGGGGCGATCCAGACTATCAAAGGCCTTTTGGTAATCCACGAAATTGATGTACAAGGACGAGTTCCATTCAATGGATTGCTCTACGATAATACGTAGTGTAGCAATCTGGTCTGCGCATGATCTAGCTTCCCTGAAACCAGCTTGATGGTCCCTCAAACTTCCATCCACTGCAGATCTTAACCGCTCCAACATAATTCGGTTGAAGACTTTACTTGCTATACATAACAAAGTAATACCTCGATAATTATCACACTGCCTGAGGTTCCCCTTCTTAGGAAGTTTAACTATAAGACCCTCTTTCCACTCAGTGGGTGATTTCTCGTCCTCGCAGATGCTCTTGAATAGTTCATAAAAGACCTCTGTGGTGGTGTTGATGTCTGCTTTGAATACTTCCGCAGGAATGTTGTCGGTACCTGCTGCCTTTCCGTCCTTCATCTTCCTAATAGCACTACTAATCTCTCTTCTTGAAGGTATGGCGCAGTTAACTGGGAGTAGATGATCAGCTTCTGGGATATCGGTGCCTCCAACTGGGGGTGGCCTGTTCAGGACCTCTCCAAAATGTTTGACCCATCTATGCAGCTGTTCCTCAGTGGTGGTCAGAATATTTCCTTGTTTGTCCCTGATGGTATGATTAACAAGACCAAGTTTCCCAGCTAGCTTTCTGGTGGTATAATACAGGTCTTTCATGTTCCCTTTTGCTGCGGCATCCTCTGCCTCCTTTGCCAGGTTCTCTATATAACATCTCTTGTCCTTTCGAGCACTCTTTCTAGCTTCCTTATGCGCAACATCGTAATCCTTTTGCGCCTGTGCCTTTTCTGCCCGCGTCCGACTGTTGTTAACCCGCTCTTTCTTGCACTTCCTTTCTCTCACTTTCTTTAGGGTATCCATTGAGATCCATTCCTTATTTCTGGACTGCTGCCTTCCTAAAGTGTCATCAAATGTATTAATCCATGAGCTCTTTAGATGTTCCCAGAGCGTGTCAATTGTGCCGTCTTCATCTTCTGTATCTTCCAGTGCTTGGAACCGGTTCCTAAGGTTGATTAATATAATAATAATATCTCTATATTTCTTTATATATTACTTAATATAAGTTTTTGAAAAACCTAATAAAGTATGATAGGATATCTTAGAAAGTAGTTTTATAGCAGGTGAAGAGCCACTATGTGGATATATACTATTATTAAACCATTAATGTCACTGTTCCTTGGTATCAACATAGTTAGCTTTTAACGCATAACGTAAGGCGCAATAGAACGAGACAACAGACGTATTGGCGTTTTTTGAGGGGAACACTGCCATGCGACTGGTTAGCCTATGCGACTTCCGGATTGCGTGATATAGAACAACCTCACCTATCTCCCCAGCACTACGAGCTGATTGGTAAACAGCACGTGCTGGATCGGACAAGAGTATTGGTTAGCGAGCAATGTACAAAGGCAAACGAGCCATTAACAAGCTTGGGGGAAGTCGCTGCGCAGACTTAACCGCACCTCGCAGGAGTGACCCAATTTTTAATGAAGGCAAGGCGATAAACCCAACCCATCTCCAAAGGGAGGGAGGGAGGGGAAAAAACTTTTACAAATGCCAACAGCTAGTTGGTTTACTACAGAAGACAAACTGCCAAGTGAACCTTGGACGGCTAACTGAGGCTTTTATAGCTAGACTCTGTCTATTAAAGTAGCCAGTTGTACAGCTTCTACTATGAGCAGATAGGTATTGCACATGCTCTTTAACGGTTATGAATGAGGCCTTAACAGATTTGGCCAATGCAGGTGTACATTATAAACTGAGATCTAGGAACAAAGTCTCTCTGTCCTCATTTTATTTACAACAAGACCATTGATTTTATGACCTTGAACGACCGACTACAAAGAACACGAAGATAACTAACGCGACATGAATAGCCCCTTTTAGTATGGTCACGTCCCATTAACCGTATTTTACTGATGGGGCAGTAAAATCTCATTTATAATTTTTATTATTATTATTATTTTTTTCTGTAGATGTTATACTGTTCAGTAACAATTTATAAAGATGATGAACCTACCAACCCAATAAACAGCAGTTGTAAAGCACTTTTAAACTTCTTCAACTTTGATTTTAACATGTTTCAACACAGTAAGATTGAAAAGGGGTGGCAAACAGTTTCTTTTCTTTTCTTTTTTTAAATAATATTTTTCAAAGTTTAATCATGATTTTATTTAATCAACAACATTTATTCAAAGTTCAAATCACTAAATTACAAGAAAAAGATACATTAACTATAAACATTCCCAACCTGTCTTGGACTAATGTAGAACTTGTAAACAGTTTTGACATTGCTGTTCAACAAAGTCATACATATATTGAAGTATGTAAACGCTAAAGCCATTTGCCCAGGCTTTAAACAGCAGATTAAGCATGTGACAATCTGGCCACTAATAATTAACTGTTGTTTTTCTCCACTTCACAATGTCAACAAGTAACACTCTAGCAAAAAGATGCTGAGAATAGAGAGAATCTTGTTGTTTGCTTTCAATTTGAAACACACCATAGGACAGATTGCCAGTCATAATTTTGGTCTGGTTGAAATACAGTAATTATTTTGGTTTTATATTCTGCAAGATTTTCAATTTGTTAAAGGTTACTAAATATTATTATGTTCTTTAAAACATCATTATTACTCAATAATATTTACCTTTCTTCATCATTGGGTCCCCCATGGCTTTTATTTAATGGATTGAAATGTGCTCCAGCTGAAGTACCCCCTATCATGAATGAAAGCAATATATTTCATATAATAGTTCAAAGAATGAAACACATGCATCTAATTATTTCTATAACCCATTAGCTTCAAATATATTACTTTATTTATTTCACTCATTGAGTCCTCTCACTGGAACACATGAATCCAACAAATTGACCTGCTCCCAGCTGAGTGGCTTCATAGTTCAGTTTCATAGAGCATTTCAACAGTATCGCAGCCCTTGATCATGGGTTTTAATTCCGTTAAAGCTGCCTGAATTTTTCAGTGTCAAAAAGAGACAATAGTTTTGGCTTAAACTGTCCAGATGAGTGTGAAGATCACTTCTCTCTTTTGGAACTTATTGTGAACATTACATTCTGTACGAATAACAATAAATTTATACTGGTCATGTCAAACTGTTAACAAAGTCTGAAATGATAAACAGTTCCAACTCAGTATTTTACCAAAAAAGCATAATATGCTCCACACTCGTGTCATGGTTGCATCTAGTTGAATTTTTATGTGACTTGCTAAAAGAGTTTCTTTGCCTACTTATATTTTAGTAAAGTAAAGTTACAGTCTAGTAGAGTTTACTAAACTGAGAGTAAACAGGAAAAAAAGTTCTCAATACATGTATATGTCTGATGTGTGACAAGTTGTGGGGCTTACACTTAAAGAATCTTCTGTTGTGATCCTGTCAATCAAGTATTTTACGTGCATTGCACAACCATGTCCTTTGACGACAGACATGTCTCGTCTGGAGTTTTCATAGAGCCTGCATTGTGATTTCAATAAATCAGACCTGAAAACCTTCATTTGCTGTTTCTTACACGGTGGCAGCATGAGCAAGACTTTTACTAGACTGCCAGCAGTCTCTCTTTTACTTTAAAATCGTTGAACGAACAAACACTTCAAAATGGCTGAAACTGTGGGTCACAAATACCGCGGGCGTTTGTTAGAGCGAAAAGAGAGACTGCAATGGTTTCATATTGCGTTTTGGAACCCCAGTGACAGATTGACAGCTCTTATCAAGCCATGCCCTTTTGGAAAATACTCTCGTGGGAATCAATGAGCGTATTTTGCCAACCGGTAATTTATATGTTACCGGTATGTTTGTTCGACAACCGTGTAGCACTTTTATTTTGCGGACTTGTAAACACGAGCAAAATTCATAATAATTTTTCTGCCAGAGTGAGGCTAGTTAGGAGGATTAGCACAAAGACAAAAGAATAATTTCTTGACTGCCATTTATGAATACAGTCTATAAAATCGGAAAATAGTACCTTTAAATCACACTAATTTGTCTATGATTTAGCGATAATCACATTTGCACTGCTGGAGCATCCTAGCGGTACGACATAATAATCTTGGTTGGCACAACAGTGTCAATCACACTTTTTGCAACAGTGAAACTTTATTTAATTAAAGAAAACTGTACGCAGAAAGGCCAAAACATCTTGCTTTTCAAAAAGGAGCAAGTACGGCTCTTGTTCTTGTTTAAATTTTATATGGTAAATGGCCCCCAAATTACCGTGAATTTAGAGTTGATTGACATTTATCTAAGTTGACGTCATCACTTCTCCCGAGATAGACCAATAAGAACACTCCATCACCATTCGCACACACAATATAATCCCCCCAAACTACCTGCTAATTAGTGAATGTTTTAGGTAGTGGAGAGAAACCCCTTCTTGTAAGGTGGATTCTTCTATCAACACCAATAAGGAAAGCCACAAAGGTTGCTAAGTTAACTGCTGCTTCATGTATTACTATTAAATAACCAAGCAATAGTGTCCTTTACAAGCGTTCTCTTTCCTTCTTCCTCTTGTGCCCTCCTTGTTCTCACTCCTCTTCTCCCTTTCCCTTTCTCTTTAAATGCAGGCTATTCTAATGGAGTTAACTGAATAGAGTGTAATGTGAAGTACTATATTTTTTATGCCATATGAACCATGTGAGCGTTAGCCCTACTGATGGAAATGAGCCCACACAAGGACAGACAAAAACTCTGACCAGGGTGGGAATTGAACCCACGACCTTCGGGTTAGATCTCCGCCGCTCTACCGACTGAGCTACAAGGTCAGACGGGAGCAGGTCGTGGGAACTGAAGATGTTAAAGTCACGGCAATGAACATGTGCAAGTACAAGGAAAGGTCACGTTTATACAAACGTTGGCCGTGCAGCACTTATATTTTAAACAAAGTTAACTGAACAGAGTGTAATGTGAAGTGCTATATTTTTTATATTGCTATATTTTTATAATGCTATATTTGCTATATTTTTATATTGCTATATTGCTATATATTTATTTGCTATATTTCTAATGGAGGAATACCTTCTGAAATGTCACCGTACTCCAAGATGTGGAAGCCATGTTTTCCCTCCGTCAGTCCTGCTAATACCCCTGTGATTTCACAAGCTGCTCCTGGGAACTACCGTACAGAGTAATAAAAAAATAAATGTCCAATTACAAGCAGGTCAATAACGTACCCAGGCCGGGCAGTTGACTTCTTTCTGTGCACTGGGGCCTTTGCATTAAAGTGGCGTAATGAATTTGGACAGGAGTGTTGTTTCAATTTTGTTCTGGCACCAAGCAGCCAAACACATGATTGTCTTGGTGCAAGATACAGGAGTTAAACTGAGAATTGTATGACTTTTTTATGCAGAATGTCTGTGAAAAGTAGAGGGTGTTAATAACAGAGCTATCAACTCACCTGGATAATCTGGGACACTCCAGATTTTGGACCAAATCTCCCGAACTCAAGATTATGATCTGAAATCTCCCGATTAATTGCCAAAGTTTGTCATTTCTCGTGAGAATTGACTTTCACAACAATAAAATTTCAAATACTTTGTGTTTTTTTAGTTATTTTTAATTAACAATTCAAACGTTTATTTTCCTCGTGTACTCTGATAAACCGTTCTTGCAAGTGTTGCCATTGACTGATTGTAATTTGAGCAATAATGCTATTGGTCCAAAATAAACCAATCAAATCAAATGTTGCAATGCCAATGACAACTTTTTCACACATTTTTTGACTTTTGCCTAAGTTGTGTGACAGAGTACTTTCTTTTTGCATAAGAGACACAATATGATGTCACAATTGTTATGACATCATCTATCATTCCATCCCAATAAATTCTCAATATTTGAAGAGTTCGGGGGTTGACTGGCTGAGTCCTGTAATAAACTGTTACACATAATTCTACTTGCTGCAGATTTGAGTGCAAGCGGCTAAATTACACAATACAGGGCCACTTATTTCCATATCATTCAATTACAAAAGCTCCTTTTTTTTTTCTCTACAGAAGCTTGAAACTAATTTGCGTGTGCTGGCTCAACAGGAGCTCCAGACATCATAACACCAAGTCCCTATCAATAAATATTTTGCTATTTCAGAACTCGGGGCTATCGACACAGCATTGTCCCAAAGTATGTTTTCTTAACCAGGTGTTAAAACCTACCAATAAATCATCCTGCTCTGAATATTTTGTGCTCGTAAATAAGACGGAAGAGTTACTGGTAGGGCATGTAGTTCCCGGTGTTGTGGAACACAACAATTGATTCTGATATGGAATTGTGGCATGTAGTTCCCGGTGTTGTGGTCTGTCTTCTGTGATGTATCATGGTTGCAGGGAGAGTAAATGGAATGATTTCCGTACAGGTCCCTACTTCATTATGCATGCATAATAAATTAATTATTCATTCGCGCTATTGTTTTGTAGAACAATACGTATACCCAAGAGAACCGAATATATACATGGGTAATTTGTACTTACGGGATGAATAAAAACGGATCTCATTTTTTCTCTCCCTCCCTCTCTCTCTTCTTTCCCTTCATCGCCCACACCATTACTCGTTTTCGTTCCAGCTTTCTTCTTTCTATCCCTTCATCTTGTTCTTATTTCCAGATCCCATTCGGCTTTTTCTGCCATTTAATCCCATGATATGTCACTCGCAGCTTGTCTTGAACTCCGACCCACTGTAAACCTCTGGATTACTTGTCAAGTTGCTAATTCACACCTTGAAAATGATATTTATTTTGAATTCTGGCTGATTATTTACATAACAATGACACGTAATTATATACACGTGCCGCGCCGAGCACCTACAATCAAACTTACACTTGTAGGTTACCGTTAAGAGATCCCTGTTTTACTACTCTTGAAACAACCCATCCCTTTAATAATGCTAACCGTAACCCTAATTACGACTAAAGGCACTGTTTAGGCTTAAGGTAAGTCCCTGTGATAGTTTTAGGTTTTCCAGTATTGCTGTGAACTGTGACCTGCTTTTCCTTCATGCCCCGTGCGTGCGGCACACTTATAAGTTCACTGCGTGGAACAGTATACCACGCTTAAAGTCTGATTGGTGCATCTTTCATGGGAAACTTTCATGCACGAGTTCATTGCAATTAAAATCGTTTCATATTTCCCTTATTTTGAAGCAAACTTGTGTCTTCGTAATAATCAAGATGGCTACCGAAGTAAAAGGGTCACAGCAATGGGAGATTTGATCATTTGGAAATTGTCCCTGCTTTATAGCCTTTCCAGAGTTGTGCATACAGTGGTGCAAAGAAAACAATTTACTTTCGTCTTCCGTGTCGAAAACCTGTGTGAAAACGCAGTCAGTTGGCAAAGACAAAGTGCCGCATCGGGAGATGGATCTGTTTCGCGATGCTCAAGAAAAAACTGCAATGGATAGCCTTCAATCCGCCAGAACACATATTAATTTTCTGACCGTAAACTTTCCTTGAAAAAATATTAGCCCTAGCTACCTGTGGCCGGAAAGTTTACAACTGCCTAGAAGACAAGGGCTAACATCATCTCACCGCAGTTAACCATCGCTGAAACGTCGTCGACCCAGACAAACGAGCCCACAGCAGGGCATTGAAAAGACATGATGGGGAGTGAAACGAAGTATGCCTCGTACAGGAACATCCATGGATCTCTACCAAAGCTATTTACTTGGAAGTATCATTGAGCATATTGCTGATCTCTACAAAGAGCGATAAATCGCAAAATCCCTCTAAATGCACCGTTCGTGATCCTAAATACAGGAAAGGAAGAAAATATACACTTTGCAGTGTCTCGGCGAATTTTTAAGCAGACAGGAAGAACAATTTCACGATAAAAAGAGCAGGTAGCCATTAAATTTCTTATGACAGTACTTTTATTTGGTTTGTTTGTTATGTTTTGCGAATCTGAACCCTATTACAACGATTGCTTGAAACTCCACTTCTTGCGCTTATTCTAAAACTGAAAAATGGGTAAAATTGCAGGAAAAGTGCCGACATTGCAGGAAAAACTGTTCGATTTTCCGCATTTCTGACAGAATTTCGACCGACTTTTTTTAAGTCCATATAGACTTAGAAAAAAAACCTCTAAAAAGAAAGAACAAAGCGCCACAGTCCCAAAGGACGTCTATTGTTATCGCTATTGTTTTCTTGAAACAAAGGAGTGTATGCATAATGAAGTAGGGACCTGTGCGGAAATCTTGCCGGGTAAATGCTCGGAGAAATTAGCTACACCAAGCTACTCTAAAAATCCGAGGGTAAATAAAGATATATGATATGATGATATGTAATGTACATGACTTCGACTTGGCTTACAAGCGGAGCTCATGGTCAGTCGGTTTTGCCTTATACTTCATAAAATACAGGACCAATATTATCACACCTTGAAAGCTTACCTCTTGCGAAAATGTTATTGATCCTCGAACGGAACCTGTTAGATTACATACTGCATGTGCCATGAACGCAAAATTTCAGCTGTGGACAACCCAGTCATGACCCTGCTGCTACATAAAGTGCGTTATGTATGGGGTACGGTTTGTCCGTACCATGCTCGCAGGGTAAAGGGTTGGGTAACTAAACCACGTGATGTTCTGCTGTCTGACATACAAGCTAAAGGTTAGCTAAAGGTCTATTCAAGAGCTCTTTTTGCTTTGTTGTTTCACATTTCTAGATATTTAACCTTTTTCTCTTCTTTTCCCAGCTTTTGGCTGAATTGTGTGGTGTAGTGGGGTGCCTTTGGAAAGAGCAAATCAACAGGACATTCGGAAGTGATCTTGACTGATTTAAGGTGATTCCATGGTTTTGCATTGCGCAATCCTACTGCGCATAATTTCTTGCGTCACTGGTGCGTGCAAAAGCGCGGGTACATTGATAAAGTGGCGGATTTTCATTGGCGCCAAAGCTTAATCCATCAATGAATGGCCATTTTCTTTAGAACGAGTCCAGTGACCCCCAATTTTTAATTTATATTTTTGCTGAGAACGATGTCTTTATGGAGTAGTAAAAAATAAGCAAAAATCTATGGCCCGTTGGCTATTTCTTACTTTCTTTCTACGTCGAAACGACTGAACAAACTGATTCCCAAAAAATATTGGACTATTCGTTCTATGCAAAATACTTCTATTGAAGTATTCGCTCTTATCTATGCAAAGTTCACAGTGGAACATACAAGAACGAAACAAGATCCAGAAATAACATAGAAAATTCTCCTTACCTTTAAAGCTTGCCGTTCTCAAAGAAAAAAGCATCTGTTCACTTTATCTGAATAGTTTAATACTATCTCAATCACTGCCGGCGGAAACATTCCAAACTAAATGTTATCGCAGTATCGGAAGTCCGTCACGGTGGCCGAGTGGTGTAACGCGCTCTCAGATTGCCGCAAAGCTGGGAATGTACATGTGTTCTAATCGCGGCAGGAAAGTTTGGAAATGCTGAAGGGTATAAAAGTAGATTTACCCGATCGCAGCTTAATTCAATATCCGTAGTATATGCACATCTGTGACTACCGGTACGTACCAACAAAAAAACAAAGACACACGACTCGTTGCCCTTACGGGCCCGAGTTTAATTCATTTTCTCTTGTTCTAACTAAATAACGGCTCACGCAAACAACAAAAATTTGAACGCTTTAAGCCGCAAACAATGCTGTAAAGCGTCCGAGAGGGATATCGTCCACCCGACTTATTTTCAACCGCCTGCAAGAACTTGGATAGCCAGTAGTTTAGACTTTTCGCATTCATGTTTTCAATGCTTTCAGTCAACTCTTGCACGTCCACACCGTGGGGTATGCACATTTGTGACTACCATCAACAACAAAAAAAAAATGAAAACGCGACTGGTTGTAAGACGTGGTATGCCTTCGGCATCCCCCGTAATAAGTTAGAAATAATCATACGAGGTAGTAATACCCCGACAGGAGTCTCCAAATTCCTTTATTATTGCATTAATACTAACAATATTATATCGGAGGCAACAGATCGTTACCTTTTTCCTCCGAACAATGCACTAACCTGCGATCAGGCGTTCGCGCCCTCTTCCGAATTAAGAAAAGAACACCTGATTGCAGGTTATCCGAACACCGAAAGGAATTAAAGTTATTTAGCCCATAGAGCGATGCACTCAGTCCGAGAATTTGAACGATCCAGTTTTTTTCCCGATCTTCAATTATATTTTTAATAGTTTCCTGATTGCATTCGGACTCTCTGCTTTATTTAAGTTCATTAGAGGCATCTCAAAACACCAACGGAAATGGTTACTTCGCTTGCAGAAAGTGGAGGATGGAATTATGAAGGGAACACGTGCATTCTTGTAGGGAAACTGCGGCTATAAGCAAAAATACCTGACTACCTTTTCCCTACGTAATCCATCTAGATTATAACTGAGGCCCAAGAAATAACGGACACCGTACCGCAAGATGATTCTCCTTGAAATGAACATATACAAGACTCACAACAATTACCGGGGTAGTGCAACCAAAATGCGCAGCAGGGGTGGAGAAAAAATCAGTTATATATGAAGCATTGGGTGATTTAGATTTATCATTAAATAGAGTGGTGTATGATATGTTAAAGTGAGGTCTATTGAAGTAAGAGAAGTACATTTATAAGTAACTGAGGCTTTTCAGGACTGATTCACAAAGCTGTCTGGGCGGATTTGACCCCACTACTGATATACTGCTTGTTGTGCAGCTTACAATCAATGTTGGGAAAGATGTCCCCACTGGGTAGCCAGGTCAGTAGGTTCTAGTTCCCTAACCCTTTTCAGAAAGTGAGAAGGATCGTTTCATTAATGTCCCAAACCAATGCTCAACCAAGCCCACAAGTTGCCGCTGAAATGTACATGCTTAATTAACCAGGACCTGGTTGTTCAAAAGCCGATTACGCTAATCCCAGATTAAACATTAACCGAGGAGTTTATGTCCCTACTTCCAAATGCTGTTCTGCGCTGATATTTGGCAAAACTTTACATTAGAAGAAGTCAATCTTGAGAAACAAAAATAAGAAAAAGAAACTTTCACCAAAAAGTTAAAAAACCGGCGGGTCTAAAACACAGGTCACATTCCACAGGTCACTCGTTGCAGATCATTGTTTTATGTTTTGGAAAGTAACCAAAACCCTCAATTTGGCTAACCCTAGGCCTAAGGTTGGTTTTTAGGCCTAGGGTTAGCCAAATTGAGGGTTTTGGGTTACTTTCAAGAAGGTAAAACAATGACCTGCAACGAGTGACCTGTGGAATGTGACCTGTGTTTTAGACCCGCCGGTTAAAAACATGAAACAAAAGTTTACGCTATCGGCTTTTGAACAACCTGGCCCAGGGCTTACTAACTTTCACGCAACAAATTATAATAATTTAAACGAACTCTGCAAATCTTTGGGAATCGTTAACAGCGGGAGGAAAACCATTTGGTACTTACAAGCGAAGCCGAGAAGTTGAATCTCATCTCCTTATAACAACTTTAGCAAGTGCTCAGAGCAAGACGTGAACTCGGGGCCTTCCAAATGAAAGTCACAATGCCATAACTTCTCCGCCACGCTGCCCAAAGTACTCAAAATAACAGCGCTAAAATCTTAAAATCAGTCTCCCTTTCAAAGGTAGCTGGTCATGATAACACCCCAGCACATCTTGTCAAGGATGTATCATCGCTAACGGCCACTCACACATGCAACTACTTAACTCCTCGGTAAGAAGTAACACGTATCCTTCTCATTGGGAATGTGGTCAAGTGACGCCTGTTTTTAAGAAGAGTGATGAAAATCTGAAATCAAATTACCGATCGATTACAGGATTGGCGGCATTTAACGATGTCTTGGAACGTCTTCTTTCCATAGCTTTCCATTCAAGTCTACAATTATATTCAGGATAAACTTCCACCCTATTTCTCGGCATATCGAAGGCATTACAGCTGCTAAACTGCCTCAGTTATTGCCTCGAATAGAAGAATCAGTCAAAGATTGCACTGGACAAAAAGGAGCATGCAGCTTTAGCTGGGAATGCCGATTGATCTATCAAAAGCGTTTGACTGACTTGAAGTTCCTCACAAGGTTTTGTTGTCTTAGCTGAAAGCATGTCTTTCAATCACTAGCGTAACCAAAGGGTCAAAATTGGCAATGCTTTCTCTATTGGCTATAAATTCACAATGGAGTTCCAAAAGGGTCTGTCTTGGGCCCCTAGGGTGCTATTCAACATTTTTCTCAACAATTTCCTTTTTAAGTCTACGAATTCATATCTCTTTCCGCATGAGAATATATATATGACTTCACTATAGGACAAAAACTTAACTTATTAAAATAAGTCATTATCAAGCAATAAAAATAAAAATGAACTCGAATATACAATGGAGTTGGCTGTTGATGATAAAATCTCTTTCCCTGGAATGGACATCATTAAGAATGGAAATAAACTCTACACTAGTGTTTACAGAAAACCTACGAACGCTGGTCCAGGATTGTTATTACATTTTGATAGTCACGTTGATAAACAATATAAGTGGTTTTTGATTAAGACCATGATCTATAGAGCTTGTCGATTATCTTCCACACCTGAAGCTGTAAATAGTGAATGTGTTAAGCTTAGTGGCATTTTTTTTTTTTTCAATTAGGTGACCCTAGTATATATCATAAGGAATCTAATGATGATAATATTCATAAGGAGTCCAAGGACGATAACGATTTTAGAACTGTTAGGTTTTCTTTGCCCTTTAAGAACCAGAGTTCGGCGAATCTGGTGAAGGAGCAGTTGTGATCCTGGAGTTCTAACATCGGTATCGACATTCAACCTGTCTTTCGCAGTAAACCCATTCAACAGGTTCTACGGCCAAGGAGAAGAAGCCTGATTTAGTTAACAATCAATGCGTTGTGTATCATTTTCGAGCGAGTTTCAATTGAGTGTCGTAAAACCTTCGTAAAACCAAAACCAAAGTAATTACTTCGGCCAATCAAAAAGGACGGAGACAATCCAGTAAACCAATCAAAACTCGAACTAATTACACGTAGCCGACACAAAGCGCGGGAAAATGTGCACGCGCGAGCCAAGATTGGTTTTGGTTTCACTTCTGATTGGTTGAAAAAGTGGCGCGATAACTATGAACCAATCACTGAGTGAAGTAATGAAAAACCAAAGTAATTACACAGTTACTTTCGACACTCAATTGAAAACCACTCTAAATGTGATCAGTGTGATTCTGATTATGTAGGTTGCATCCACTCAGGAACATAGGTATTCCGCCATAGGCAAGCATCTTATTAATATCCATGGTGGTATTGACACCTCTAGATTAAGCAGTCCATTCTCTTTTCTCACGAAATGCCAAACTAAGTTTGATTGTCTTCTGTATGGAATGCTTTTCATTAAGGAACTTAAGCCTTCACTCAATACTCAAGCACTCCATTCCAGCTAAGCTTTTTACTTGATCGCATCTCTAGGGTAAACAGCATAACTTCATGCTTTATTCTCATTATATATTCGAGTTCATTTATATTTTAATTGTTTGATAATGTAAGTCGAAACGTCGCATTTTAAATTTTTTTACCGTTTTTTACCATGTTTAATATTTTATCGCAATGTTTTATGGATTTATATACAAAATCTCTTCTAATTAATATAAATATATATATGGCTTACTTTCTTGGGGGAGAACTCCCTTATATGGGCTATATAGGTATGTGCGACCCCAAAGTGTATGCTTTTTAGCCGTTTTGGTCTGCAATAGGGTAGAGATTTTGACCACTTTGGTCTAAAATAGGGTATGGTTTATGCAGTCAAGTCTCGAATTGGGTATGTTTTTAGCAGCTACTTCTTCATCATTAAGCGATAAGACCATCAACGGCGGAAACGCAAATTAACTGTTCCTAGTATAGTGTTGATACCACTAGGTATAGTCTTCACTCATTTAGTTATTTTGCAAGTAAATAATTATATATCATGGCCGGACAATTTGCGTACATCGACTTCTCTTTCTGCGTTCAATGCTTGTTCGAGAACTATAAAATCTGATAAACAATGTTGTTCTTTGTGCGATAAATACTAGTCTTGAATGGCTTACGGTATTCCGGGAAACGAAACAAAAATGGAGGATGTTACATGGTGGCGGGGGGATACGAAATTTCTCTTCGAGTGTTGAAAAATATTTTTCAACACGAGAAGAGAAATTTTGTATCTCCAAGCGGCCATGTAATATTCTATTTATTATACAAACACCAATGAAATACTAAATCATTTCACGAAAGTCATCGGAAGGCGCGATTTTTAAATGTAACCATAGCAACATTGATCTTTTCATGTGTGAAGATGACGTGTATCTTCACGTGTGAAGATATCATGTTTTCGCGCGAAAGCTCACGTGGTATTTCATTGGTGTTTATATAATAAATATTAATCTTTCACTGTACTTTACTGAGGACTTTTAAAACATCTTGCTATCATAGAAACTCCTCATTGTTAACAAGAACTAATTTGGACCAAAAAATTTGACGTGAGTCACTACTTGCCTTTCAATTGAAGTTAAATTTATACAGTTCTGGCCATATATTTGCCACAAAGTTCACTTTATTTTTTCACACACTTATGAGCGTCTTAGTGCGGTTATGCTATAACATGTTTTCTCAGCAAAATCAAACTTCAAATTTATTGACTCTTTATTCAAATCAAATTTATCACTACACTTGTGAGCGCACAAATTAACAATAATTATTGCAAACTACAACCTAATAGTCTGAGTGGCTGTTTAAGCCAGAGTCATGCAGGACTGATCAGACATGGACTTATCACATTTAGTTGACAAGTTTTCTCACAGTTTACAGCATCTAGGTTATATAATGAGTGTTTTAAGTTAAGCCAAACCTACATGTATAACAATCGTTAACAAGGATTAGTGGTAGATCTTATAAAATATTATTGTTCTGGTTAACTGAAACCTTTCGTTGTATTTCTCACAATTATTTATATTGGTAGCACTTTTCACTTAGTGATGCCAATAACACCACAAGCAAAACGTCCTCCAGCATTTCCAGTCTTTGTGCTTTCCTCATTGCCACCTTTTCCCAAATCATCTTCCTTTGCATGAACCTTTATTAAGAAAAAGACAAAAGATCTCTAATCAATGGTAATAATTACAGTAGAGTAGCAGCTCTCGTAACCTGCTATTGTTTGGTATTGTAAGCAACTTCTATTGTTTTTAAGTCTAAGTCATTGTTTCAATTAGTGGTGGGAATCGGTTGAGATTTCACATTCGATCATCAGAAATAATCAGATTGCCCCAACCGATCGATCATCGATTATAATCGGAAAAATCTACCAATAAGCATTCCACATATTTTTCATCTAAATAGAAGTCAAAGTGGGCCCTTCCTTCACTTGATGAAAACCAAAATATTCCCACACTTTTGACCTGGCGTTTCCAGGATAGCGAAAGATCTCCAACTCGTCCATTTTAGCCGCCATGTTGGACTCGTCAGCAACATGTAAGCGAGGCATGTCTGAGAGAGGACACTGGGAATTGGGGAGAAATTGGGGAGAGCGAAACAAACATTTTCAAGCCAAAATGAACAATTGTTCATCTTGGATCAGAGGTGACATTATCTTCCTCTGGTGATTTGTAAATACATTTGAGATCTATTTCAAAACTTATTTTGGACGGTAGTGATACTACAAACGCGAAACAGTGAGCTTGTAATTTGTTTTGGTTCAGTTGTTTACGAAATACAAAGCGGCTTAGCATGCCACATCTTTCAAATAAGCGTGAGGTATTTGAAGTGACAACAACACAGCGAACAGGGTACCGCCAGGTAAACACAGTCAATCTTAGATTATATCTGCTGTTGTGACTTAAAAGTTAGGAGTCTATTAAAAAAGACAACCCACACAAGATATTACACGCTGTAAACGAACATTTTTATTGATTTTAATACTTTTATTTGTCCCCAATAAATTTTTAATTTTTCGGCGACAATCGATTATGAAAAAAGCAAAATCGATTGTCGCGTCGCTTGAACTTTTCGATCAACTTTCGATTATAATCGATCATCGGCCCACCACTAGTTTCAATTATTGTTTAGTCTTTTGCTTTTGGGTTGGGTAGCAAGCCAATCATATTATATCTTACGAGAGATGCTACATCACACAATAATTAACATGTTCATCAAACAAAGTGGATACAATACAATAACTTGCAGTAACAAGATAAGAGGGCTTTGTTATGACAATGATATATATATATACTTTACTTTATCCCCCCCTCCTGAAAGCTCCTTTTTCTTTAGCTTCTTTCGTAACTTATGGCAAAGGTTGTCGCTACTCCAATCCCATCGCATGCACAACTTGTCCCTAGTAATAATACTGGTACTCATTTTACCCAACATGAATGGATGGAAAGCTGAGTGAACCTTGGAGCACATGAACTGGGATTCAAACTCAGAGCACTGAGATGTAGTCCCAGGGCGATATCTACTGCACTACGCACGCTCCATCAATGCCATGATCCTAAACAGTCCCTCTCAGGACTTCACTCACCCGGACAACCATACTTCACTTAATTATGATATGACGCCTGGGTTCCACCATTTCCAACCTTTACAAAACTTGGAATAAGAGATTATTACATTTTAGCAGAGATATTGCTAAGAAAAGCTATGTCAGCTCACTTAGGAACCCAGCCAAAGATTTTTGATGGTGAGCCCTACAAAAGCTCTAAACCCTGGTTGTATGATTGAATTTGAAGCAGTGAAAAGGTCTACTAAGCTGGATGCTGGCCCTTAGCAACACCTTTGGTGGAAGCTTCCATCATGTACAGTTAAAGGATAATTTGCTTCTCACCACAATGGTTCGTCCAACAACTGAATTATTTCCAACTAGAGTAACCAGTCTGTCTGTTATGTCAACTTTGGCTACACCTGTATCATCTGCAGTAATGTTACCAAGGTCTCCATAATGACTGTGTAAAGAAAGAAATGGTATTCATACAATGTTTGTCAACAAGAATTTTTTTAAAAATTTCTTTAAATTAATTAATTTATTTATACACTACTAACAATAATTACCAGACATTATTATATAGATATTGATGAAATACCAGGATTTCTCCTTTTACTAAAAAATCATATCTTCACTGTGTGCAGTGAACATATCATTTTTATCTTTCACATGTGAGGATATAGGTGTTGTCATGGTGACCAACACGATTACCCAATAAAAAAAGAGCTTTCTCTTCATTTTAAGATACTTTTGTGCTTAAATTTAATTCTTCTCTACCACATTAGCATTTCATATCTTGTTTCATGTTACACAACATGCATGTCTTAGCGGTTGGTGACCACTTTTTCATCATTTCGAAAATGAATAAAACAACTTGTTTTAAATCTAGACATTTCATCAATATCTATATGATAAACAGAACATTACATGGCCGCTTGGAGATACGAATTTTATCTTCTCATGCTCTCACTTGTTTGCTTTGCTCACTCGTGAAAGATACTTGCAGCACTTGAAGATAAAATTCGTATCCCCGCACCGCCATGTAATATCCTCTATACCTACTGTCTACTATACACATTTACAACAACACTGATTACAATAACATTATCAATATATGTCGACTCCTACTTTTAGTAATCATGTAATTAATATAACATAGATCTATATTATTTGATGAGTTAAGTTAAGTAGTGTGCCACAAAAAGAAAAGAAACAATAGCCTCATCTCTGTTTAGGGGCTGGGAAGCAATATAGCACAATTTTTCTCAGGAACAATAACTTAAATAGAGTCAAGCATAGGGTTGAGTAGATGTAGTATTGCTAATGTGAGTGTTTGCATTGCCTCACTTGCAAGTATCATAAACAAGATGTGGTATTAATTTGAGAATAATAATAATAATAATAATAATAATAATAATAATAACAACAACTTAATTTAAGTGTCAATGGACTTAGCACAAGAGCACTAATTGGGGGACACTAACGAAATTAACTCAAATCAAATCAAATCAAATACTGGTTTTTTTTGTGGAGAGGGGAAAACCGGAGTACCAGGAGAAAAACTTCTCGGTGCAGAGTAGAGAACCAACAAACTCAGCCCACATATGACGCAGAATCTGGGAATCGAATCCAAGCCACATTGGTGGGAGGTGGGTCTTACCACTGCGCCAACCCTGCTCCCAAATAATAATTTAATTTACCGTTGCTCATCCTCTGGGCCTCCATGCAATTTCCCAGTTGGGTTGAAATGAGGACCAGCACTTGTACAACCTGAAGAGCAATAACATAAACTAGCACTGTCAAAAAGGCAATCCTCCCACATCCTTTCCGCATCGGAAAAAAAAAAGGTTAATGTCTTCCCATATAGGCAAGGCAATACAAAATTGCAAAAGGCAAAGAATTGTCTTGATAATAAATCTTATTGAACCTTGGGAGCAGCTGGGTCAAGATGCCGATGCTGCCACAAGGGGATGGAAACCAGTATTGTCAGACAGGACTTGGATCTTAGTATTAACGCTACTTAGCTATTGTAGCTTAATTTAAAGACAAGAAAGAAGATACTTTGGAATCCAACCTACCATTTGTACCATCTCCAAACTGATGGACATGGAAGCCATGTAGTCCAGGTGTGAGACCTTTAACTACCCCATGAATCCTGCACAATTCCCCTTTCTGAATAGACAAACAGCAATGAAGACAAGATCTTGCCAAGTTATTCTAATGGTCAAGAGCCCTACCCACTGGACAAAATTAATCAATATCTGGTAGCTACTTAAAGTGCCCTTATGATAAAAAGAATCAATTCCTTTTTTTATCAGATTCAGAAAGTGTGTTCGCTTCACTTGACTGACTTGACACCTGACTCGCAAGATCTTGAGCTTTAACTTTTATCCAAAGGCCATTTACTTTGAGTGTCAGTTTTGGATTTCACGGTCCATCATTGCTTGCATTCAAAACTGACCAATCGGACCTCAGAGGGTTGGATCCAGGGAAAAGTGGCAACAAAGGCTCACTAGCTTACTACGATTCTCGGTTGAGTGCAGCACTGGGAAGTTTCAACGTTTGAGTTTCCATGTTGTCAATGGCAACTTGCTTTGTTTCTGAGAGTGACTTTTAGGGCCTTAACGTCATGAGCGATGAAGCCCGCCAGTACTGAAGGAGGAATTAAATAAGAAAATTCCACTTAAAATAAACAGGTGTCTTTTTGAAATCAAAGCTTTAAAACTTTGGTCACTTAGTGTTTAGTTAACATAGATTTGAAATTCAAAGAAAAATAAGAATTGATTTTTTGGTCACAGGGGCACTTTAAAAATAGATGAGTGTTGAGAAACACTCATAGACAACTTTTTCCTTCAAGGACAGATATGGGATGTCAACTCATGCTAAGGATCACTGATAACCTCGCAATAACCCAAAAAATTGCATGCATTCAAGATCTTTTCTCTAAGAGAAGAAAATAATGGATGAAAGAAGTTTCTGGCCACATTCAAGTCAGGCAACAAGAGGGTGGAACAGAAGCAAAAATTTGCTCCAGAAGATGCAGTGCTACTTGTAACTCCTACTAACCAACAGGACAAAATGGTTTTTAACTTTCATGCAATAAGTATTTTCAGGTCATGTCAGTATTGTGCTTGTAAAATCTGTTGGAAAGGAATAGACAAGACCAAAAATAAAGTTAATTGCCACGCTGAAGGAACAGACTTACTTAGATAACAAAACACATTTGTTTGTTGAAGTCAAAGTGTGAAGTTCTACAGGGAGCACAGTGTTATTAGCTTCATGTTCCAGTTTGTGCAATTTGGTCCATTACTACTAACCCTTAGGCAATACAAGTTAGGAACTACTTTTCACAAGAGTCAGCAATCAGTTAGTTTTGTAGTTGAGTTTGTACATTTCAATAATAGTAATAATAATCATGATTTTTGGCCAGTTTTCTAGTTTGACTTAAAAACTTAATGAGCCTTTACCTTTGTGTAGTTTTTCAGTAGGATGTCATAAAATATCTCCAGCCACACCCAGATAGGGCTCTTTTAGGGGGTTACTTTTTAACCAAAATCATCCCCTGTACTCCCCTACACTGTGGAATGCACCACACAAATGCCAGAACTGTACCGTATGCAGTCAGTTGAACGTTTATTTTCAAAGCCAGAAATTATACTGGTGCAACTAACAACAATAATAATCATTAAAAATATTTATGTGGGTCATGCTGGTTGGTCATATCACCACTTAAGTTTCATTCTTGCTAACAATTTAATTAATTAATCAAATTAATTTATGAACTTTATTTATTAACCCTTTCACCCCTAAACCGGCCTAAACAAGCCATACTTAGTATTAATGTTTACTCTGTCTAATGCCAGACGATTTTCCTCATCAATGGGGAACCCCCAGGAGTCAATGGGTTAAGCGTCAAGCGTCTTTAGCACTGGAGCACTAACTAGGGACACTGAACAGAAATCAATTGAAATCAAATCAAATCAACTCAACTCATATCAAATTGACATGGGAGGAGATGGGAAAACTTGAGTAGATGGAGAAAAACTTCCCAGTACAGAGTAGAGAAACAATGAACTCAACACACAGATCAAACCCGGCCAATTGATTGGTGGGAGGAGAGTGCTTTCACCACTGCCCTCCATTCTCATCCCCAGAGTCTGCTTTTCTTTTGGTCAGCACCAAGAACACGGACTCTGGCCACAGCTAAAGCAGGACTTCCAGCTCTTCTACACATTCTCAAATATTTGAAACAATAATGGTCCTCAATGGTTACAACATTATATCACAGAAAGCCCACACAATCTGTTTGTATAACTGTTTGTAATTTTTTACAAATGTATTGGATTTCACTGTTTGCTTCTGCAGTGATATATTGATAAATATGTGCATGGACTAACGCTAAATAAAGAGGAAGCGTGAATCTTTTGGTCATTCTCCTGCGAATTTTGAAAGTGGAGTGATGGGATTTTCTGGGGAAAAATTGCCCTGGTTCTCGAACTGTTCAAAAGTTAGCTTCCACCCTTGTCCTTCCATTGAGAGGCACAGTAAACAGCGAACACAAAATCTTCATAAAATTGCTCAAAATACCACTTCTGAGGTGAAAGAACAAAAGGTCATCGCAGGTAAGGTAATAAAACGTTTACTTAGTGTTAGTCCCCCCCCCCCCCCCCCCCCGGCTGGGACATAGCGGCGCATTTGTGGGAAATTTTCTGTTATTTGACTAGTGAAAGGGCTTCAGGTATCGGGGACTTTGACCTCTTTAGCAAGTCATCCAAGAACAGCGTGGGAGTGGACCGGGGTATAATTTCCACTGAGGTGAACTGGGTCAAGAATCGCTATATCTTTGTCCGAGTATGCCATTCGTCCTTAAGGTCGTTGTATAATGCTAAGAACACATAAATATAATTGATTGTTTTGTGAACAAAAATATTTTGTCACAGTTTTTACTCGTAATTTATTCTGAGAATCACTTGACCGATCAAGCATGTCATCAGGTGTTTATATTCTCTTCTTATGCATATTTTAAAAAATATTTTGTACATGGATAGGTCTGAATTAAAGTCTTGTATTGTTCGTTTGCGATGAGTTTCAACTGAAGGTTGGCCAGGAGTAGGTCTTCAGTGCAAACAAGAAGTTGGAACAGTGAAGTTAAAGTTGTTCTTTAAACCCATTCTATGAAACAGTGTGTTTGTTCAAATTTCGAAATACATTTTTAAACTGCATTTACTAACACTTAACCCTCTTCTACTAGCATGTAGAATTTAATATTTCTCTTAAATGTTAACAGTAGACTATAAAGACACCACAAACATTTTATACCATTTGAAAAGCATTGTATGCGGAGACATATGTTACTTGACAAATAAAGTTTAAACCATTTACATTAGCCTGTGTCTTCCACTCAACAAGAGCGGGGGATGTGAGCGAGGTTGTTTGCTTCAATTAGAGGAAAAACCTGACCTTGGGGTGCAGGGCATTTTGCAACTTTAGAAGTGAGCGCTTGTCAAATGCCCCGCTATGTCCCAGCCGGGGGGGTGCGGGGGTTTACATTGACTGGTGCATTACACAAACAGATTATGCGGGCTCGCTGTGATTACATCATTACCGCGACTGCGCGTATTTTTGGCTGTGGCCAGAGTCCGCGTTCTCGGTGCTGGCCAAAAGAAAGCGGACTCTGGGGATGTGAATGTACTGCCATCCCTACTACAAAAGGCAAATTTGGCATGGAATCTGCAATATTTTCAAGCCCTCTCGTATTTAGGTCGTTTAACGTGTGTCTACGGCTGCGAAGTCTTTTCTGAAGAATTCTTGGACCTCATGCTCGTGCGTGTACACGAGCCCGGGCCAATTGGAATGCGCCTCCATCGGAATGCTCGAGAAAACAATAAAATCTCAGTTACTTCACTTCCCATTTGGAATTGGTCTTTCTTAGATCGTTTCTTTTCTTTTTCAAGGCTGTTGAGTATGATATGCAATTCGTTTTATAAGCGATGAATCTTCCACTGTTCATATATTGAATACAATAAAAACTGCAAACTCATGCTGCCCCAGCCTTTTTGTCCCTCACCTGCTCAAAATGAATGACACCTTCTACTTCGCTATTATTTGGCAACAAGACACATACTGCCTTAGGTCCTTCCATATTTCTATTGCTCCCAGCGAGGACCGGAAAGAGGACGACTCACCCACGAATTTCGCACCTTTTACCCCGTACACAAGCGAAAGCTGAATTACGTGGGATCACCCAACAAGCTCAAGAAGGATTACGGGTATATGTTCGAAGCGAGTGTGCTTGCCA
>OX421446.1:1410000-1412500 GCA_949126865.1 Montipora capitata
ATCAAAAGAGCAATGGTTTTATTTTTATGGTTGACTGAAACATCAACGCTGAGCATCGAGGAAATTCAATATGGCGGCCACCGCAGCTTTGTACTTGTTTACTTCAATCTAAGTGCACGTGACTATCACAACTTCAAATGCCAAACCGCAAATCTCAAACCGCAGTTTGCGGTTAGCCGTAAACATGCATCTAAAGGTATATAATTTCACGTTTTCCGTGTATACGTGAGATTTTCTTCTCATTTTCTTCTTTCTTTAATTCTTGCAGACAGTACTGCGATCTCCTAACTTCGACTAGAGAATCTTTCTACATGGAAAAGATCTTAGGGAATTCAGGTGACAAAAACGTACTTTTCTATGTTGTTGACAAGCTTCTACATCGCAATATGGAGCGGTTATTGCTATCTACAATTTTTTTGTCTGAAATGACCAACAGGTTTGTGGAATCTTTTATTAATAAGATATATAAAATCAGAGCAGATCTTGATCAGCACACCATGGCGTCCACCCAGAACTCTGAACTTGATGACACACTAATTGTCTCCTGCAGATTGGACAGGGGTTTCTCTAATGTAACGGCAGATGAAATAGAATCTATCATAAACAAGACCAAACATAAATCCTGCAGCCTTGATCCGATTCCTACCACGCTGAAAGTGCTTATCGTCGCTTCTTCCAGCCATCACTCATATAGTCAACAGCTCTCTCAGTTCTACCGTGCCGGATCTGTATAAGGAAGCTATTCTAACTCCAGTTCTGAAAAACCCAATTTAAACACCGAAGAGATGAGCAATTACAGATCAATCTCCAATCTACCATATCTATCCAAGGTGATCGAGGAGGTCGTGGCTAAACAGCTGACTGATTATACGAGTTATACGAGCGCAAACCAGCTGGATGAGATTATGCAGTCTGCATATCGATACAACCATTCCACGGAGACAACTTTATTGCGAATTCACAACGACATCCTATGTTAACTCGATAATAATGAGTCAGTCCTTCTAATGTCACTTGACTTGACAGCTGCATTTGACAAGATCGATCATAAAATTCTCCTTCGCCGCTTGGAAGCCAGTTTGGTATTACTGGTAATTGCCTTAACTGGTCCAAGTCATATCTTACTGGGAGAAGATTAAGGGTTGTTATCGACGGCACAGTATCGGAAACAAAATATCTAAAGTTTGGTGTACCACAAGGCTCAGTTTTGGGCCCCAGGCTCTTCACTATGTACTTACTACCTCTCGGAGAGATTGCAAGGAAGCATAATGTTGAGATTGCCAGTTGCACATCTCCTTTAAGAAAGGCAACTGCTCCTTGGTCAAGACCCAGATGGAAAGTCTTTTAGCTGACATTCGTGTCTGGATGTCGGAGAATAAACTAAAATTAAATGACGACAAAACCAAAGTCATCGCCCTGACTGGGCCTTGAAGAAGTCTAGATCCGCCTCTCAGCTGTCATCTTTAAACATCGGAGATGAATCTCTTAACTTATCACGATCTATTCACGTATATTGTGATCTTGTGATCTTGATCTTGGTTGTGATCTCGACAGTCGCATGACTCTTAAGTCATACATAATTAACATCACCAAGAATTGTCTTTTCAAGTTGACGAATATGTACAGTGTTCGACGTTGCATCAGCACTGATGCCGCGAAAGTAATGGTTCAGACTATGATCGTCTCCAAGCTTGACTACTGCAATGCGATCCTTTACGGACTACCCGCATCAAGCCTCAGTTACCAACAAAGTGTGCAAAATACTAGAGCAAGGTTCATCAGCCAAACCCGGAAATATGACCACATCAAACCTGTCATAAAAGATCTTCATTGGTAGTCCATTAGATCAAGGATTTAATGCAAGATTCTGATCATGGTATACAAGTCACTCCATGGATGCACACCTGTCTACCTCAGGGAATTATTATGTAGGAGACCTGACCGATACGCCGGCCTAAATCTGTGGAACTCATTTCCAAATGATTTAAAGAATTTGTCTGGACTAGACATTTTTAAGAAAAATCTAAAAACATCTGTTAACTAGTTGATACTGTTTATTTTATACTTTTATTTATCTTGAACATTGACATTATTATTGTTTATTTTTTATTATTATCTTATAAAACGTCATAGAGTCTTAGATATGCGGCATATAAGTTTTTAATGATGAAATGGTATATGAAATGAATCATATATGAACTGCGGATATGAAATCAAGTGAAGCTATGACCTTCGCAGTTATGAACGCAATTTTTACAATTGCGTAGAGAAGCCTGAAAAATTCAGGACTTCAACGGGGAAGATCATAGCTTCACTTGATTTCATATCCGCAGTTCATATATGATTCATTTCATATACCATTTCATCATTGATTCATTCCTCACGGGACCATTAGAACCCACAAATGACCAGCTCCCAACGTCAGTGGCTTCATAGCTCAGGTGGTCAGAGCGTCGCACCGGAATCGCAAGGTCACGGGTTCAAACCCCGTTGAAGTCCT
>OX421446.1:1415000-1442500 GCA_949126865.1 Montipora capitata
TGGCACGGCAGTGCAGTCCGAGGAAATTACGAACGATGAGATGAAACCGGTTCGACTTTCACATCCACTTTACTAGCCGATTTTCCGTTATCGCTTGGTCTTCGTTCACGTGATATCGGTACGTCTTTTCATACACAAGAACCTACTGGGATGACTAACTGGTAAGATTCTATAATGGTGTGATGTTTCGCATTAGTACAATTATGCAATCGACAACAAAGCGAGAAGAGAAATTAGAGATAAGCTCGTTCCGCTTGAAAGTCGTACCAGCACGTGTGCGTTTTTCGCCGACGCGAAATCAATAACAAGTACCTGTTGTCAGGGTGATCACAAACAAATATGACACAAACCCGTCTAAACTGCATCATAATTTATTAAACTAAGTTCATGTATATCTGAATGCATATTTCTCTTTTTGTTCATAACTTTTGAGGTTTTCTTTGTGGATGTTTTTTCGCCTGACATCTCACAGTTAATAATACGTAGACCCGATTCAGTGTCCTTGCTCGCAACCGTTAACGCGAAACAACAAAGATCCCAGAAGAAACACAAGCAGCTGTAAGAGCCCTAAACGAGAAAAGAACTGATTGTTACGACCTAAATGAAAATGAAAATGCTAAGCTAATGGTAAACTCTAAAGCGGTAAGAACGTTTACTATTCATACTAAGAAGAAGAATTCGCTTCCTTTGGTTTTGTCTTTCATGAAAAGACTAGAATCCTTGGCTGATCTTGCGAGAGAAGATGACCACATGAGAAAGTTTGAGAAAAGAAACAAAGTGAAGTAATGAAAAGAGGTGCTAAAGCATGGGACGCAGCCAATGGTGAGCATGCGCGAGACTGAAATCAGAATCTAACCAATTCGGCGTTTTTCGGTTTGAAACTTCGATAACATCTGCGTTTCATTTCAAGAAGTAAAGGAAAAGAAGCCCAGAATACACTGCACTTAATTTACTGCGATACCCTTACGAGAGCCCTAATAACTTAAGATTCAAATTACCACCAGTTGCAGTCACGCAGGTTGTAGAAAAGGAGCCAGACTGAGACTTTCATATTTAGAATCGCGTTTACGACAAAAGGCAAACTCCCAGCGGAAATTCGCGTTTTGCAAATAATCAAAGAGACGTGCTTCATTTCAGCTTATTCCTTTCCTCTTCGCTACATATAAGGAGCAACGTCTCAAAAGTGAGGTAAAAGTGAGAATAAGAGAATTTTCGTGCTTTTATGACAAACAGTGGCCTGCCTTTTGCCGTTTCACGTTATCGCGATGCTAAATCTCTCCATTTGCAACGATAAATCTGTCAAGCAATTGCACTGTTGTGCGAATAAGAACTGAACTAGCATTAAGAATTGACTTTGACGCCCCATATTAAAATCTTCCGTTTTTCATCCAAACTGAAAAAAAAAGATCGAACGCCTGAGAGTCGATCTATGGAGGATATTGTTTCGTTTTAGTTTTTTCAGTGCCTATAGGGAAGATATCTGTTTACAAACTCAAATGTGCCAACCACAGGAACAAAAGACCCTTTGTTACGACAGCTAACGAGGCTCTGGTTGGCAAATTAGGGAGCTTAAGCACCCGCGTTTTTGAGACGCGGACGGCAACCGGAAGAAAACACTTCGCGTGCCATGATAGTGGTGTCTTCCAGATTTTTATACTCATCATTTTTAATGGAGAAAAGATACTTGGCAATGTAAATGTGGTTGTGTGAAGACAAGTTAAAAGGGAAAACAGCTTACTTCCGATTGCCGTCAGCGTCTCAAAAACGCGCGTGCTTAAGCTCACTATTAAATGACAATAGGTGACGTCAACGATATCTTCCCTTATTATTAACCGAACGCGAGGTGAATAACTGTTTTAATATAATTACACAGGTGATTATTTGAAAAACAAGCATTTTCTTAAAAACGCAATTAAGTTCTTCGTCTGCCACCTCGACAAAACGGCTTGTAATACTCACCTCAACGGCAACCAATCAGCGCAGAGAATTTTCAATAATCACCTATGAAATTATATATATATTGCAACAGTATATACACCTTATTTCAAAATGGCCTCCATTTTAGTATTCTTCTGTTTCCATGCAAATTCGCCGTTATGGCTTCGCTTTCAACCGTAAAATTAAAAAGAATTTTAACCTTGAACGAGGCTGTAAGGGCCAATCTGCATGGAAACAAAAAAATACTAAAATGGCGGCTTCTTTGGAATAAGGTGTATTGCAATGGTACATTTCTGTATATACTGGTTAAGTAACTTGTTGACTGGCCTGGGTTGATTTGATTTATCTATCTGCAGGACAGTCTTAACCGTTTTTGCTGTTGTTGTTCTCATGGTTAAATAAATGATGATGGTAGTTCAAACAAGAAAAACGGAAAATTTTAATCCGAGCGACATCAATAAAAAGGTTTATTATATGACTACCTCTTTAAGCGGGTAATATGAATCAAATCGCGCGCTGTGATTGGCTACCCGAGCGGGCAAGATGGTGCTATCTTGCCCGCTCGGGATTTCTCGCTTGGTCCCGCAAGATCAAAGATCATTTTTTGGTGTTTTAAGTCATATAATAAATCCTTTATTGACCAAGCTTGTTCAGTCAAGATGGCTGGATATTGGCCTCGTTCTTTTTTTGCGTGTTTATGGACCTTGACTTCTTCTCGGTCCATAAACACGCAAAAAACAGAACATGGCCAATATCCAGCCATCTTGACCGAACAAGCTTGGTCAATAACCCATACATATAACCCATATATATGAACTAACCAAATTTTCAAGTATTCCTAATCTACTTCGTGTCATTTTTTTCATTTTTTTAAATTAGCCCCTTTTATCAACAATCTACGAGACTGCAAAAGCTAGAATAACTTCGGGTGGCAGCATAAACATAACGTGTTTCCAAGCTCCAGATTTACAGTAGGCCTTTTGGTTTCTTATGCACAGGAATATAGCAAGGGGCACTAGGATCCAAGCCACTGCCAGACAGATCAATATGGTTTGGAGTGATAAGATGATTTGGAGCGTAGCGGGGAGTGTGAGTTGGAACTCCGGAGGAATCCCCGGTTGTGTAGGTGGTAGCAGCGGGCATAACAGCCATGACTTCCGCAATCTTGAGCTTCAAAGCTTCAACCTCTCGATCTTTACTCTTAAGACTGGTCTGCGCTATCTCCAACTGCCTGCGCGTGTCGCCTAAGGCGGAAAATAGGTCCAGCTTCAAGCGCGTCTCCGAGCTCAAACTGTTCTCTAAGTGAGTGTTTTTTCCTTGCATAGCAGTGAGGGCTGACATGAGCACTTCCGTCTCCTTTTTGAGCTGCATGCTGTCAAACTCGCGAGTCTTCTGACGAAGACTTTCAGCCTCTTTGTCAATGCGCTTGATTTCTTCTTCCTTATCTTGTAGCACCACGCGCAGCTGTCGGCTTTCTTCCTCCAGTTCGGCGCGCAGAGCATTACATGCTTCATGCCCAGTGGTTTCGTCCCGCTGTTTGGCTGCGGCGTCCTCGGCTTTCTGCCGTCTGCGTTCCTCTCGTAACTGGCTTTCGGCTAAAAGCCGCGCATCTCGTTCTGTTTTAAGTTTACGCTCCAGAGAGGAAATAGAATTGCGATCTTGCTGTCGTGCTGAGGACATAGTTTGTAGCCTATGATTAAAAAATAGCAAGAATTCTTGTGAACAATGCTTCGAGGACAATAACACTAAATACTATCCGACAAATAAACCACCAGCACCTTCAAACTACAAGCCGCCTCCCTTTCGCTCAGTACTCTAAGAATAACGCTTAAAAAACCACAAGCGCGCGAGAAACGGCCGCAGCTCAGCGGACTTTTTGTGGTCTAACAACTCTTTATACAATTAATACACTGCATCGCAGATAACAGGGCACGAAGACTTTGTTTCACGTCTCATATTGCTTTCAGTTACGTCATCTTTATTTCGCTTCTTCCGTTCGCCCACCAGTCCATTTGTGCATTTCTGAAATTTAATACTGTGATATGCGCCTCTTTACAATGACGCCATTTTCAAGATACCTAAACAATTAGCAACTGAATTTAAGACGCATAGTTCTACTTACTTTTGTTGTATGACCTCGCACTCAGACTTAAGCTGCTGTAATTCAACCTTGGTAGAACGTTCACTGGCCATCAAGTTATGCATTGTGGATCTTAGCTCCTGCTCGCCTTGTCTACTGGTCTGCAGCTCAACTCGCAGTCTCTTGCTATCATTCTCTAGTTGACTAAGACTGCTCTCTGCACGACGACTGAAAGATGATAAAGGACTGAGTGAATCATTCAGGTACCATAACCTAGTACACTGACCTTGCGCTTGCTTTGGTTCTGCGTTTCTGTGATTAGCAACTGGCTTTCAAAAAAGTCAAAGGAAAAGTAAAAAGCAAACTGGCTTGACAGGACGAATTTTTCCTTTCTTTTGTCTATTTTCTGTACATCATTGTTCCATTGTAATTATTACTTTAATTATTATTAAACCTGAAAAACTCTTTTCTGGGACGCTCAGTCAAGTGTGAGTATGAACGTGCGTTTTGCGGCGCCTGATTGTATTTGCGTGTCCGTTGTGATTGGCCAAATTAATTACTTTGATTTGGTTTTCGCGCGCTATATTAAATTGGATCACAGTAAAAACTAAATGATACGGCATTACAGTAAAAATGAACAACAATCATCTATCCCTTCCCAGCTGCCAATCGACTATCAGCGCAGCTGTTGCCATTTCCAAGCGAACAAGAACTTGCCGAGGTCACTTGGGTTAAAATGGTACTCCCATAAGCCTTATTGGGAAAACAAACTTGAGAAGTGGCGTGTTTACCGGAGTAAGCGCTCCTCCTTTAGCTGAGAAGAAAGACTGGGTCCAAGGTCCACAGATGGACATTTTTCGTGTCCCTGAGAACAGACAAAAACAGCAAATAATCAGCTGTAACCTGACGACCCCAAAGGAAGCATTTAAATGATGCAGACCCTCACCTTAGGAGAGCTACTTCTACTGTTCTTTCTGCTGTTGTTAATAGAACTAGATGCGCTTAATGAATCACTGTCAGATTCTTCGTTCACGTCATCCTCCTCTTCATAAACTTTTATCCTTTCATTTCCTTTATAAGAAGCACTTTTCTTTGCGTTCCTCGCAAATACTCCCAAGGAAGCTGCACGATTTTGATGTCCTCCTCCTTTACTACTCCTCTGAGCTCCTTCCAGAGACAGTTTATCAAGTTCATTAAGGTTATGGTCCTCAGTATTTTTCTTTGAAGAAATACTCTGAAGTCCATCTAATGCATTGCTTGCTTTCAAAGTGTTTCTTGACTCCAAATCACTTAGTTTTAACCCACGACGACTTGCCTCCTTGGCTATTATGAGGTCAAGATCAGTTTTTGTGTTTATGCCATTTGTCATAACAGGAAACGACCGGCCTCTAGTAAACGTGACATCGCCATTGGCAACTTTACCATTACAAATAGCTGAAAATGATGAGCAAGAAAAACAAGCTACCAAGTGCAAAGTCAACATTAATCCTGAGATGTTGTCAAAGAATGAGACCCAGCTTGTGGCCTAATCATGCCTTGGTCTCTGCATGACTGCTGATAATTTTTTTTCCACCAAAAAGAAACATCTGTATTCTCCATGTTGGCCAAATGCCATGTTGGCCAAATGTCACCTCCATTCAAGCAAGACTTTCGTACCACATATTTCAAAAGAAAATAATCTTTGCAGCATTTTTTGAGAAAACTTTTTAACATAAGAATAATGGTAAACCATAAAAGAATCTGGCCAAAGGAAACCTTTAGGCAACAGCCATTCAAAGCAATACATAGGACAAAAACCTGAATATTCTGCTGAGAAAAAAAAGAAAGATAACATTTTACCTCTCGGTGGTCTTTCTGTGGCATCCGAATGGTTATTTGCTTCAAGTGGTAAGGCAAGGTTTATAAGTTGCATATAAAACTCATTCTCTTTAGCTACATGTTGCACTCTTCTCTGTAAAGTAAACAAAAAAGTAAGCATCAAAATCTGTGCATAATCATGAAAAAAAGGCTAATTTTGATTTAAGCTCTGCTTAGTGTTTGCCACCCAAAACAGGTGGATTGAGAGGTATATGAACTACAGTGCAATGTTAATACCTTGTTGAATTCAAAACGACTATTATTGTGTAAATTTTGACACAAAGTTACCCAGCATTAAACAACACAACAGCTACAGTACATGAAAGTTGGAGATTATTGCAGTTAGACGGCACGTGAAGGACGGTGCCTACTACTGTTATTGCACATACGTTCTGCACATGTCCAAATAATCAGATTTCCTATCGGTAGTGCTTAAAAAAACAGGGACATTTTGGTGCGGTTTAAAATTATGCAGAGAAAGCAGAACTTAGCAAGTGCTTTTGGTATCCAAAAAGAAAACTGGGGGAAACCATGCATTTTTCAGAGATAATTAAGCTTCAATTTGGAAAGGAACGCCATACTTTGCTTTGTATTTTAAAGCTTAGTACAAATATTATTGGTTAATTATCTTTGCAAAATGCGTGGATTTCAATGACACTTCTTAAGATCTGCTTTTCCCACATATTCATAAAACCGCCCCAAAATACCTTTGAATTAGTGGGCACCGTGCTTAAGCAGTTGTAAAGAAAGCCTGGAAAAAAATCCAGTCTTGAATGGGGCTCAAAACCAATGATCATGCAATTGCACTGTACCACTCTACCAACTAAGCTATCAAGCCAAACTAGCAGACGGTCACTAGTGAGGTCAAGTTATATCCCGTGGGAGGTGAATGAATCAATGACATAAATTGAGGACATGAAACAATTTTTTAAGTGCGAATCATAATAATTAAATTTCCTCAGTTGTGATTGGTTTAAGAAACTCCTATTTTCCACTAATTCACTTCCCAAGTTGTTATCAGACAGTTATTTATCGGGCAGTTCAATAAGCCAATCACATTCAAAGTTGTAGTTTAAATCAACCAATCACCATAAAAACAGTGTGCAGACTCCTAAATTGGCGGTTTGCGGACTGAAAAGTGGCAAAAAAACATTAAAAAGGACGTGGAATCCTCAAATAATTTTTGAAAAATGTTATCGTCATACTGTTAAACTTTTCTTCTATAAGGTTAAAAAAAAAAAAACTGGGTGATAAGCACTTTAAACTGCCTAAGTTGTGCCACTAGCTGTGATGATCTTGAATACATTGCAAAAAAAAAAAACATTCTCACCTGGCGCATTTTATAGCCTACATAGCTTTTAACTCCATAACCAAGTGTAACCACAGGATAACCAATGCTGCAACAAAATAGTAATAAACACTGAATACACATCTGCTGCCAAGACTATAATACAAAACAGATAAGAATTGTTTAGTTTTCCTCCTGAAATAACAGTACACAATCAAGGAGAATAATTCTATGAAAACCTCCAGGTGTTGGGATTTAAATCATTGAAATCATTGGCCCATTGATCAATTCATTTCCAGAAAAAAGACCCCTTCACTTAGCCAAGACATCCCATGCAGGGGAAAACCAAGGTGGAAAACTTTTATGTAAAGCATCAATCATAACTACCTGTAACATAAGCCAATCTCCCAAAGCCTCTTCATGAAAAACACACTTTAATTTTATAAGCCAAGGTGTTTGCACACTGATTCTCACAGCATCAAAGGACTGGAAGCAATATGTTTGGCTCAGTTGGAACAGTTATTAAAGGGAGGATGGTTGGTACCAACCGCTGACCATTTGGCTCAGTTGGATGAGAATCAGACTACTGTGTGAGAAGTATTGGATTCAAACTACTGCCAGACCAACAGTCAAGGTTTTTCAAAAACTGAAAGAAAGTACTGCCATTTTATTGGCATCTGCAAACAGTTTAACTCTCTACTTTTCTTGGATAAGGACCATGGGTTGTGTGTCACAACCTTTACTGTGACAGTCAGACCGAAAGAGTAGAGCATGGAATTCTTAGTGTTGTGACCAAAATACTTGGCACACTGTCTTTTTAAAAAAACTACCAGTTTCAGTGCCCCATTTTCTAGGTCTATCACTCATGAAAAATGTTCCTCAATGTATGGTCTTTAACATTGTTTAGAGGGAGTTGGGGAAAAACTTCACAAGCACTTTTACTTCACATGGGCGTAACATGGAAGTAATGTACCAAAAAAGGACTGAAAATGGGCAAGTTCCCAAATGTTTTGGCCCAGATTATAGCAACAACAAGTTACTCTTCAATCTAAGGGTAAAAGAAGATGAGGAATGACATACACCACATGTAACAAGTCATGAGTTTGAACACCCAGAATCCTAGAATAACCAACAGGAAAGTGCAGTTTTATAATGATTCAATGATCACTTCATTAGCCTCAAGCTTATACAGCTGATCACAAGCTCCCTCCTATTTGGGTAGATCATATATATTAACCCATTGACTCCTGGGCGTTCCCCTTTAGAGAGCTTAAGCACGTGCGTTTTTGAGATGCGGACGGCAACCGGAAGTGAGCTGTTTTCCCTTTTAACTTGTTTACACACAATCACATTTAAATTACTAAGATCTTCTCCCCATTAGAGATGATTAGTATAAAAATCTGGGAGACACCACTGTCCTGGCACGCGAAAATTTATCTTCCGGTTGCCGTCCGCGTCTCAAAAACGCGTGTGCTTAAGCTCTCTATTGAGTAAAATCGTCTGGCGTCAGACAGTAAAAATGTATACTAAGTATGGCCTGTTTAGGCTGGTTTAGGGCTGAATGGGTTAAATGAAATTAATTTCTTTGTTAGCACTCCCATTTAATTACTGTTTGGAAACTAGTAACTCTTTTCACATCCACACTAAATTAAAGAAGACAGAAATTTCTGATAAACAGAGATTCTAAAATTGCAAACCATTGTTGCTGTTAACATATTTAAGTCCCATTTGCGCATCCCATCAATAACTCTTTATGGATTATGCCAGTTACAAAATTTGACAACATTACAAACAGTGTCATAAAACTTATAAACTTCCTGAATTGAATGTTCCCTTTCACTTCTTCATTCAAGCTAAATAATTTGACTATAAATGAACAGCCCATTTCTGCTCTAATCAAAATCAAAACCAGGTAAACATTGAATGTACAATTTTGTACAAATTAAAAAAAAATTGTTCAAAACAAAATAATAGGATAGAAAATGTTTTCATTGAGATGGATGTCCAGTTTCATGACAGTAAAGATGTCCTTGAAATTGTCAATTTGACATCTGAAAATAAGCCATGTGGGAGGTTAATGATTAATTACACCAAAAATGGAGAGCTCCCAGTGTTGAAAAAAAATTGGCGGTAAAAACGCCATTTGATTATCCCAGAACAAAGTTTGGCTCGAATGGTCTAAGGGAGACTTCATTAAGTTCGCTGTAAAATTCAATTTCAATATCGCCTCTCATCCGACCGATCGCGTCGAAACGAAGAACCAGCTGTCAGACATTGAAAATTTTAGCTGAAAATGTAAATTAGGATAAATCGTGTCGCCTTGTGAAACTCGATACCTTACCTCAACATAAACTGTACTATCTTCCCGATAAAATTAATAGAAAAATTTTAATACGATAAAGAATTTTTCTTACCAGTGAGCGGCGAATGGACGACAAAGATCTAGATGAAAGGGAAGATTTCTTAGCTCACGAAGTCGAACAGATGCCTCGACGTATACAAACAGTAACCAAAGACTAACTGTTGGCAAGCATAGACCGCGGTCTGAAAACGACAAAAAAGCTACTCATTAGAAATAGAGAATAATCAGACATTAGAGCAAAAATATTACGCACAACTACACTAAAAACCAAGCGAAATGAAAATATTCACTTCATTTTAATTTCGTATCGTGGTCCGAGATGCTTTACATATAACAAAATGCAAACAGTAATATCTTCCTCGAGCGGATTTTTAAGAACACCCGTTTTCCGACAGATTTTGGCTGTTAGGTACTTACCCGTATGCCAGACAAACTGAACCCAGACATAAGTGCTCGCGGCAAAGAACAACCAATGTACAGGCAAAAACATCAAACATATAAGATCGGAGCAGAAAGATAGCATGAGAAAGAGAAGAGAAAATGCCTAAAAAATAACACGAAAATATCTCGGTAAATTTCAAAACCACATTTATCACAGCAACCTTATGGTCACTGAAACAGCCAATGAATTACAAGAAGGAATTATTTAAAGGCATGTCGCGAGAAAACTCAAGCCTTACCAAACCTTGGTACTTGAAAGAGTCGTAAGCGCTCCGTAGAAGCAACCAAAATGGCCAAAGATATTCAAAGCGAAACTCCAAAAGAAAGTCCGCAGTTAAGACCATAATCCACACTAAGAAAAATCTGACATATAGAAATACACTGGAAAAGAAAAAGAGAAATAAGTCAACAAATAGACTTTATATTAACAGTAAGTTGTGGAAGTGGTCAGACTAGACAACAAAGTCGACTCTGACTTTACCTTCCGTAAATCGACTCTGTGATGCGAGAACGTTTCAAAGGCCGTCTAAGTTTCGAAGGATCGATATTTCTTCTTTTCATTTCGACGTAAAGTTCATCGACTGCAATTTTCTGAAACACCGAATATGGGAAATATAGAATTAAAACTGAGAGAGGAAAACGGACAACTGAACTTATTTCTCAATGTAATTGAAAACTGCGCTTGCGTGATATGACGTCACATGGAGGCCATTTCCCTCGCTCCCGCCCCTGCCCAGTCCATATATTGTACCATGAAAAGGCGATGTGCGTAGATGTGGCCTCTTTCCCACCTAGACAACAAGTAACTCGAGGAGGGGGTAAACGTGAATTTGAATAACATTTTAATAGGTTTGAGAAAGGGATAAAAGAAAGTACATATGGGTGTCCATATACCAATTTTTAACCTTAAACCGATTTTGAGCGGTGTGAAAACGGCTTACATGTGTATCCCCGCCTTAAGGACGTTCGCGCTAATAGTTTGTGCGCAACGTTACTGCGCAATTAAGGTGACTGTAATATGTCACGCATTACTTCGAGCATTAGTGAAGTCTTGCACAGCGTTGGATCAGAGAAGAAAGTGATCAGTCAAAATTGATGAAAAAATATTTATGAAAGTCAAGTAGACTAGTGCACGACTGATATTCGCGTTGTTTTATGATCTTTTATCAGTCGTGCATTTCTTAAATATTTTTCAAGCATTAGTTAAAATAACATGGCGACAAAAACGCCGGAAAAAAAAACCCAGGCCGGCAAAAGAATGGCACATTTATTTCCGAATCATCATGAAACGTTAAAGAGAAGTGAGCGGGAGCATGGAAAAGCTCTGGAAAAGGTAGCTGATTGAGTAGTGGCTGAAAGTTTGGAAAACTCGAGAACGAACCCTTTGCGTAAATTTAATGTGGCTGTTTTTTTAAATGTTTTTATTACCCTACCAACTTAAGTTCAAAATGAATGCATTTTTTTGAAGTTCTTTTCCTTTACTTTCGTGAAAATAGAGCAGTATTTTCGTCTTCGCCCGCTTGAATAGTGCGGACCTGCGTGGAAACAACCAGCGATTAAATTTCACAAAAAACACACTCCAGAAGATGATCATTGGAGAGATATTATACAAAACACTAACCAATGAAGATGACGCCTGCTTGAAACTTCGTTGCTATGCTCAAGGAAAGCTTTTTTGGGCAAAAACCTTTCATCCCTTCAACAGGTCACGCAAAAACGTGACAAACGCAATTTTCTAAGAGCTTTGCAAAATCACATCTATTTTACTCGTTTAGTTCATCGGTGACCCGTTTTTTTTAAATCATGAATCACTTACTTTACTTACTACAAAATATGATGAAATGAAAAAATTCCCACCACAAGAAGTTATCTTTTTTTAACATTTTCTTTCCTCGTGCCGTCGAATTCTGGTAGTGGTTGCAACGGATAGATCCTACGAAAACGTTCGTCGAGGATGAACTCTACTGTTACCGACATCCCTAGTAGCATGCAATTATCTAAAAATCCTGGGACACTCCTAAAAACCAATGCACGGAAACCTTCACTATAATAGTTTATTTTTATGATTTTCGATGGATGAGCAGAAGAGGCTACCGTCTCGCTATTATGACTGATTTCTCGAAATTAAGGCATTTTTCCACGGACATTTTCTCCGAAACAATGTCGGTGACCCCCATTTTTTTTTTCATTTTTAGAGTAAGTACTTTATGACCTAACTCTAGGAAAGAAAGGAAAAAAATCTCACCGTAGGAAGATTTTGGCGCGAACGCCCTTAAGTTAATCTGAGTTATATACTAGCTATATTTTATAATCTAATAAGTAAAAAGCCGAGTCCCAGTAATGCCTCTAGAATGTCTCCGTTATAGAAGCTCAATTAGTCCTCTGCCATTAGATTCCCACAGAAATTTGCCCTCAGTTTTTTAAACTTTATCAAGCTCTGGCCGAGTGGCATATCGTTCATATTGCGAAAGTCACTAGCGATTATAAAACGAGCAGATTTTGCCTGTTGGACCACGATTTTGTTTGGAACGATATTCGAAGCAAGACTAATAGCAACTATCTGAGTCAACACTCAACGAACACATATAATGATGGCTAAACGTCTTTAAAACGGGCTCTAGACTTTCAAACATGTTGGCCAAAATTCTGTTGGAACAATGCTGGAACCTTCGCAATATAAAATTCGTATATATATTTATACAATACAATCAAAACAAAAATACAATAGAATACTTACTTAACTGACCACTCCCCATTGAGGTTTTTTTAGGGCTAATGAAACACAATCAACCAAATGACAGATCAGAACAACAACAAATGTTAAGAATTCCAACTAGTCGGAGGCAAACCAGTTGGCTATTTACAAGTGCAGCCAAGTAATTGAACCAGGACTGCGGGTCGGAACGGGTCTTGAATTCGGGATCTCCGGATTTCAAGGCAATCACTGAAGTGAGGAGAAGCAACATGAAGTTTTGCAAAGAAGTCTGAAGAGGCTTAAGTGCCAAGTTGCATGAGACCGTGAGCGATGACGGTGCACTATGCACAGCGTGAAATTGCTAGCGCAGTCAGTACCCGAGGCCACCGACCGCGCAGATTGTCTTAATTGTGTTGTGTTATCTTGTCTTGGGTGTGTTTCGGTTTCTCTTTCATTAAATAGGTCCAACTCCTGTATCCCATGTCCGATGTTCAATGTTTCATTTTCAGTAACACTTCTTCCTTTCGTCCCTCTCAGGTTTCAGCAGGAATGTCCTCTGTCATCGTGGTTTCATGTTTCGAGGCTGACTCAGTGGAGGCCCTGGAATCTATTATTGATATATCTGTTAGGATACTGCAATCGTTGCATGGTATTCATCTTTTAAAGCCTTAATTTGCCTCCTTCATTGTTATGTTAGCTCTTTATATTGGGGTGAAACTTCTTAATTGTTACGTTAAGAGTGATAACGCTATTCAGCTGGTAATTTTCTTCGAACAGGGTTCGGGCTTTTAGAGGCCTGTGGCTTGATAAGTGGCGCCGGAATCTGCGCTGATACCCTCGCTAATTTGGTCGTTTGGTTGTTACAGATTTGGCTGTTTTAATAAGAAGCGTGACCTCAGTTTTCTTGATTTCATCATTGCAAAGATATGGGTTTAATTTGGTATTTTGCTGATTGTTTCCGTCGTCTTTAAGGTTTTTGCACTTTTGATTACTTCGGTGGGTAGGGCGCCTCACCCCTTGGTCTGGTGGCCGGGTGAACTTCCCCTCTGCTGGACTAGTGTTTTGATCTTTTTGGTGTAGGACCAAATATGCACCACGACTGCGTGCCGAATTGATCTTGGAGGCCCTCACCTTGCTTACGGCCAGGGCCTCTGAAATTTGAATTGACCAATCAGCATTCAGCGGCCGACGGAAAAAACTTTACTGTCCTGACGTCACAGCAATTCTGTGCTCTCTGCATGTTCAATCTCTGACCGAGCTAAGAAGTGATGTTAGACAAGGGCTTGAAGACAGCGCAAGTTCTTTTGGAAGAGAAGGAAAAGTTCTGAATATGTGCTCGCAAAGTTCAACGAATTCGTTGATCACATCGTCTTTCCTGAGTTCCACGAGTTCGTCACTGGTGAGTCTGGCTTTCCGGTAATTAATAGGTACTTAAGTCCTTGTCCTTGCAGAAATAAATCGGTGGCCTCCTTGCAGTTTAGCGACGGTTTTGGTTGGGGACGGCGAACTGTTAAAGTTCGGTAATGTTCATACAAATTACCGCTACAAGAGAATGAATTTTCACACGAAAGGCATTTAAATCGGGGAACTTTTCTCTCTGGAGACCACATCGATAACCCACAAAGGATTTTAAAAAACGAAAAACTACAACAGATATATAGTAGTAACAAATTAAAAATTTGAAAAATGTTTGGGTTTTAAGCTTTAAGTTTGGCACTAAATCCGGGTCACCAGCGTCCGACAACTCGTTAGCTTTTTTTCGCCAGGCAAGATTTTAGCTGTGAAATTATACACTAAATAGCTCGTTCTTCGTCGAACTTAACCCAGCAATCTCTAGTTAAGTATTAGAACAGGTCACAACAATTTTAATATTGCCTTTATATTTGTTCAGCTTGGGAAAAAAAATAACAAAAAATACCCATGATCGGTTCGTTTCGAGTGGCATTTCTTGCAGCTGAACAAACTAGCTCATTTAGGCACTCATGAAACGTGCCACTTGCGGAGGACACTCACGGTTTTGACTGCCGCGTGTACTGCGGGCGCAACCGCCGTTTGCAAGGCAGTAGATCTTAATAAGAAACTTGTGCTATATGAAACAAAATGATTACAGCTGAGATGGCATGGTAATAGTTAGATTTAGCCAAGGGTTATTTATTCTTACAATAAAGTTAACCTGGTTTGAACCTGTGATACAATTGAAACCCAGTATCTGGTCAGCGGTGAGCTTAAAAAAAGACAGCTTACCTCGATGAGCTCCAAAGTTGAGGGTTTTGAAGCAAGCAACCGTGGACAATCTTCCTATCGGTACCTCAAGAAGTAGAAATTCTATGAAGTTTGAACAACGTCTTTCGTTGAATTTTTTCTCTTACTTTCTCCTTTGGCATTGAACAAAATTTTGAAGATTTTGCAATATTTTTTAATAGGTGTGTATTGATTTCCGTATATTTACACTGATGCGATACCCTTTTTATTGCTTTATTTAAAATTAGTTAATAAAGTAGACCTCATGATTTCAGTAAATCCTTTCAATCTTGTGAACACCAAATGGGTGTAAGAAGCCCGCGATTTGAAATTAAATTTTCTGGAACTTCGAGTCTCATGGAATGTTTTCTGAACCCTATATGTCCTAAGGGCCCAGCCAAAGGAGAGCAAAAGTCGATGAGAGTTGACAAGAGTATAAATGGTTTGAAAACGTGTCAGAGTTCATGAGAGTGATCTAGAGCGAGAGTTCGAACTAGTACTCTCGTCGACTCTTTCTTTTGTTTGGTCGGGACTTAAGAAGTAATTGGAGTTAAAGTTCCTCAAAAAAATTCGGCAAATAACTTAGGCTAGCATAACTCATTGATAACTAAAAAAATATTTCTTTGCATAATTATCTCTGTAAAAACCTTTCTCGTGAAAGTTCAACGCGGAATCACAAATTTGAACGATAAAATCTTTCATGGCAATCGTCGCAAAAACATAAAAAGCTGCAATAATGAGCTTTGGCCATGTATGGTCAATAAGCGAGTATTTACTCAGCAGATTTATGAAGTAAAGCGCTCTATCTACGGCATTGAGACTAGGCTCATCCATCTGCAGGTAAGTACAGCTGTACAAAAAAAGGTACTTTTTTGCTAATCGTAATGGAAAAAAACTAATAATACAGATTTCCTCAACCAAGGTAGCTTTACGTTATGTTGTATGTTTGTGTGGCAATCACACGCTACTTTAATTGTCATGTTTTGATTTGCTGGGAAATGAAGAGAAAAGCAAATAAAAACAACAAGGAAATACGGGTCTCCTCAGTACCGGCGGCTGGCTGGCAAAAAAGTTGGCTTGCAAAATGCTGGGAAAATAGTAATGTAATTTAATAATAGCCTCTGACTGCCCGGGAAAAAAGTTGCAAGAAGGGCTCTGGCTAGGAAATACAAATGTCACCGTGATTACTAGATGCCCCTGAATAACGGATAAGTTAAAGTGTTTCCCGCGCAAGTTAAAATTTAACCAGAAAATTGTTTGCAGATGCACACAAATTAAATCATTTTAGCGAAAAGCCTTCGAATTCTGAAGAATTTGTCGTTATGTATTCCTGTAGGATCTGTTGCTCTTCTTGTCAATGCTTTAAGTTAGTTTGCCGGCCTGCTGCTAATCTGCCCCCCGTGCTTGCTTGCTTGCTCTTCGCATGGCGTGATATTTATTTATTTTATTTATTTTATTTATTTATTACATTTGCCATTTTACAATAAATTTAGATTTAATAATTAAAGTTAAGATAAGAAATATGGCGAGGAAACCTAAAAGAAACCAAGGAGGCTTATACGAGGTTAGGTTTCCTCACAAGTCAGAAATAATTAAATACACAAATATAGCGGAGCAAAGCGTTCAGTTAGGTGTAACACAGGAGTAGGAATAAAGACTAAGGAATGAATTAATAGCTGTTGATTAAGAACTCTTCCAGCTTGTGTTTAAAGGACAGTAGAGTTGGGGTATTTTTAATTTCATGACTAAGGGAATTGAAAAATTTAGGGCCTTGAAAAGAGATAGAAAACTGCCTTATGTTAGTCCTGCAAAGAGGTAGCCGAAAAAAGGAAGCATGTCTTGTGTTGTAACTATAAATACTATTATTAACATAGAAAAAAGAGTCAAATTTAGGAGGGAGATTACCAGTACTAAAAGAGTACATAAATTTACCTAGTTGTAACAAGTAGATACTGGTAATTCTGAGAAATTTAAATTCTTTAAAAATTGGATCTGTGTGAGCATCACAACGGATATTATCTAATGAGCTGTCCGTAGCCGGGCTACCCAAAGACTATTCGCAAAGTTCCCGGGAGTTGTGGTCTTTCCTCTGTGGTGTATCATGGTTGGGTGGAGAGGAGAGGGAGGAAGGATAAATGTTCCGAGATACTATCTCAGTACAGCAAGCTACTCTGCATTCCGATGGTAATTACCGTATTTCCTCCAATAAGCGCCCTCCCCCTATAATAAGCGCCCACCCCCAAGGCCATGATGTCAAACAAGCGTTCCACTCGATCTCGACTGAGCGCCCCTCACCCCCATCCCTCACTTTCTTAAATAGTAGAAATACAATGAAAATCTGTTTCTGTTGCCACTTTATTTATAAATTTTTAGCTTCAATTACAGAGGAATCAGTACAGGAGAATAGTTTCTTTGCCGTTAAGTCACTTCCGGTTATTTCTATCTCCATGTGTTTGCAGAGTTATCCGCTCTTTTAGTTTTTGTCCCACTGACGCGCTCTTGGGAAATGCCGTGAACTTCTCAGGAACAACTAGGCCAAAATATTGTTACTGTTCGGTGAAAGGGAAACTTAGGGCGCTTTCCATTTGACAGAACTGACCGGCTAGACCGACCATTTGGAAGGAATAACTCTACAACGCCTCCACTACAGTAAACACCCGCATATAAGAACACTGATTTCAGGTTTCAGGCTGATCGTGTTCTTATTTAAGGGGTGCTTAGTAAGAACTCAGCCTGGAAGTGTTCTTAAAATATTCTTACAATTGGTTTCACAAATACTTCAAATTGTACATTACTAGAGGTTTAAATGACATACAAGCCTGTTTAAAATATATTTCAAAGTTTGAAATGGTCCTGAACACCATAATTACTTTGATCACTTACTTTACTGTACTTTTTCCTTATTCTAATGCCATTTCCCTTTATATTAAGGACATGTTTTATTTATCAGGCTGACTTTGTTCTTATTTATATGGTGCTTTATTGGCCAAATTTCAGCCTGATGTTCTTAATCCACTTGTTCTTATATGCGGGTGTTTACTGTATAACACACTTCGAGAATGTTGTATACTCCTCTGGAACAATACGAGGGATTATCGTGCAAGTGTTCGTTCAAATAGTTGCATTTTCTTGTCAAACTGACGGGTATGGCCGTCCAGTTCTGACAAAAAGAAAGCGCCCTTAAAGGGGCTAGGTCACGCAATTTTAGGCAATTTCAGCACTGATCGAATGGTCATATAATTAACTAAAATATCAAAATAACTGTTCAAAACTATAGAAGAACTCTAACAAAACACAGGGAAGCCAAGAAGGGACATGGATGGACAAAACTGGAGAGGATTGAAATGGATTGAATTTGGATAAATTTGAAAAACGTCGGCCCACCTTTTTTCAAATTTATATCAGTCTATATCAAAATGTCATTTAAACAGCTGGAAAATCATTCTCAGTTGTTATGTGGCCGTGATTTTGCAAATGAAAGACTCTTGCTGTGCCAATTTGACGTTTAGAGCTCATAATTAACAAAATTAAACAAAATTGCCTAAAATAGCGTGACCTAGCCCCTTTAATAAGCGCCCCCCTCGATTAAACGCCCTTCTTCCAAGAAGCTCCCCCTCCGTTTAGCCGAAATTTTAAATAAGCGCCCGCGGGCGCTTTTTAGTCGACGAAATGCACAACATTTAAAAGATATCATGTTGATGTGAGATGGGATATATTTCAGGGCAAACGTGCGCTCAAAGCCTGGGTTCGAGATTGTGAAACCCACCGTCGTGCTTACGTCATATGTAGTCAAAGATGGCGGTCGCAGTGTCTATGTTTCGCTGGTTGGATCTTCTCGAAAAAGAATTTGACAAGACATTTGTTGATTTAGATATCTTGCTGGGCGAAGTTGATCCAGATCAAAGCGAAATAACATACGATGGGCGACAGAAAATGACCCAGCTGTCGTCTACATTTGCGCAACTTGTCCATAAGGCGCAGACAATTTTTCAAGGAAATGCCAAGTTGGAGGTTAGCGTAATTAAAACTCAACAACACTTATTTATGAATTAGGGGAACGCTAGTTATGCCTTCAGGAATAATTTATCGTATAAAGGTTTTTAAGCTAGTCACAGTAGGAAATGTAATAATGTAGGCTGATCCTGTCTGGCAAAAATAACGTTGATTTACAGTACTTTGTGACTACTTTCAGTAGGGGTTCTGTGGTTATCAGGAAAATAAATAAAATAAAAGCCAAGCTTGTCAGAACAACGCGCGTTATTGTAAAGTTTTTTGTTTTTTTTCCATCCATTAATAGGCCTTATCACGGTTTTGACCGCCATTTTGACGGGTAGGCAAAGCGTAAAGAATTTGTAGTGTTTATATGGGGATCCGATGTCAAATAATTTTCGTTAAACGCTAGTTCTCAAAAAATTATGAATCGCGAACTGAATACAGACCAATTTTTAGGGACTAGCCTTCGTTAAAAGCTGCGTGGTAGCGTTTTCGATTTTTCCATACATTTGTCTCTAATAGTTACTGAAAATTCGCGGGAAAAATGACAGACAAATATATAGAAAAATTGAAAACGCTGCGGGGCAACTTCTTTAAAAGTTTAGTGCCTAAAATTTGGTCAGTATAATCTTTTGCCCTGTACCTTCAGTTCTCAATTCATAAATTTTTCAAAACTAGCGTTCAACGAAAATTATCTGACATCGGATCCCCATATAAACACTACAAATTCTTTACGCTTTGCCTACCCATCAAAATGGCGGTCAAAACCGTGATAAGGCCTATTTATGGCTTTTGTTATTAAAATACAGCCTGTATGTTTTTGCGGCACTTAAACAGTAGCGGGTGGCCAATTATAAGTGAACCAGTGTTGTAAAAAAGGGAGGTAACATTAAATATGTTTTAGGTCAAGAAACTTGATTTGTGTCCAATTGTGTGACCGAAATCAACTTATATCAAATTTGATACACAAACAGTGATTATTGTCTCTTGAGTGAAACCAGAAAGGAGATTTGATTGCTCTCAGATGATTACAGATCGCAGATCGCAGATTGAGGATCGCAGATCACAGACAATTGCAAAGAGAGCTGTTTTCGGTCAACAGAAATGTCAAATGTACATATACATGCGCGTTGTGCTCGCTGGAAAATCGCAGCAAACAACATGGCGTACATCGAGGAGGAAATTTTGCTACAAGCAAATTTATTTCTTCTTTTAGTCCTGAAGCGAAGACATCGTCAGCTTCAAAACCGAATGAAACATGGGTTTTGGGTTTGAAAAAATTCATATTCATGAAGAGATGAGAACTTGGGTCTTTCCACACACTGGTGAGAGAACTTTGTGTTTCTGACAGAGAGTAACTGGAATTGAGGTGAAAATTTTAACACAGCAGTATACACATACTGGGTGCAGCCATCCTAAGATTCTTAAGGGAATCCACATCAAACCAGACAGATTGTCTATGCGATAACTGACTCCAACAAGCTGTTCATTAGCTGTGAGACCTGTGAAGGACTGGGTGAGATATCTAGAAACTTTCCCACAGTGTGGAAAGCCCTCCAGATGGGGGCCATGGCTGATACTCCTGCTACAACTGATCAAGCCAACCAACCCTCTAAACGCTGCAACTGCCTGCAACGCCAGGCATCCCCTCCCAAACAAACCCAGGTACCATTTTAACCAACAGGAATTTCTGCAGGGGTGGTTTTTCGTGGCTACTATAAGTCAAATGCATTTAGCACATGCAAACACCAACTACTTCTAGTAATTAATAGAGTGAGAATTTGATGTCATTCTTTCCTATAGCCACAATACTCATCAAAAATCTTGAAACACTTGTGTCTGTTTCCCCTTCCCCAATGTTGGTTTTTTGTATCACAGTGGTCTCGGTGCTTCAAAACACGCGTGGCTCAACATTGGGGAGGGAGAAGGCACATTTCAGTGGGGAAAACAGTGTGAAGTAGAAATCTCAGGATTTTTCCAGAAAATTCGAGAGAAACGGTGTGTGTTTCAACGATTTGTGACGAGTATTGCAGTTCTCTAGGGCCTTTAGGTCATATTTAAATGTAGACTGTAAAGTCCAAAACCTATAAAGTAAAGTTACATTTACAGTAAGTTTTATATGTTTTTAATAAAGCCATTGAAATAATTAACTATTAAAGGATGATGTGAAGTGCTAGTTTTCTACCCATATGAACCATGTGAGTGTAAGCCATAATAATGGAAATGGGCCCACAAAAGGACAGAGAAAAACTCTGACCAGGGTGGGAATTGAACCCACGACCTTCCGGGTTAGATCACCTCTGCCCTACCGAGTGAGCTACAAGGTCAGATGGGAGCAGGTCATGGGAATTTCAGATGTCAATGTCACGGCAATGAATAAGTACAAGTACAAGGAAGCAGTGATCTAACCCAAAGGTCGTGGGTTTAACTCCCACTCTGGTCAGAGTTTTTCTCTGTCCTTGTGTGGGCCAATTTCCATTAGTAGGGCTAACCCTCACATGTTTCATATGGAAGAAAACTGCCACTTCATATCACCCTCTAATCGTAAACTCTGTTGAAATATAAGTGCTACAAGGCCAACGTTTGTAAAAACGTAACCCTTCCATTGAAGTAATGTCTATCCACACAGTTGATTTAATCGCTTTTGTTTTAATGACTTATTGTTTGTGTAATACTAACGTCAGGTGTGTAGAAACTCATTATTTTAATGGTAGGCTCCATTTTGCCTTTTTTACATACCAGGCTGAATTAGTAGCCCTGCGTCATGACTTAGTTGAAGACAGAGCTGCAAAGCAAGTGTTGGAGAAGGAAGTAAACAACCTGCTTCTTCAGCTGCATGCTGTTCAACTTCAGTTACACTCTAACACTGGAATGCCGGTAGACTCGGAAAATATAAAAAACAAACTGGTAAGTAAGACGTTTGTGTGACTTGCACATTGCATTGCAAGGTACTCATCTATGATTACTCATTTTCCTGCACTTTTTCACCTGATGATTGAAAATAAAGTACAGGTATTTTTTGACATTGTGAAATTTGATGACATTTTTGAATATTGCACAGGTTTGTTTGTTTGGTGACATGTGATGGTGAGAACAGACTATGAAAAACTATTTACACAAAACTGACTCGTACTGACAGACTACCAATACCTATCATCCTATAATGCCGTGGCTGACCAAGCTATAGCCATATAAACCCTATTTTCTGATTCGCTGGACAGCCTCTCCGACAAGACCAATCATCTAGACAGTGTCTTCAGGAACAACAACTTGGAACACTTACAACAACAATAATTATTAGAAAGGAGGCCAAACATAATCAGACAGACACCTGTCCTCACTATGACAAGACCTTACAAGTGGTTTGGAAACCATTGCACGTATTTTTCAGCTCTACAATATCTGTGTTTTTTTGTTTTGTTTTGTTTTGTTTTGTTTTTTTTAAATTTATAAACAGTACAACAATACGTACAGACTTACAGAACAAAAGTAACCTACATGCAAAAACACCTAGAACACTACTATTTACAGAGACATTATTCGACACTAATACCTAATAAACTACTTTAAAAACTTCGACGTACAATACATTACTATAAGATGATGATAATAATAATAATAATAATAATAATAATAATAATAATAATAATAATAATAATAATATCTCTGTTGCTCACATACCTATAACCACTTTGCAGCACTGAAAATAACCAGAGGTATTTAATATGTGCCATTTGAATTAACAGGACTAATATTTTGATAGGAAAGTGAAATGGCCAAATACAAGAATAACGCTATGAAAGAAGCCCGGATGGAATGTCAAATAAAACAGCTGGAAAAGGAAAATACAGGACTAAGAAATCATATATTTTCATTGCAAGGTGAAGTGTATGGAGCAAGACTGGCTGCCAAGTACCTTGATAAAGAATTAGCTGGAAGGTAGCACATATGTGCCATGACTTTTTTTGTTGGAATTTTTGTCATTGTGCATGTACACATGAACAATATGATTAGGAGATTGCCTTGGTTCTGTACAAAGGTGACCAAATAGATCTGGCAAATATCAATAATTATTGTTAACGAATATTTTACATGTGAAAAAAATAAGTAAAACATAGTTCATAATCATTCCCCCCTCCTCAAAAACCAACATTTGACTTGATTTGCATTAATTGTTGATTTCAGTTTACAGTGTCCCCAGTTAGTGCTCCAGCACTAGAATGACTGTACTTAAATAAATTTCCTTTCCTTTCCTTTCCATTTGTGGGGAAGTAATGTGGAGTCTAAGAGAAAAGTGATTATCAGAGACTGGTAGAATATAGCAAAACAACTTTTGTCTTCTTACCTTTAACTTAAAGCTGGAGCTAATTGCATGTGCTTTAGTTATGTGTTGTACTTTTCAGAATTCAACAAATTCAGCTCCTTGGCCGTGATATGAGAGGCAGTGAACATGACCAATTGTGGAACCAAATTGAAGCTGAAATCCATTTACATAGACACAAAACTGTGATCAGAGCCTGCAGAGGCCGCAAGGACCCCAATAACAAAACACCAGCCCCACCATCGGCACCATCCGACACTGAGCCAGTAAACAATGATGATGAGGATGCTGAAAGCAAAGCAAGGAAGAGAAGAGGGATTGGTGAACCTAGAACCGTTGTAATTCACAAGGACAAAGCAGAGGGATTAGGAATTTCTATCACAGTAAGAAGTTTTCATTTATAGCCTTGATTGGTGCTTTTAATGGTGGCACTTTATGTGCTTTTTGCCGTAATCGTGAATAATTAACGACCTAAAATCAAAATCTGGAATCGAGGGAGTCCCCGTAATGTTCCCATTATAATCGATGTCTGGTCATAAGAGTAAGAAGAATTTGCTTTCACATTTTTTGCAATGAAGACGGGCCTTGTTGCTATATTCGTAGGGCGGGAAAGAACATGGTGTGCCCATCATTGTTTCTGAAATCCATGAAGGTTTGCCAGTGGACAGATCTGGTGGGTTGTATGTTGGTGATGCCGTACTAGCAGTGAATGGTATTGATCTACAAGAAGCCAAACACGGTGAAGCAGTGAAAGTTTTATCTACCGTGCATGGTGAGATCACTTTAGAAGTGCTGTATGTAGCGCCGGACGATTCCAGTGACGATGAGGATGCTTGGGAAGAGGATGAAACACAGAGGTAATTGATATTAATGATGATAGTGGCAGAGATTATAAAAATGAATGATCGTGTGAGAAAAATGTTGATCGAAATGTGGCGCCTTTTTTTTCACTTTCGCGTGACCCGAAAGTAAAAAAAAGTAAAGCCGACTTCGGCCTGCTTGGTCAGTACATGGCCTTTTGTGTCTACGGTTGTCGGTTCTGTTACGTTAGTAAGTAAGTAGTTAAGTTGAGTTCGGGAAATGTTGGAGCAATCATCGACATCATCTCGATAATTCGGAAATCCACTGTCCATGCAATTCGATAAGTAATCAAGCTCAAACCATGTGCTTTTTGTTGGCCTTTCTCACATGCACAAGAAGGTGGGCACTCTGAAGGTGAGTACCTCGTATTATTTGAATATTTCTTTACTCATTGGAACTTTAATAGACTTAGGCACAGCTCTCACTCGTGTTTTAGGCGTTTCGTTACAAAGTATTGTTGAAATACCACTTCGAGATAATTTAGGTAAAGGTAAAGGTAAAGGTACACGTTATTTTACGTCGGAAGTTCCTTTACTCTCTAGAGAGTACTCTCCCAGGAAGCCCAGCTATCATTGCAGCCAGCAGTGGGCGAAATATGGTTGCAAAACAATCACATGAACCTGCGATGTTTGTCTGCAGGGAAGCACATATGAGACCTGTGCCTGGGTTTAGTGATCATGACAATTGTGCTAATGATTTTGGTATTTAACAATTTTTCTACGAGGGCGCGCTGGATATGAAGTGATAGATAACCAAGGAGACGCGTAGCGCCGAGTTGGTTATAATCATTTCATATCCAGCAAGCCCGCGTAGAATGATTGTTTTAGTAAAAACTTCAGGAACAACAACTCTTCTTTGGTGTACCCGGGGGTAGTATTGTCGACTAAAGCATCGATTTCTGCCTCGGTCAATTCCGGTCCGAAACGGCTTTTGTCGGCCATTTTTTCTCAGAGCTGCAAAAATGTTTTCAGGTCGCTTTATTGCTGACGCGTTCCTTGACCATATTAGGTATAGCAGGTATATGAACTGATATCCTGTGTCCGGCGAGCCAATGAAAATGCTGCAAATCTGACATCCGTAGTTCAGTTTTTAATAATAATACATATGGTGCATCTGTAAATACTGGCACCAGATTGATCATGTGATTGTCAGAAGTCGTGATGTCGGTGATGTCACCCTGACAAGAGTAAAGAGAGGCACAGAATGCAGCACTGATCATCGATTAGTTCGCACCTTCTCTTAGTTCGCACCTATTAGAAAGAGTAGCTTCAAGCCTGCCAAATACTCGACGTAAGTAAGCTAAACAACCCAGCTCAAAGAGAGGTGTTTGCACATGCCATGCATGGGGCTCTAGAAAGTGAACAGGTGCCTGAAGAAGTAAATAGAATGGTCTTCTCTGGAAGCTGCAGTGTTTAATAAAGCTTACAATGTCCTTGGACCCGCGAATAGGAAGCAACCTGACTGGTTTGCAGAAAACATCCAAGAGTTACAGCACCTTATAGACCGCAAAAACACAGCACTTTGTAACATGCTAAGCCGTAACACTAGGGCCACCAAGTCTGAGCTCTCATCTTCACGATCTTCACGGCAACTCAAAAACGACTGGTTGTTAAACAATGCACGCCAAATCCAGTACTATGCCAATGGGAAGGACTCTAGAATGTTCTATCGTGCAATAAATGAGCTTTATGGCCCCTCTAGTCGCGGTGTAGCACCTTTCCTATCTTCTGACGGTCAAACCCTGGTTACCAATCATGAAGACATCCTGAAACGCTGGTTAGAACACTAAATCGCCCATCTACAGCCAGTGCTGATAGCATAGAATCTATTGCTCAAAATCCTATTCTTAATAGCCTTTCTGCCCCGCCTACCAGGGAGGAAGCCATAAAAGCAGTAAGCACTCTTCAAAATGGGAAAGCTGCTGGTGAAGATGGTATTCCAGTCGAGATTTTCAAGCAGGGTGGTCATCTGATCCTTGACTCTCTCTCCACTACTGGCATCATCTACACAGTCTGGCGACGCACATTTGGAGAGACGATTTTGCCGCAGTAGTGGAGAGTAGAGATATGCCTCGATAATTACTGCAGTCACTACGGTTCCCTTTTCCTTTGTAGAGAGTTCTCTATCTGAGCATCTTTAAATATTATCCGCAAAGTAGTATCTGAATCTCAGTGTGGCTTTAGGAGCAATCGCGGTACTGCTGATATGATATTCTCTGCGCGTCAATTACAAGAAAATTGCATTGAGCAGAACATTGGGCTGTATGCTGCTTTCATCGACTTAACGAAGGCCTTTTATTTTTGTACCAAGGGATGCTCTGTGGAACATCGTTGCAAAGCAAGGCTTACCATCTAAGTTCATATATGTCTTAAAGCAAATGCATACTGGTAAGCATGCCCGTGTGTGTATCAGTGGGAACTCTTCTGAGCGTTTCTGTTCAACTACTGGTGTTAAACAAGGATGCGTAATTGCTCCTATTCTCTTTACGCTGTTTTTTGCTGCAATGTTGGATGAGGCCCTCTCAGGTTCAGCTGAGGGGATTCTGATCCGTTTTAGGACAGATGGTGGCATCTTCAAGGTAAAACAAAAGTTCATTTTCAACTTGTTCGCGATTTTCTTTTTGCTGATGACTGTTGCGTCTTCGCACACACTGAGGATCATCTGCAAAGATTAGGGAATCATTTTCCCTCTGCAGCCACGAACTTTGGTCCATAAGTACTCAGAAAACAGATGTCATGTATCCACCACCTCAAGGCCAGGCCTTAAATATCTTTGTGGATGACTGTAAGCTGAATCACACTGATGCCTTTACATATCTCGGGAGCGTTTTCTCTGAGGATGGACAATTACATCTAACGTAGCAAAACATTTCCCACAAGGAGAAATTTCTCGCTGCATTTCTTGGGAGATCTGAGCATGGAATCGAAAGATCTTCCATCGGACCATCATCATTTCCGTCTCCCTTTCGTCGATGGCGCCATTTTTTACGAATACGATGGGGTTCTTTCCTGTCGCAAAAATTGGAGTGTCTTTGTTGAAGACAATGTCCTTTGCGTAGCGCGTTTTAGGGGCTGGGAGGTGAACTAGTTGTCCTTCCAGTAATAGCAGGAAATCGTGCCACTGAATAACTGAAGGTGACCACCTAAAATCGTTCAAAAAAATGCCCTCGGCTTTTTCAGCGCCCACCCATGCAAAACTCGTAGAGGCTGGGTTTGAAAAAGTGTTAAAAATTTTGTTAAGTGGCTTAAGCAGGAAGGTTTTCCCGCAGTTTTCTACTCCCGCGATCATAATATTGCGATACTTTCCCCGTCCTTTCTGTAATAGTTCCAGAACACATCCGGCGAAGTACTGGGCGTTAATTTCATTCCTTTCTAATACTTCTTCTGCGCATTCTAACCACTGGCCAGAACAGCCTTCCGTGCA
>OX421446.1:1452500-1470000 GCA_949126865.1 Montipora capitata
CAAAGTGAGCTTCGCCTATGAACACAGCTTTGATTTTGCTCTTCAGTGCGAATAAAATAGAACAATAACAGCTAAAAAGCACCTCGGGACTGGCAAAACCAAGATTGCATTTTCCCTCTGAAGCTTCCTTACACTCCGTCTCAGAACTTTCAGGGCCTAGAACAACAGCTTCAATTTCCTTCTTGCGAAGACTTGGGACGTAATCTTTCATTAGCGAAACCAGAGGGGAAATAACGAGGCAAACTGTTTCGGCAACATCAGCTTCCCCACGTTGAATGAAATTCAACGCGAGACTTTTTCCTGACCTGTCGGGGCGATCTTTAAAACATATCGGCCGCTTAAGTAACTACTTTTCGTTGGTTATCTCTAATTTAATTGAGGCCAAGCTTACGCAAACCAAAATCACTTCCTTCGTATTCATTGCCGTACTATTTATTCCTGGTTGCTCTGATGTGAATTTCAAATGACTTTTTCAACTTAACGCTCTCTGATTGGAGTTTAAACTACCACACCGCTGACACACCGCCGACAAGTGAACCTTATAAGGAGTATAGTAATTTTAAAAGCATGTTTTTCTCTTTGAGTCCTTATTCTTTGTGGCAGTCGATGGTTGAAGGTTGGTTAAAAATGCTGCGTAAGAGAAAGTTCAGAGAATTGAAAACTGCCGATGAAGAAAAAGCCTTGTTGGACAAATCTTTTCCAAATTCAAATTGGTCTTTTTAATATTTTTGCACTGTGACAAAATACAGGGCTGAATAAACAAGTAGGGAACGAAAAAGCAGGGTTCGAAGTGGAACGGGACAAAATCCAAAGTCCAGATACGAACATTGTTAAGAATGATGCGTACTAATTCAAAGGTATTTTTGCGCGCTTAATTGAATATGCGGGAAATGCAGATCTTAAAAAAGGTTATTGAAATCCAAAAAGAAAATTGGGAGTAACCAAGCATTTTTCGAAGATAATTAATCAACAATATTTGTAAAAAGCTTTAAAATAGAAAGCAATATATGGTGTTCTTTTCCAAATTGAAGCTTAATTATCTCTGAAAATGCGTGGTAACCCCCAGTTTTCTTTTTCAATACCAAGAGCACTTGTTTAGTTCTGCTTTATTTGCATAGTTTTGAACCGCGCAAAAATATCACTGTATTACTAAGCACCACCCATAGGAAATCCGAGTATCTCGAGATGCGCATAACGTATGCGCAATAACAATAGTAGGCACCGTCCTCAACATGACGGCATAGTCGTTGAATTTTTTGGTTGCCAAAATCTGTTGAAGAAGTTTGGAAGGAGGATGGGTAAAAGTATCCGCCCAGAAGTTTGTAAATTTCGATGAAAGTGATTAGGACGATCACTAGTGACCTTTATATAAAAATCGGAGAATAACAGCACCGGTGGATCAGTTAGTTGAGCATGATGTCTTGCGGGAGGGCGCGGGTTCGAACCCCGGCCGGATCAACCCTGAGGATCTTAAAATAACTGAGGAGAAAGTGCTGCCTTTGTAATGACATCTGCAAATGGTTAGACTTTCAAGTCTTCTCGGATAAGGACTATAAACCGTAGGCCCCATTCCACAAATATCTTCTATGTTCATAAGTTCCCTGTGGGACGTTAAAGAACCCAGACACTATTCGAAAGGAGTAGGGGATGGAGTCCCCGGTGTTGTGGCCGTCCTGTTATCTCCATCAGAATTGGCCGGATTGGCAGTGATGTCTGTCAAATGGCTTACGGTGTATGAGGCCACCTAAGCAGAAACAGCCGTAAGTCAAAAAAGGACTTTGCCGAGTGCTGGAACATGTAGGTGTCGATGTAGATGCATTGTTTGCACATTCAGAATTACCATAGTATAAAGGTTCATACACATGACGTTTTATCTATGTTTTGATAGGCTTTTAGGCTCATAAATTATTAATGAGTTTGAGAAGTGATTTGTCAACAACGACTGCGAGTGTTTAATCATAGTTAATAGATGGGAATGGTTATGAAACCCGACAACTTTCTTTGTTATAGGTTTTTGTTCTCTTTTCTGGCCTTGACCGTGCACAAAACACAATAGTTGTTTACTCCGTACTGAGGAACTAACCAATAGAAACGTGTTGGTTACGTAATCATGCATAGTGTATGAGCACAAAACAAAAGATTGTGCACGGTCGTGGACTTTCCAACTTAAATCTTGGCATCTTTGTTTGCTCCTTTGATGTTTGCCGAGCTTCCTAACCATTCCTCTCTATTAACTATGGTTTAATCAGGGGTTCCAAATACCGAGAAACAGATGAAAGCTCGACGCCGTAGGCGGGGTGCCTTTTGTTGTTTCGAGGTGTTTGGAACCCCTGATGAAACACGAAACAAGAAACACCTTTTTTTCACTAAGTATGAGTGTAATGTGATGATCTTTTGTTTTATCAGACAAGTGATAGTAATTTTAAAAGTAGAACTTTTGAATAAATTTACATAATAGGTCGTGATGGAGAGCGAGTCAGAATCACGTCGTTTTCGCCTGCCAAAATCGTTTTCCCAAGAAAGTGATTCGGTTAACGCGCCCGTTCCACTTTCAACGAAATGAAAAACATAATTGGGCTGTTAAAATTTTGGCCGAATGACTGAGGTTAACAGAGGTGCAAGTGCACGAACTACACAAGGTTCAAGCCTTGAGTGCAGACATTGCTGAAATGGATGCTCTTTCGTTGAACAATTGGGTGTCCAAATTCGTTTTAATACTCTCGACGCTCATGACAAAAGGTACTCCGAAAGTCCCCATTCATAAAGGTTCATTAAAAATCCAAGTGTCTTGGTCAGTACGTTGATCAGTTTTTGAACTCGATCGTTTCTTGATCTGTAGTTTCATTGGGCATGTATCTGACCAAAATGGGGCAATCCGATTGGCTAGGAGCCGTATGAATTATTAATATATTTGAGAAGCTTAGATAAAAGAACCTTGAGGTCTTTTGAAAGCGACACTTCACAATGTAAAAAGAAAATCCCCATTCATTTATCGTACTTTTGTTGACACAATGAGAAAATGAATGAAATAAAATTAAGATTTTCCCAATTTTCCTTGTAGTTTCTCTTCCGCTCTAAAAATGGAATTTAGAAATAAATGAAAACGTTATTCACCGGCCTAGGTGAATAGCCTGCGGCTTCTCGAGCCGTACTCAAGCCCTGGGGCCGATGCATAACATGTATATCTCCGGGAGTACGGCTCCTTGTTTTTGTTTTCCCACCATCTATTTATGCACCTCTTCCTGGGAAAAACACGGGCCTTAACTTACATGGGGTGCAGGGATGGCGCAATGGTGAGAGCACTCACCTCACACCAATGTGGCCCGGGTTCATTCCAAGACTCGGCGTCATATGTGGGGTTGTGTTTGTTGGTTCTATACTCTGCACCGAGAGGTTTTCTCCGGGTACTCCGGTTTCCCCTCTCCTCAAAAACCAACATTTGACTTGATTTACTTTCATTGTTCATTTCAGTTTACAGTGTCCCCAATTAGCGTTCCAGCTCTAGAACGACTAGACACTTAAATAAAGTTCCTTTCCTTTCCTTACAGAACACTTCTCGAACTTGATTGGTAATATAAGAGACAGATGGGTACAAATGTCAGCTTCCCTTAACGTCTACAACTACGTGACGTCGTATGAACTCATCTGAGCGCTACAACAAAACCTCGCGTGATTCCTCAAATGAGCGCATGGTGATGGCGCGCCTCAGCGAAACAGTAATATTCAAAGTGTGGATCATCACACAAAGCTATATTCGTGTCAGGCCGTGATACCCGGCGTTCATATATAGACGTCGTGAAGTTGCAGACGATCGGCTTTCGGCACGCTACTGATAAGGGCGTCTATCTCACCTTGGCAGAAATCAACATGTCAAATCAATGGGCTGACAGTATTCCTCTAGGCTTTATTTCCTTTTGGTGACGATAAAGGTGACAGCGCCTTTCAAATACGATCATGAATTATGATATTTTTTGGCGACATTATTGTTGAACAGAAGCGGAGGAATTTGATCTAATTTGCCCAAAAAGGAGAGCTCGAGTCCGATCCTTGCTTTGAGAGAACAATTAGGGGCTAAGATAACCACGAGTACATACCTTCTTATCTTAAGTTCATTGAATACTGTAATACGCTATATTTTTCAGTGAAATCACGGACCTTTTTAAATTTGAGATCACGTGACGGTACAAGCAGAACTTTACCTTTCTATTTATACCCTTCTTGCGAGTGTGCAAATGGTAATCTTGGGATGTGACAGTGCTTCAGAGCATGATCACGTAAGATCTGCTGCACTCGATCAGGAAACAACCACAAAGCTTTAGAGAGGGGGGAAGGGGGGGCTTTTATTGTTCTAAAACGTGTCGTTTGTACATCATGAATGTAACACTCTCGTCCTTTGGTCGGTCTGCACCACAAGAAACGAAATGGGACATGCGCATAAGTAGTATTATTATTTTGGGAGAATATCTGCTCAGACCGTTGTTTCAAAATTGCTGTCTGGAAAGAAGTGCTTCAACTTATGCTCGACGGCTGTCATTGGTGCAGATCACAATGTTGCATGGGACGCAACAATGCCTCACAGCGTCATCATAAAGGTCTACATTCAGGAAACAACGAGGAAGCTATCAGGGGGCTATTATTGTCCCGCCAATTTGTAAAATACTTCGTTTGTTCATAAATATAACAATTTCGTCCTGTGGTCGGTTTACCCTGCAAGAACTGAAGGAAAAACAGATATGCGTAAGCGTGGCAGTTTTTTCAAGGGGGCAATTTTGCGTAAAGCATTCTGCTCGGACCACTGCCTCCAAGTGTCTGTCTAGAAAAAGAACTTCTCAGTTCAACTTATGCTCCACGGCTTATAGGCTCAGCCTCTCAAGCTAATTCACTTTTGTAAAACAGACACGAGCAAGCACATGAACAAGAAAAAGGCTTCTTTTTCTAAGGCTTAGTTAGTCCAATTCCCAAGTGACTTATTCCTGATTTTTTTCTACAAGATGTTTGTCAATTTTTTTCTGTCAGCCAGAGCGTAGTTTGCAACACATGTTTACTCCCAAACGTTTCAGGTCGGAGATTTTGAGGTCTGTAACTTCACTTCAACCTTTTCTTTCCAAAGATCGAAACGTTAATTCTCCTAACTAGTATCATACATTTCTTTTTTGGGTAGGCATGAGACTTTGGTGTTATATCAAGATCACACCTCTTAAGCTGATAATAATCTTCATTCTCAATACCTGTCTGACTCACATTTCATTGAAATTGTGGGGAGAAATTACATACCGATCACTGATCACTCCTGTGAGTCAAACCATAAAATTTTTGCCGGGAGCACGATTGAGAATGAGATGCGATGGATACGCAAAAAGACTTTAAAGTAATCTTAAGCAAAATTGGACGATTCCTCAAAATTCGCTTTTTATCAAAAATCTTTTCCATTCTTCACAGTTTTCTGATATTTTTCATTTTGCCTTTAATCGTGCGCGTGAATACTACTTTGCGACAAATTTTAGAAGAGAAGTATTGCAAACGGTCTGGATTGAAAGGCCTTTGTAACTTTTGAAAACATTTGCACATGGTTGACTATTGCTTTGTGCAAACACAGGGTGGAAGGAGAAATTTGGTCGAAGTTTGTCATGAACTAGTAAAGTAACCAAGAGAAAATAAACCTGACAAAGTAAAATGCGGCAGAATTCAAAGAAAAATGGCTTGAAAAAAGTCCGGCCTCCTTTAGATAGTTGCGCTCCATGGACTTTTGTGATCCTTGTTTTGCGTAGAGCACTATATGAACATTGCATGCCAATCACCAATAACAGTGTTCTTGTAGGTAGACAGGTGTCAGGCTTACGCCTTCTATACCCGTTAATAAAACGTACCCTTGTTAGCCGCTAAGTATCAATACAGACTTGTGACAAATGTTTTTTCGGCAAGAGAAACTATTAGGATAACAGGGAGGCAGATTACAGAGGATCCAAGTGTATTTTGACATGTGAATAAACGTTCGTTTACTTGTGGGAGATTTTAATTTCCTGCCTTATTGTATGGAGACCCGTTTTGAGACCCAATCCCACGGGAAGGCAATTCAATGGCTTAATTACCGCCTTATGCCTATCATGTGTACTAACTGCAGTAGCTTCTATACCCTAATCTTTTTAATTGCGTGAAACTTCAGTTATAAGTCAATGAGGATATTGTATTTACTTAATAAGCAGCTGTATGTCATTACTGTTTGTCCACCTTGTATCTAACCCATCAAGTTAAAAATAGTGCGGGTGAGCGTCCAGCTTATTGCACTTTCGTGGCGCTGGACATCGTGAAAATCGACAGCATAAACATATCAATCTTTCAAGTTAAAATAACTTAGTTTTTTATGGTTATAAAAATTGTCGTTTTTGGTCATTAATTTGTCGGCGCTCGAACTTTCTGTTTACTTATCATTTGCACCAACGAACTCTTTTGCTTAGTCGCTATTATTTGTTGTGATTCTTTCATAAAATAACTTATGGAGACTTCTTGCCAGAAATAAAACCGTGCTGTGGAGCGACTTCTCCATGACATTCAAGACTTGAAAGATGTGCTATTGATTGAAAAATAGTGTTATCAAAGATAACTCGGTCAGTACATTCAAAGTCCACAAGCATACTTATCAACGCGGATATTTCCGTCAGACTACTGGTCGCATCATTGCTTGTTTACTTTAAGGCTTACAAGGGGAAATAAACTGTCGAAACAAAGAGGCGAGGTCGTTATTATTATCAGCAACGACTGCTTTATTTTGTAAAATTGCACCTAGGTGATAATCCCTTGCTATAGTGTTGACCACTGGAACACTGATGAATATGTACGTAATCGAGACCTGGTAAGGTGCAAAAAATAACCCGTGAAAAAAATACAAACGAGAACTGATATAACAAAAAAACTGCTTTTTCATCCGGCCTTTTTCTCGTCCTTGCGAGAATCGCTGCTCAGTTATTAAATGCTCACACAAGTGAGAACTTTATTGGTTCATCGGAAAGTATTGTTAGCTTATTTAAGAGAGACTTAATGAAAAACTGACCGATCTTACTTGTTCTATCGCCAAGATTAGGAAACAGCGCAATATTAAGTCGGCTAATCTCCGCAAGACTCGGCATTTTTGATATGATGTTGAAACGTTAAAGAGACTGGTGTCTTCTTGAAAGTCATTTGTCATGCCAAGTAAACTAACTGACAATATTATTCGTGTAATCATATGATTTTTTTTGAAAGCAGAAAGAAGAAAAGAAAGAGAAAAGAAAAGGATCAGTAGCAAGCTGGGTTGAAACTTGTCTTAGAGACAGTAGCGGAAAGATTGCTTTGTGAGAAATTAGCTATCAGATAATGCTACTATAAGCCCTGCATCTTTTGAGGAAAAAATAATAACAACAATAACAACAACAACAACTTTATTTCCCTTGAAAGTTCCCTCATATACTGATTTGCGTATATGCAGTGCTAAACTCACAAATAAAGTCATATTTCTAAATCGACGTTCAGAAAAATTTTTTTTAGAAGAGTTCCTTTATTTAATTATTTTTTTAAGAAAGGAAGAGGGGCTGTTGAAGTTGTGGACAATGTTCTGAGTGGGAAAGAATACAGCCACGTAAGGCTGTTCAATTTCCTCCTCTCTGTGATGCAGTTCAAGGTAACAAAAAAATACTCTCCAAATCTTGATGAATCTTTTTTACTTTTAAGTGTATGAATGGAAGACAGTCGTGTAAATGTGTGCCCACAATGAATATGGATGTTTCATATTATTCTGTTTGGTTTTGTTCACAAAAAAAGCCTTCGGCGTGATTTGTGGTGTTAAACGCAGTAAACCCTGTATTCTTTCTTCTAGGTTTTTGTTTCATTTGTCGCGTTGCTGTACATATCTTTGCTCTGTTTCAGTCTCTGGCAATTTAAGCAAACATTTTTAAGGCTGACGATGTTGAAGTCTTTTAATCCTTGTTGATTGAGTGACTGTTTTGCGAGAATTTTTTCATCACTGACTTATTTAAGAATTTTTCATGACAAACAGAAAATAATAATAGCGATTGAGCATAACTAGTCATAGTGGCCGCAAAACCTGACATGCCAATTATCTCTGATCTGCGTAAAACGCGTTCATAATACTGCAGGAAATCGAATTCGTAGGAATGAAACGTTAAAGAATAGACATACGACATATACATATAGTACTACGTATTACTATTTGACTGTGACATCTTTGATAAACTGGACCAGAATTTTTAGGCTATCACCAGTTTGCGGTATCGCCGGTTACAGTGTAATGGAAACAATTTTCTCTGATCCCAACAGTGAATAGGCATTTTAATATTAGACAGTTTTCTTAATAGTCGTACAGCCATTTTGCTTGTGCTCCACGAGGTTTGCCAGTTCATAGTTTTCTCTTCGTGGGCTTATTCTCTTGGGATTTGTCTAACTATTAAACTAGTAATGAGCAATAAAATTATCCTTCGTGCTGAAAAGTAAATAGAAAAAATCTTTGACGCTATTGTGCTTTATACTTCAAGTTTCGGACAAAAAAAACCACTGCAAGAAAACACCCTTTTAATTTGACTTTAAAAGTTTATAATAGCGTATTAACACCCTAATAAAAACAAATGCCCCTCCCTGCCAAGTTATTAAAGAAAGCCGATAGTAACTGTCTTCATAAAATCATACAGAATGACTTCTGTTTGCATTGAATGTGAAACCGCAACTCTCTAAATCGACAATCTTCAGACGCACCCATTGATAAGTTGCAGAAATCTTCCCGTAAACCGTCGTGTCTGCCAGATGCTTAAAACAATTATTTACAAACCCTTCGTCACAATCTTTTCTCGAAGCCTAGCTTACGCAACAGTTTTCCAGTTGTTTCAACCTAGCCATTATAAAATTTTTACCATTCTTCTCCTTCAAATGAACACATGCCTCGGCAAGACATTGACATTATTATGCCCCCACACTTCTTGACTTTGAATTCCAAACCCTTTATTAAAAATTAAATCAAAAGTTTAAACAGCCTTGGGACACCTGCGCTGGTGAAACAACAGACTTATGACCCGAGACCCCACGACAGAGAACAGAGGTGTGTCGAAGTCATAGTGAATAGTGCACCACACCAAATGAAAAAAACCCATAATTGCTAAATATTCTGGGTAAATGTAATAGAGTTAAAAGACAACACTACGAGACAAACTATTCTGTCTACTATATATAGTGAAAGAGCTGTTGTGCTATAATAAAATTGTTCTTTCGTACATAAAGGGCATGAATGAACCTTGCAAAAAAGAATTCAGATAAAGTGATAGCGCGCAATCGATTTTATTTGAAGGGGATGAAAGGCATCTTCAACAGCAAACCCCAGAAATACATCTTCTTCGTGAAGACTCGTTTACTTTAGCAGCAAAATAACTGCACTTAAACCAGAGAGCAAAGAACTCAAGATGATTTGGTGAAGCACAACAAGATCTTTCTAGAAATATCTTTGTAGGTAAACCTGCGTTTGTTTTTTTTTATTAAGATCGAAAAATTATATGATGAAAGATCCTTTTTTCAGAATGACTTTAATCGTGAACTATTTCAAGAGGGTCCCAAAATTTTCGAGGAAAAACGAAAAAAACGTCGACAAGCTATAACTCCGGAAAGTTTTCGGCGCTTTGAAATTGAACAAAATCAATTCATTGATGTGTGTGTTCATTTTCCTCGTACTAGATAGACGGGGATGGTTTTATTACGTGGCGGTGTAGGTCACAGTGGCGAAAATAAGACGAAAATTGGTTTAACAACGCAAGTGGAAGAAACTTTTAGGAGTTAAGTTTTTTGGCTGAGAACTTTATGCGAGCAACGTTTTATTTTTCCCCATGGAGGAAATCACAGAGAACATATAACATTGTAATTTTTACTAAATAGCACATGTTCCATGTAATGAGTAATTTACAAGTCTGGAAGGGTAAAAATACTCCATATAATGGGATCTAAGTACATATAATCTTCGAAACTAGACCAGTAAGACTAACAGCACAAAATATTTCATTGCCAGAATTAACACTCAGTGATAAGTTAAAACTCCGTGGTTACTCAGCCTGAAAACGACTGTTAATTAATCGCTAGCGGTTTCACTTTGGTATGTGATTTCCATTGGCAAATATTGTTTTAAAATCTGCAAGAGCGTACCCTTCATTTGAAGGAAAGGTGCAATGCGTAAGAGGTTAAATGTGAGGGCGGTTGAAAAACGTTCTAACCTAGTAAGTGACGTTGATTTAACATGTCGGAGCACGTTTGTAGTTTATTGACTCTAAACATGTCATTACCGCGAAAAACTCTCATTCAGCTATTACTGAATCATGGTTACCGCGCATTAAACAGTTTTGCAATTTTCATGACGTTGTGGCTTTTTTAAAAGCAAGACAACTTATTTAAGAAATTTTAGTCTGCCGCAATACCAAGGAGACTAAACTTGAGGTCTTGACTTGGTAAACTTGATGCGTCGCATGGCACCAGCTACTTCGCTTCAAATGGTGCTTCATTTTGGAAGGGATTTTCCACACTTACTGATGATTATGCTAGTTATTTCAACAATTGTTATTGCTTCAAAAAATAAATGAAATTTTGTCTTCGTTACCCTTATTCTAGTGAAATGGCGAGGATGGCCTAAATAGTTTATTGAAGCTGCTTTTTTTTTCTAATCAATGCTTGTTCTGTTGTATTCGGAAAGACTCCGGGTCCCAAAAAGTCTATCAATTAACTGGTAAAGCTGATTTGAACTCTGAACAAACTGGGAATTTTTGCAACCTTTCATGAAATGAAATAAGTGGAATGTGTTTAAAGAAGTAGACGACACTTTTTAAGTTTTGAAGACATGTTTCGACAGAACCAACTGTCGACGTCAGTTTCATTGTCATTTGAAGGTTAAGTTAATATACCCTAACTATATTTTAGAACTGCAGAAAATGACCTAGACTATCGATTATTCCGAAAACAATGAAATTCTATATTTGTGTTCTCTGCAAAGACGCTGCTTAAGCTACCTACTGGGTTACTATTAGCTGTTAAAAAATACTTTAAAATTGTGTGCAATAATTAAACTAATAGCAATTGTTTTAACCATTTCAACACTTTTAACAGAGTCATCAGTTTGGTAACCTTAGTAATCTCTTTCCAAAGGAAATTTGTATTATGTCTCGCATAATATACCTTGCATTGCGGGGAAGCACATCCACTATAAGAGCCTTGATAACACAGAGTCTTCGGTGGAATGGAAGTCCCTTTATCTAGCTGAGTGCCATGGGTACACTCGGCTGCAATACGGCACTGGAGCAACCCTTCCGGTGGGAGGTGAAGGCGAAGTGTACCAGTTTAAGTGTGAAATATCAAAGTTAGGACGCAGAGGCATAAACGGAGCATCTAAACTTCTGTAAGGTACGAAACCAGCATCACAACCAGACTGTCGAAAACTCGGGTAGATAACCGCACTATGCGGATTGTGATCTGTGTGTGTTGGTCGAACTTGAGAGCCACCGTGGGCTGCAGTGGGCTGCATTTCCTCACTTGTTGCTGGAAATTCAGCGTGGGGCAGCAAACCATCTCCTGAAAAAGACGGCCTTGACTCTGTTAATTGGAAATGAAACCTCGGGTCAAAAAAGCCCGCCGTATCGGCGGCGTGCGGATAGAAGCTGAACTGGTACGGCGCCCCATGAAGTAGTTTGCTTCTTTTGTTTGTTTTATCACGTTTTCTTGGCTGATATTTGTAATCTGGATAAAGTTGTTTGTGTTCTTCCTTCAGTTTCTTGGCCTCCTCAAAGTAGTTAGCTTTTTCTTCCTCTGATAGCTTTTGCCATTCCAAACCAAGTTTTCTGCTAATATCAAAGTTGTGCATTTGCGGATTCTCATTCGCGATCACTCGTCGTCTCTTCTTCGACCAGAGGATGAAAGCATTCAACGGCCTCTTAATTTTTTCTGACGTTTTTGATGGCTCAGTGGACGAACTTGAATCGGTTACGCTCATCGTTGACAATTGCAAAGTTGAAGATGTTGCGCTTTGAATCTTGATCGGTACTCTCTGATACTTCCATTTATTTAGTGCTGGGAGAGATTTTGCCGCATCCCGTGCGTGCGCGCGCAGGATTGTAAAGTTTGAACAATCGAGAGGGAGGGCTGCAGTTTTGTGATAGTGCAATTATAAATACAGTCCAATCCGCACGTGTTAATTACCTATGCCTCAAAGGATACAATATTGCTTGATATAGTCCATAAATCCTCCCACACAAAGTAATTAAAGCTCTTTGAATAAACTAACTGTTTTGTTATTGCTGCCTTTATTGGCGATGCATTCTTTGTCTTGGCGGACAAGTTCATTTCAATACAGGGCAAGGAGAGTGTTACTGTTTGTGAGTACACAAACAAACACCCTTTTGCAAGGCGTGATTGATATTTTTATAGACTCCTCAGGGAAAACTGAACTCATTGTTTGCTCTGTTTACAAATCTCTGACTCACACTGTGAACCTAATCGCCACAAGTTTAATTTGTTTGGGGAATTAGCATTTTTCATCTGAAACTACGCAGTCGCCATAACTTTTCGTACAGAAATACAAACTTTACCGGCGAAATATTAATCCAAGGCCGTTAATTCGCGCGTTTAATTTTCTTTAAACTATTTATAGTGTTTATTTTTTGTATGTTTTCGTTTGATTTCAGCAATAATTTCGGTGTTCACTTGGTTTGTAGAATAAAGCGTCTTCAAACATATATTACAGAACTGCCGAACTGCCCACTTGTTAAAGAATCAACACGTATTTACTGATTTGTCAAATTGCATGACAATATTTGAAAGGATCAGGAATGAATGAAGACTAAATTTTGTTTCGAATGTGGGAAGAATTTACGGATTATATTATGACATGAACTTATTCCATACGATCTGCCAGTCCTGATGACCCCTGTAAAACACCGACAAGTGAAATAAGCCGACAAGATATCTCTTCTGAAAAAATAAGGTGTCAAATAAAAGAACTTCAAAAAAGCCGCAATCACAAGAGATTAACACTTTTACTTTGTACTTATCCCGTAGTTCTTTTAAAGTCGTTTTTTCAAAACGGTTTTCATTGCAAGACAAACTCGAGAATGTTACTAACATTCACACTGAGTCAACGAGGCGGTTATATTTCCTGGGTCATAACTTTTTGCAGAAACAGATAGCAATAGTCATTGCAAACAAAGTAAAAATATGCTATGTTAAGTGGTACCACACAAAGGATTTTTCTAATAATTAATAGAACGACCGTGCGAGTTGGTTAAAGGTTTTTTTTTTCAACAACAAAATGGTTTTATAAAGGACAACCTCTTTCAAATTGGATGCCTTCATAACAAATTAGTGAAAAGCGTTCAAACTGAAATGTTATTTGTCTTCCTTTTAATTTAAACCTTCTCAAAAGTAAACTGGCGATCGCAGAGTTTTTAATAACTTCTCGTTTAAGTGCTTAATCAATATACAGTGAAAGCAAACGAAGAAAAAACTCCAGAAGAACCGCAGAGCCTCGTATGATCACGCAAAATCCTACGTTTGAACTTTTGTCAACCTCTGTTTGCAATATTAATTTTCTTTGCTCTAGGTTATAAATCACTACGTCACAAGACCGGCAAATTTCCGGAACCTGTCCCTTCCTGCATTACTGTAATATTGTATGATCATGCAGAGGTGTTGATAGCTGTCACACTACATCACAATGCTGCATGCTGCTTACTACAAACACTTACGTATCGTCCGTCACCGCCAAACGTGTTGTCGACAAGAGCACTGAATGGTGACCCTAAGAACAGTTTCCCTTGTTTGTTAGGAAACAAGCATCATTTTTTTTAATTGCATGTCGTTTGTTGCCTCAGAGCACTTTCTCGTTAGCTCTAATGCAATAATTACATCTTATTTGGCGAAAAAAAACTTCTGTTCTTTTTTGTCAGTTGTGTTCTTTTCAAAGAGACATGAATTTCATTTAGTTCAGTTCAACGTGATTGTTAACATAGCCATTTCCGCATGGCAGTCAAAAAGTAGACAGTGTGTGGATTCATTTGGCAGGACAGGCATTTGTTAAAAATAGCCTTGCCTGCGTATGAGGCACCTCCATTAAATTTAAGTGCACATTGCGAAGAAACCGTAAATCCCTTTATTTCCCTCGGAAAATTCTCAAAAATTTTTCTAGCAACTTCTTTAAGTTTATTTGGCATTTCTTTCTTGAAGTGACTTCGTTTGCAGCTAGAAAACAAATCCGATGTTCACTGCAATGTTTAGCAGACTGAGACAGAGTAGATGGAAACCCACCCCAAAGTCAAAACTTTTTGAGTCAGAAGGGAGCAAAAGAAGACAATGAGAACGAGATTTACGGACCTCCGCCTGAAGAAAAATACAATTAAAATCGTTTAAATTTTGTGCATAAAGGTGTCGAAAATTAACTGGCACAATTTCACTGTTTTCATCGTGACAAGTATTTCTCGGCGATGCGTCAGCGAAGATCTGAGATTCTTTTGAAAATCATTGTAAAATAGCTTTTTATTTTGGTTTGGTAACGGCCATCGAGGGATTTCTGACCAAGGGGTCGAATTTTGGAATTCTCACAACGCCACAGCATTTTTTCGACATTTAATTTATTTTATTATTCCGACTCTTTACCAGGCCCCTATGGTTCAATATCAATTCATTTTTGCGTGGATATCTTCTTGAAGATAATGAAATGAGGAAGACAAATCTCTGAAATTTATTAAAATGATTAAGTTTGTAACGCAACGAGAAAGTGAGGAAGTTAAGCGCAGAGCCCAGACTCCCGCCAGAGTTAAAGGGCTAGTTGCGTGACCCCTGAAGTCAAGTCAAGTCAATCTTTATTTTAACTCACACGAAGGAAGTATCAACTTCTACATCTACATTTAGGTATGTCCGCGGTAAAAGTCGTTAGACATCACACCAACGTTTAAGAGTGTAACAAAAATTAAAATAATACCAATGGAAATTATATCTACTCAAACTTGAAGTGGGAAAAAATAAATAAATAAGTAAGGGAATAAATAAATGTAAAAATAACTTAAATACTAAAATCACTCAGTAAAGTATTTAGAAACGTTAGTCTTAAATGTTTCTAGAGAATTAGAGTTTAGAATTCCGTAATTGTGTGGAGTTTGGGACACCTAAATAATTAATGTGACTAATTGAGTACGTGACCCAAACAAAAATGATTATGGGCAAAAGGAATACAGAGCCAAAGATGTTGTATTAAGCTTATTTAGATAAAAAATATTACTTCATGTGCTAACTAGTAAGAATTAGAGTTGATATTTTTTATAAACTACCCAAGAACATTATTATAACCGTAAATCTTGGAATTCCTGTTATGTCGATGAAATCTTGAACAAAACCGAGTGCCAGCGGTTCGAAGCAAAAAAGAAAATCCAAGATGGCGGTCTATTCGTTCGACTTGATCTTGGTGTGAATTTCACGATGTCTGCAAACCCCATACCCCTTCGTCTTCCGCCGATGCCAAAGATCGCCGATATCCTTCGTATTTACGGACTCTCGGCCAAAAAGCAACTCAGCCAGAATTTTATTCTTGATCTAAACGTCACAGGTACTGACGGTTTCCTGAATCTCTTGAGTTTGTTTTGCTATCGATCAAAATTTTGCTTACTGCAATCATTAGAAGTCATCTAAAAAGGAAAATCAGATCCACAAAGAATGTCTAAATCAAACTTCCGTCTGATTCCAAAATAACGGTTCATCTGTTTAGTGATTTCAGTAATATTTTTTTTCTGTGAGGTTATCTTTAAATGGTGAGCTCGAGAATTTGTTTTAACTTTCAGATAAAATCGCACGAGTTTCTGATGTATTTGACTGTCATGTATGTGAGGTAGGAGCGGGGCCTGGATCACTCACACGGTCCCTGTTGCATGCGGGAGCAAAACATGTCGCCGCTGTGGAAATTGATAGAAGATTTATGCCTTCTTTGGAGGTATGAAGTTACTCAGACGGGTGGGTTATGCGTTAGCCTGTTACTGGCACTCAGGTAGACGTAGTGGGGAGTGTCTAATATCGGTGCTTTTGCAACATGTTCATTTTTGGGGTTATTTTCACAATTTACTTTTGCAATTGTGACCTACTCAATCTATCTTTCATTTCTAATGCCTTGATTTCTTTCCAGATGCTCCAAAGTGCTTGTAAAGGTAGACTTACTATTCATCGAGCTGATGTAATGACCTTTTACATACCAGAAGCTTTTCCTGATGCTGATGTTGTGAGATGGGAGTCGAACGGTACCTCTTGGCTTTTTCTTTAACATGATGATGGTGATGGTGATAATAATAATAATAATAATAATAATAATAATAATAATAATAATAATAATAATAATAATAATAATAATAATAATAATAATAATAATAATAGTAATGATAATGATTCTGTGGAATATGCCAATTCATACTGACAGGGAAATAGTGGATAATAAACCAGATATCATAACCATTGTTCACACTATTCAGAAATGCCAGATTATAGATATGGCAGTCCCATCAGATAGAAATACATCAGTTAAGATAGTTGAGAAACTCTCTAAGTATAAAAACGTAGAGATTGAGATCGCCAGAATGTGGAAAATGGGAACAGAGACGATACCAGTTGTCATTGGTGCACTTGGGGTCATTAAGAAGGGACTGGAAAAGTATGTTGACAAGATTCCAGGCACAGTCAGCATTGATGAGCTCCAAAAAATTACTCTTCTCATTTCTGAGATCAGCTCGCATCTTGAGAAAGGTTCTGTCAATGAAGTGAACTCTTTGGTACCTAAGGCCCATGAGTTGGACCCGGTGCTTCAGAGATAATAATAATAATAATAATTATTATTATTATTATTTATAATTTATAATTATTATTAACTTCTTACTAACTGAGTGCAAGGGCCGTACTGGGGAATATTGGCCCGAGGTTGTGGCAGTACAGACCGATCGCAGCGAGGTCCGTACAAAAAATATTCTAGGGCCAATATTCCCCAGTACGGCTCGAGCTACAAGCAGTTGCAAAAAGGTTGAGACACTGCATCGAAAATTCACTTCTTCTTCCTTAAACTCACCTTGCACTTCATAAGATAAGTCTTAATGCCCCTCTCTCCCCTCCCCCCTTTTTCAATGTTGATACCCTTAAGTTTGAATGGCAAATGCAGGGGGGAACAACTTTGCTTGGGGGGGGAGGGGGGTTGGGGGTGTGTTGACTTGGATGACATGCGTTGTACCGTTTATAACAGCGAGTGTCTCAACTCTTTTTGCAATCGCTTGTAGCTCGGTTAGTAAGTAGTTTATTATATGGCTTTTTAATTACCTTTTGCTTTGTTTTTGCAAGCCAGTAATCGGCCCGTGGGCGTTACGGGAGAATAATGCCCTACAATTCAGTCACAATTAGCCAATCAGAGTGCACGTTATATTGGCTACAAACACAAGCCATATAATAATAATAATAATAATAATAATAATAA
>OX421446.1:1475000-1485000 GCA_949126865.1 Montipora capitata
GCCAGAACCAAAGGTAAACAGATAGCGTGATTTTTTTCAACGTAGCAACAGAGATAACTCAGTATATTTCTTATTTCTCCTTTCCTTTGTCTCCCATTCCCTTTGTCTCCCATTGTTGACGTGAAAGTAAAGGGAGAGCAGGGCGAGGGATTCAGGCTTGCAGTTTGGAACATTTATATTCTTTTGTTTGAAATTTGAAATGTTCAAGTGTTCTGTGAAAAGCGTAGGCGTACAACGGAAAATGCTTGTTTAATTCCTTTTAGAAACCGTTTAGTCAAGTCAAGTCAATTAATATTGAGAGACAATTACAAGATTTGATTGAGGCAATTACAAGATCTCAAAAAGAACGTAACCACAAATAAAGTACAGCAATTGTACGAAAGTTTGAGACACTTAGGGTGCGTTCGAATGACCCTATTCCGGAATAAGAATACGTAGAGTGATGATTTAAAACACTATGTGTGGCGTTTGAAACAACAAGGATAATGAAGCTATGTTTAATAATGTTAATGTGAATCTCCGCAAAAACGAAGCATTTCTAACTTCTTTTCCATGTATTCCTATTCCGGAATAAGGTCAATCGAACGCGCCCTTAAATAGTTCAGGGAACTAATCGAGTAGGTGGTTGCTGAAGTAGTTCAAGTAAAAGTCGGAGGAACTGGATCATTCACGAAAGGTTAAAAACGTTTTTTTGGGGTTGAACTCTTCAGTGACGTTGTCTTCTTCTAGGTTGACGCATCATTGCTGTGTTTTGTGCCAAGAGTAGTCCCTCTTCTAGACGCTCCATTTAGTATTGTTGAGCAAGTTGTCAAAGCGATTTTCTCAGAGAGGAGGAAAACTATTCGAAATTCGCTTCGGTAAGCAGTGATTAGGTGTGGGCAATGACTTTAATGATTAAGAGGTCTTTTTAGCCCGAGTCTTAATCCAAGTCCTTCACAAGGTGTTGAAATCCGCAACAGCTCAAGGAACATCCTAAGACTACAATCGCGCTCGCGCTAGTATAGTAGCCGCCACTGGGATGAACTTACATCGGTTAGACTTGTTATGGTGGGACATTTGCGATGGCGTCACCTAAGCAAATATAAAGAGACACCCCAAAGTAAGGGGGTGAACTTGCCCTTGCCACGGGACAAACGTCCCCCCAGTACCATTTACACCTGCTCTTACTTTCGTCAGAGCCAGACGCCATGAAGGGAGATTGCAGAGAAGATAAGATAATTAACAAGATTATTTGAGAAAAGCGTATTCTCGGTTTTCACTAAACAAAGAAACGGCGGCCATGTTGGAGCCCCGACAAATCCTCCGGGAATTTAACTACGTTATTATGCAAACGTTTCCTTTTGTTTTCGTTGAAAAACATGGCTGTTGATCCAAAGCTTATATATACACATATATTGCATTCGCCTGTCGTTTCACTCGATTTTTCGCAGAACGTTGTTCCCCAGGAAACCGGAGCTTGTGGATGAGCTAATGGAGAGGACTGGGATAGACTCTACCCTTCGCCCACATCAGGTCGACTTCAAGGATTACAACAAAATATGCAAATCATTCATTGAGTTAACAAAAGACTACGGATTGTCTCATGTCCCTTTAAGGGTTCGTAAGCCTGTTCCCATAGCGGCGTTTCCAAGTAAGAAGATGGAGGGTGATGTCACAGAGCATGTCAACGAATTGAATTTCAAGAACACGATTGGACACTGAATGTTGAATGTTTCGTTTGTACGTGTAATAATCTGTAAACATGCGTTTTACAAACGTGGTTTAGCTTTAAATGCTCAAATGGGTAACACCTCGACAATCTGGTCAAGAGTTGGAGATTTAACATCTTTTACGATGGTAGTTAAGTCACGCAGTTGGGAGTATACCTGTGGGCGGGACGATGAATGTTTATGGAGCTAATCTTTTTCCTACAGTTAGAGAATGGAACAACAATTTCATTTTTAAGGTTGAAAATTGCGATATGACGATTCCCTCTGATCCAAAAAGTTAGAGACAAACTAAAGATTTCTGGAAGGTGAAAAATATCGATGCAAATTTGAGAACAAGTAAAAACTTCCTTTACTAACAGAATATGATCATTATTATATTAGTGTCTTGAATAAAATTGTTGTCTTTTTTGACTATCGCAACTTGTTGGCACAACAGAAGAAAAAAATGTTCACAACGTGACAACGAATTGGGGAAATAATTCTCGGGAAATATGACTTGGAATAATAAAAAAAAACATCGCATGTAATTGCACAAGCACGAGTCACCTTTCTAAATACAAGGATTATACCAAGTGGGTTTCTGATTGGCCTATCGCCCTCAGCAGGTCGTTGTGGGCTTATTAATGATTGTTCATTCCGGTCAGCCGCAGAAATCTGCCGCATAATTAAAAGAGGTCCACAAGTTCACTTTGCCGATAAGAAAGCATGGTCTGGTTGAAGTCATGAAAAGGCATTCCACGCTACTTCAAGCCATAGTAGCCTTATTGTTTAGTCTTCGCTCCAGAGGTGGTGCTTCATCACGCCGAACTCAAGTGTACTCGTCGATAAGCGCAAATGTAGCATTTGGTGCCCTTCTGCCGCTTCATTTGAAAGACCATCTGGGAGGATGTGACAAACTCAAAGACGACAAAGGATCTTTATGGCTAAGTGCATTGAATTATGCAGTTGACGATGTAAACAGAAAATGGAAACGACAGTTAAATACCACTCTAACTCTCAAGGTTCGGGATACTTGCGGCGATGAACAAATAGCTTTAGAACAAGCTCTGGACTTTGCGAATGGCTACAGAAATGCATCGGATTCAATGTTAGTGAGGCAAGCAAACAAAGCTGACAATTCAACACCTGTTTTGAGTGTGATATCGGTTTCTTTACATGAAGATGCGTCGACTCTCTTAAGTCTTTTTAGGGTTCCACAAATAATATTCGGTAGAGGAATAACGAGAGTGGAGAAGCCGGCGAAAGACATCTTGCATTCAATATCAGTCAGCTTTTACAAAGCCAAAGCCCTCGCAGACCTGGTGAAACATTTTAGTTGGAGTGCTGTGTCAGTTATATATTCACTGTCCCATAAGGATGATTTCGAATCTTTTCGAAGAATATCAAGGATTGAAAATTTGTGTATTGCAGTTGAAGTGGCTCTTGGTACTGCTGGCAAAACAGATAATTCCCGGCCATGGGAAAGCGCCGTGAACGAGCTTCTTTCCGAGCCGCAGTCTACTGTGGTAGTTCTTTTTACGGAAGAAGAAGAAACGAAAGAGCTTCTCAAGAGTAAGTTTATAAAGCGTCTTTATGCAAGTTCTTTTTTTGCTTATATGTTGTCTCAAGGTTTGGAGATACAAGGAAAACTTTAAATTTGCTGGAAGAGATATGATCGAAAAAGTCTCAAAACTACTTGTTCCCAAAAGAAAAATGGTGTCAGAAATGTTCATCAAAATTGTTGAACAAAAAGTATTTTTGCTTGCATACATTAAAAATGTTCCTAGCTTTCCCAGTTTTGCTACCGACAGGTGGTTGGCAAATTTTCAAGCTTAAGCATTTTAAGAATTGCTAAGTCAACATGGCGACTTGGTCCACACCATGTCTTGCTTCGAAACTATACCAACTGTACATTACAGTCAACAAAGTGTTTAGTGAGCCATCGAAAGATGAGATTAAGGCATCACTGACCCGAGGAAGCAACGTTTTTTAAAATTTATTTATCTTCAGTCGTACAGTAATTACTCTGGCCGCAGGCACGGCGGCCAGAGTTGAGTTTTCGGCCAGTCTTTTCGCGTTTCCGCCACAAATCGGCAAAGCCTGCTGACCAAAAGAATCGTCGGCTCTAAGAAGGTGATGTTTATCGCTAAATACGGGAAGGGCTGAAAATTGCAGTGGGTAATTTATGGACAGAGAAAGCACTGTTCGGAGTGAATGCACGCTAAAAAGTATTGAGCGGGCGGTACAGGAACGAATCGGTCGGTGAATCGAAAATATTGCCAAGTTGCATTCAAAGTATGTCACTAGTGATCATGAGTTGAGATTATCTGTGAGCACAAAATGCGAAAGTGATGAATTAGTTTCGACACAGGCTCCCCAAGCTGAAAATACGTGGTGTATGCGACAGCTTGTGTATATAGAGAATTGTATGGGAAAATCACCGATCGTAAAAAAATTGTGTAAATAACTATCTCATTTCAAATAAAGTTTTCCTACCTCAAATGTGTGACCAACTTGTCTCTTTTGCCGAGTTTCGAGCCATTCTGACGCCGTTTAGTGAAGTGATCCGGAAGGCCTTTACTGAAATAATAGGAATGTTGACTGCGATCCGGAAGGCCTTTACTGAAATAATAGGTTGTTGACTGCCCGGTCACAAGTCAACAACGGTCGTTTTGCCAGCGCGCGGTCAAATTCAAATGGACCAATCAGAGTTGAGGCTGAAACCATCTTGCGAGTTTCCGTTGTTGACTGCCCGGTCACAAGCCTCTGAGGAAAGCCGAAGAGGTGAATTTTAAGGCAAAGTTTTCGCTCGTCACGAGTCTTTCGGCCGCCGAAACACACGTATTTGGAGTGAAATTTATTGGGCTTTATGGAACTGTTGTTTTTATTGCGATTCGGGACTTTTCCTGTTGAGGAGAAAACGATTTGTGGAGTGAGGTCTGGCCGGCGATGGATGGAGTTACCGGCCTTCCTATTATTTCAGTAACGGCCTTCCGGATCACTTCACTAAACGGCGTCAGAATGGCTCGAAACTCGACAAAAGAGACAAGTTGGTCACACATTTGAGGTAGGAAAACTTTATTTGAAATGAGATAGTTATTTACACAATTTTTTTACGATCGGTGATTTTCCCATACAATTCTCTATATACACAAGCTGTCTCATACACACGCATTTTCAGCTTGGGGAGCCTGTGGTTTCGAAAGTGACAAATGTCAGAAGTATTACGGAAACCTATAACCATGCATGCAAAAGTGTGTACTACTGCAACTAAGAAAAATAATGTTGATCTACGCAAGAAGTACAAGAACGAACATTGTCTTGTTCTGAGAGGTAAAGTTTAAAGACGCCATACCGGAATCTGTATTATGATAATATTTGTGTTTCTTGTAATTAGTTGTTTTGAAATGTGGAGTACCATCGCATGGATCATCTACAAGCAGTACATAAGTTTACGTACAGTATACATTTGCGATGTTCAGAAACATTCAGGTGTACAAAATTATTCAACGCCGCCGCAATAAAATTAATAAAGAAACTTATAATCAGGTCTTGTTATGAGATGTTTGTTTACACAACAATAAGAATTTATTCGACCGCCGTGTCCAGAAGCTGAAAGCGTTTTCTTTTATAAAATTCGGAAAAATACGCCAGTATCATCCTAAATACATCGCTATGTTTAATTTAAATCGAAGAGGCATCGAAGAAGATATGAAGAGATGCAGAAAGTTAAAAAAAAGTATTTTCATTTATTTGTGCTTTATGCCAAAAGTACAGGAGTGATGATCTGTGATTCAACCTTTGCCCCATATACATTTCCAGGATAAATGCATTAGTAAGTTTTCTACCTATAATATACATTTGCTCACAAAAATGACTTGCTTTTTCTTTAGGGGTGTCAGCATTCCAACGTTTACAAACATTTGTGAGGCTGACAAAATAAAATTTGAATACATATTTATTATGAACTATTACCTTCAACGCATTGCAAGTTCTTTTTCCCGTAATTTCTTTAATATTTACATGTACGAACTTGTTTCATCAGGGCTTTGCTGACTTGCAGTTTAAAGTTCCTACTTATTTACTTAAAACCAGCCTTAAAAAAAAAAAACACCAGCAAAGATGATTCAACTTCATCCTAGCATTTCTTAAATAAAACATAGGAATCGGCCAGAGGATAGGCCGAATATGGCCTCTTGTTACATTAGAAGTTAGTAAACTAAAATAAATATACAGAGAAAAATCAAGGAAAGGGTAAAATATAGGAAACTAATTAGATCCCTCGCTTTTTTTTTTTACTTGATATTTGGTAGTCAAGAAGCAACGTGGGTACTATGTGAAAGCTTGTCTGTCATTTTACTCGTCTTCTAGCCTCAGCTCAGCATATTTGAATTGCCACTGGCAAAACGAAAAATCTGGGTTTTTAAACGATGAGCTGTACGCGGAGAAAACTATTTTTCTTTTACCAACAAGCCGAGTTCACAGGTATTGAAAACCCTTTATTTTTTTTCGCAGCCGTTAAACAGAAGAAATATCCTCCAGTTTACCTGACATGGATTTTAACAAGCGAAAAGAATGCCATGTGTTTTTTTGACAATCCTGACGATATCTTAATGTTACGTCCTCAGTTTCCTTTCTTGGAAGGATTCAGAAATTATTTTAAGGATGACAATACCCCTCTTGAGTTAAGGAACATTCTCGACTCCCGATCTGTTTCGCCAAAAACCTGTTTAAACGCGGTAATGATGGAATCTCCAAAACGAACAAAGGAAGAAATTCAAGCTTCCATGAACAGTGTTTACCTACTGGCGCATGCGTATGAAACAGCAACTCAGACTGTCGCGGGGAGATTGGACAGAGCAGTATTCGCTAGAAGCTTGGGTTACGTGTATCAGGTCTTGTACAGTGAAAATTGGAAGCTGTTTTCAGATCAGCGGAGTATGATGCAAAACATGTTTTCTTTGATCCATGTAAGGTTAAATGGTTCCACGAAAAGCCTGTTTAACGTCGGTACCTGGGACAACTCGTGGTATATAAATGATATCGGAATTAAGTGGAGAAGCCATGAAAGCCCAAGATCCTTCTGTGGCGTACAGTGTTCTCCAGGCCACGTCCGCGTTGTCAAGGGTAACTGCAAGTGTTGTTGGTCATGCTTAGCTTGCCATTACAATCAAATCGTAACAGATGAGTACACATGCGCAGACTGTTTGAGGGGATACTGGCCAAATGAAGATTTTTCTAAGTGCGAGTTCCAGTGGCGAAGGACTTTGATTGACTGCACTCTGGCAATTGTTGCTGTGGTTTTTGTGTTTTCCTTTATGGTCCTTTGAAGTTCATTGGCTTTTCAATGGTGGTCATGAATTAACAAGTTTCACGGTTTTGTTTCCTAAGTTGAAAGTGTCCGACAGAGCACAATTTACATGCAGAGTGTACAACAAACAGTACGTGAGCGACTTCATGTCTCAGGACACCTGCTTTTACTTCGTTTTGATGACAGAGTTTCCATAAATTGAGGTTTTATGCTTGGTTGCCAAGTGTTCTTTGGTACACCGTTTACTTTTTAAGCTGGTTGCATTGCAAATCTTAAAAACGTTTTGGCAAATTGTGTCATCTTTGATATCTCTTCTAAAATTGAAGGTAATCGTTTGGATCAGAAGAACAGGCTCCCTCCAGGCCAAGCTTTATTTTATGAGCGATTAAAAATAATAAGAAGAATTGAATTATCTCTAGTCGAATCGCGTTCAGTTTCAATGATAGCATGGTTTTTATCTTGAACGCTCTTTTCATGTGGCTTCCATCCATTTGAAAATGGAAGATTTATGCCCAGTTTCCTGTTTTTATATGACGTCACGGTGGCCATCTTGGCGTAAATGGCGCTTCTTTTGGCGCACCAGACTTGCTTTGGGATATTAAACTTCATTTTAAACAAACGTTAAGAAAATGGTTGGTGGAATAAGCACTGTATAACATGCCTTATTGTGAAATAATGTCTCTCCGTATTGAAACAAAGCCAGAGGTTTGTAAATTTAATCCCATTGGGCTTTAAAAGATATTTAAGGAACCAATCAAAAAAGCGTAAAAATATTTTTCAGTACCCTTTTTTTCTCATCAAGGATTATTTTCACGCAAACCATTTCTTTAAAAAAAATGAAGGGGGAGGACACAGAAATCCAGCCTCTCACCGGTCCTTATATGTCAAGATGGGCTCCGTGAAGCTCAATTTAACAAATTGATGTCAGTTTTTCATGCGTCTGTCCTGTTATTGATCATGAATTTCGTCATAACATTGTCAAAGTAGCTGTGGATCCACGAGGCGATAGCCGAGTGGATCCGCAGACTACTTTGACAATGTTATGAAGAAATTCATTGTCAATAACAGGACAGACGCATGAAAAACTGACATCAATTTGTTTTTTACAATAACGAAAAACGCAGAGGGGTCAAAATTAAGTCAAAACACGAGAAGAACGCCACACAAAAATGCGAAAAACTGACGCGAGCAATATCACGTCAGTTTCGCATAAATTATAAATTCATGTGTCTGTCCGCCTATTGACAATAAAAATTAGCCAATGAGCGCGCGAGAACTTTTGCAGTCATTGTAAAAATGCATATTGCAGAGGAATTAACAGCACTTGATTGTTACAAAGTGCGCAGATCAAAACAAAGTGACCCTCCCATTTCAAATGTTTATGAAAAGAGTTTAGCTATTCGTAATTCTGATCTTCAAAAATGGTTTTTAAATGGACACTCAGAAATTTCTTTGAACCGATTGTCTGAAGAACGATGAGAAACCTTAGCGCAATGCGAAAAAGTTCAAATGGTGCCTAACCCTTAATTACGATCACAGTCCTGAAAAATTCTATTTTTATCTTTTGAGATGACAAGGAAACGTCCGTTTTAGTGGAGTGTATTTCTTTCGCAGGTTTTAAAATCCTCCATATATTGGATGTAACTGATAACGAAATTTCATCGGGTGGATGTTTTTATCTCTCGAGCCACTCCTAACTGATGGCCAACTGGTGTTTAAAGGGAAAAGGTGAGGTGTGCGTATAGATTTTAAATAAGTTTCAATACGAATGAATGTGAAAGAGGAAGCAAGCAATTCTGAATTTACTTCTTTCAACTTCTTATTTTTGCGTACTCGATGTTTTTTTATTTAGCTAAATAGGAACGACTATAAGCTACAGAACTAACCGCAAAGTGCATTTGTTTCCGGCATACAAGGTTTGACTGAGCAAACTTGCACATGGACAATATTCACAGCCTTAACTACCAAACTTATTCTTTATTTTTAAACAGCAAGTTGCACATAGAAAACTCTCGTCGCCTCCGATGAACTGAAGTGTGTGTGTGTTTTTTTTTAATTTTAAGCTGCAGAACAACAATGATACGCAAGCGTGCTCTAGCAGGTACCAGTTTGTTCGCATTTTTATCAAAAAAAGGGGATGAAAATTATGGCCTAAGTACTGACAAAACAAGAGACTTAATAAATACTAACCAGAAGATAACACTTGCAAATAATTAGCTCCCTACAACAAATGAATGAATATAATTAGTTTTCCGCGCTGCATGTGTTAGCCACGCTCAACCTGGTGTTTTACTTGCGGAGAGGAGAAGGCATATCTCAGGACTTGGATATTTTGATTAAACGACAAGTAAATACAACAGACATGAATCACTTTGTAATCAGGGAACGAATCCAACTGTACCCCAGATTCTTGTAGCTTTCTTGGCTTCTGTTTTGAATGGACTGCATCTTAAGTTTTCACTCGATTCCCTCCTTGGTTGCAATGAAAATCAATAAACCTTGATCACTTTCTAGTCACCCTGATATTACGTTCCTTCTTCTTTTTTTCCGCATTTTGAAGCTTTGTCAGAACTTTCCGCTCATGGCCAGATGGGATAGGTCTATTCGTATTCAAACTTGCCTCTTTCTTTGATCGCCCTTTTCTGGAATGGCTTAACGTTGTTGCCACAGGATCGAAGTTGTAATGTTCATATTCGTCCAAGAAGTACTCCATATGATTTAGCAGTCGACGAACTTTACCAATTCCCTTCATTTTCTTTTTTAGAAACTTATGCTGACTAAGTTATTTCTCCGACCTTGAACGCTATGTTTTAAGCAGTGAATAAATAAATATCAAGGTGGAGGCTTTTAAGTCACATTTGTTCCGCACAAACGCCCAAACTGAAATTACGTAACACCTGTCATTCCTTTCTGCCTAAAATACCAAAATTTGATTGGCTGAGAACAAATCGGATGATTATATCACAATGTGACTGGCTAAGATGTTCTCAAAAACGCCTCA
>OX421446.1:1490000-1492500 GCA_949126865.1 Montipora capitata
AAACTTTTGATAAAAGCAAATTCTTGGGATTTTACTCCCCACCTACGCAGAACAGCACTTTGTTTAGAAACTAACTCTTTCTTGTACAGTGTATGAAAAATGCTGAGAAATTGGAGAAATCCGATCTCTCTTAAAAGTAAACCGCAGACCGCAAACCTGATGATCGGCGACTTGTTTCCTTACGCCATTGTGTGTTGGCTCTATGACGTCTTCAAGTGCCATACGGGACTCTGCACGCAGCAGCCAATCATTCATCCGCTCCAAGTGTTGATTGAGTAAAATTATATAAAGGTCAAACAATCTGTGGAAAGAGCGAAAAGAGCGAATTTAAAGCATTCAAGTGCACATGAACGAAGATTATGCTATGGGTAGGGAAAAATTAGTCGCACCTGTCGTATTCTGTGTTAATATTTGCCTCAAGCCTTTTCAGTTTGGCCTCTGTGGCATCCATTGTATCGTTGAAGTAATCTTCCTGTGGCTTGTCAAACTGTTTCTCAGTAATTAACCCCTTTCCTTCCTCCAGGATATCATATAATTTGGATTCGACAGATTCCAACTGAAAGAGCACCTCCTAAATGAGTAAAAGTTTATTTTATGATGTGAACATTACACGAGCAGCACAGTGAATCCTATGTTGCATTTGAATAGGACCAGTATTGTCTTGTTTGTGTCTCCCCGATCCCGTTAGACCTTGAATCTCATTTTATGTGGCTGCAATGGAGATATACAGACATAATTGACCACTCCTCGTGGGGCCTTTTCAAGGCAAATGAAACGAACAAAACGGAACGACAACTTAATCGCAACCGGCCAGAGGCAAACCAGTTAGCTATTTACAAATGCAGCCGAGAAGTACTACCGGGATCAAATACAACAGTGGTCAGAACGGGTCTTGAGAACCCGTGATCTCCGGATCTTAAAGGTAAGTGCCCTAACAACTAGGCCTCACTACCTAACTATGATACTAATATATTCACTGGTGCTAAGCCCGTAATATGCATAGGTACTATTTGTTGTTTTGGCATAAAACGCTTTTTTTGCGGTAGCAAAGCTGGAGGTTGGTTGCTAGGAGAGAACATCATTCGTTAATAAATTTACTTTGTGATGATCCAAAGCACTCTTAGTAGTGTTTAAGTCCATCAAATCGTTGTCTGAGTGTTTTAAGCTGTGTTCCAGTTCAAACAAACTCTGATCCACAGCGTCAAGCTCCTGCCTCAGATAATTCATGCAATCGGGAGAGCTTTTGGAGGTAAAAGAAGATAAAATATATCTGATTAATAGACTGACTTGGTGATTCATACTATGTTGAAAATTACCTGTACCAAAAAATCTCTCGAAATTTGTGAAACCGTAACAACAACAACAACAACAACAACAACAACAAAAGCAGAACATTAGCTTAAATTTGTATGTTAATCTTCATTTTTTTTTTTAGATTTTACTATAATACCTTGAAAATGACCTCGAAGAGGTCGAAAAGTCGTTCTTTCATAGCGCTATTTTTTTATTTAAAGGCTATAAATGAAACCGAGCGCTTATACGCACGACAAATCATCGTAAACTATCATATGAATTAGTATAGAAAACAAAAAAGAGGGAAAAACTAAAATAATTTTCTCGGACGGATTACAATGAAAGTAAGTTGGCATGCATTGAAATGCGAAAAAATGAAAAAGCAAATTTCGCGTTTTTGCTTGAGGACTTACTGCTGCACTTTACTAACCTTGAATGGGAAGAACCGGTTGTGTGAGATTGGAAATATTCAACTGGGCCACTATCTTCCTCATCCTTTGCAATATCCTCCTCAGTAACTGATTCAGCTTCATTTGGCTCATCAGATAGTTCTGTGTTCTTTTCAGTCGATATCAACAAACTCTTGGATAAATCAACATGACGAATTTAATTTTCGCAACCTAACAGAGGTATCTTTATCATTAAGTTTGTTGTACTCGCCTAGACAAATGTACGACCTGAGAAATTCGTTAAAACACGATTATGAACGATAATTCGTGACTGAAAAAAGATTATTACATTCACGGTACAAGACATTTTTTCTTCCCCGATAAACTTAACCCCGTGAGTGCTCGTAAGGGACTGTCTTTCTTCTGATAAGTATTGGAACACGAGCACATGTGTTGCCCAAGGGCCCAAATGAAAGAGGCCTTGTACAGGATCTCTGGATACCGTACCTTCACGACAAACCCTGGATTTAATTACGCCAGCGCGTTGCTGAAACCTCTTCTGTTAAACTTCCCTGCTTTTGAGATACTTCAGAAGGCAGTGCGGGACAGAGATGACAGCTTTTTATGACATATTTCTCTCCTGCCGCAGCTCAGTTCCCCTCTCGTTTAATAAATCGTTTGCGAGTGATATTGAAACTGCAGGGGATTTACCCTGTATTCCTACCCTTGGTGGATACATTACTTATTTTTTAATGGTTGAAAATATTTTGAGCGGGCGCATCGGCAAAGATCATTTTTATGTCTGTCAAAGAACGTCA
>OX421446.1:1497500-1500000 GCA_949126865.1 Montipora capitata
CATAATGTTTTTTAGCAGAGTTAGTTTCGCTCTGACGAAGGGCTAACGCTCGAAACGTCAGCTTTTAGAATCTCTGTACGGTGGCCAATTTACATTATCAACTCCGTTGATAAAACCAAATTTTAGTTTTTGTCAATATAGGAGGGGGACATACAAAAGCATTTATTTAAACATTCAAACAGTCCACACAATCATCTTTTCAATTTGAATCCCTCCGTCAAGAGGGCAAACCGTGAAATCATGAATGAGTATGGCAATTGTTTAACTTAACCCTTTTGAAATTTGCAAATATAGGTTTTCCGAATTTATTTTCGTAATCATGATCAAACTCGCTATTATGATCAGAATTAAGCTGCATCAGTTGGGTTATTTCAATAAAGGTTTTTTTGTTGTAGTCTTCCTATGATTGTGTCGATCTTGCTTATGTAATGTTTACCTTCAGCCTTAAATAGAGACGGCACGCCATAGGTTGCACTTGCCAGGTCAAGAGCATGCGTAAGGCGTTTATTCACGCCCATTAAACAGATCGCCTCGATTTCAACCAAAGAAGGACTGAAAGATAAAAGATGTGGATATCCAAGTCATTTCACCGATCCAGGCCTTTTAACATCTACATTGACGATCTTGAAAACACCATCTACTCGTGCATACAACCTGATGACATCAGCCATATGCAAAGTGTACTGGACTCTGTGTGTGCATGGGTGGACGATAACAAGATGACAATCAACTCAAAGAACTCAGGGATAAAGACACGTGGATCAACTTTCGTCAAACTTCAGAACCCCCAATGCTCAAATCGGATCAACTACCGTCGAGAGAGTTCATTTATTTCAAGCTGTACATGTTAGGAGTTTGGTTCCAAGATGATCTTAAATAGAACGCGCATGTTGAGAACACTACCAAAAAATTTTCAAAGCGGATTTTCTCCCTACGAGAGTGCAGAAGAGCGCAATTACCTACAGACATGATCAGACCGGCAGTAACGGAACTAAAATATTGCATTAGTTCAGGCTGACATGACGTCGCTGCAGAATCAGTTTTATCCACGAGTCCAAGAGTAAGGCACTTCCCAACTGATCGCTAGTTTAAACGTAATTTTAACTTGTCTTGATGTCAACAAATGGGCACAGCTCTTGCTTCCCTGGGGACTAGAGGTTTTATGGCTCGGTCGCTTTCACATAAGTTTCTTTCAAATTATATGTAAAGCCTGCGATGACCTATTATTTTACCACTCGAAGCATAAACGTCATGTAATTGCACAGCATGATCTTTTCACCTAAAACAATAACAGTTTTTATTTTATTTTACTTCTAGCACCTTCTCGATCACCAGTTGGCTTAGCTTACTTGAAGGAGTGGAGAATCAAATTTAGCCCTAAGCCATCCGCCCAGCTGCTTGTTAGATCAGAAACATCTCTATTCTTACTGTTTCTGTCAAGGAATAAAAAAAAATCTGAATTACAAGAATGTCAATCAATCAGTCAGTCAATCAATCAATCAATCAATCAATCAATCAATCAATCAATCAATCAATCAATCAATCAATCAATCAATCAATCAATCAATCAATCAATCAATCAATCAATCAATCAATCAATCAATCACTCAATCACTCAATCCATTATCACACTTTTAAGATGGTCAAAATGACTCAATACCCTTTTATCTGCCCCTGACACCAGGCAATCAACTTTTTGTCCACACTGAAATCTTCAGGATCCGGTTTGATGGCCTCGTTTATCTGGACAAAACGTGAGGCGATTAGCACGACATTCGAAAGAGTGAATGGTTTTATTGTTAAATATAACATTGAAAATCACCGAAAAAACTTGCGCATGCATGAGCAACTGAAAAAGACACAATAGAGTAGTATTGGAACCAAATCTGCGTGTGAGGTGCAAGGTAGCCAGAAAGAGTTGATCATCATAACAATCTTGCTGATATTTATGGTGCCAATTCAAATGACCTTGTTGACGAATTATAAGTCAAAATCACCATAGATCTAGGATCACGAGTTTTATTCCGAGAACAAAATTTATCGCATTGAATGAAGACCCTGCAATAGAAAGAACGTAAAAGCCCACCATTCAATGAGTGAACAAAATGTAAGTCTTGCATGATTTACCTGAAAACGCAGAATAATGCTCCACACCAAGCCGAGAATAGCTTTTTCGTCTCCCGCTGTAATTTCACTGGCGATTATGCCTGTTGGTTTAACCTGGTGTCAACAATCAATATTGCTTGCATTAAACAGCCCCGAGAAGAGCCATGAACAGTGCTTGTTAGGCACATAGCTTTAACACTAGGTTTTCTTGCAGAATGATTTATACTATTCCAAAAGCGAGAACAAAATATGCAAATTTCATCTTAAGGTTTCAAGGAATAATATAAGTGATAAGATCAAGATCCTCCATCTAAAAATCTTAAGGAAAAGCTTAAGTCGATTCGATTCGTAAAATTTGTAAACATTATATTTTTGGCTTTTCTTTGTTTAGTTC
>OX421446.1:1505000-1507500 GCA_949126865.1 Montipora capitata
ACATTTACAGTCAGAGGTCACTGTTTCAGTCGTCTAGAACAATACTTTCTGTCCATGATGGCGAGCAGAATAAATGGACTTTATTGAATGCTCGATTAATCCCGAACGGACAAAAGCGCCATTTCTTCCCATGTTCTATATATACATTGGCACCATTAAAATGTTCGAGGTAAAGACTACTAAACTTTGCTGAGGTCCTTTAGCAAGATGGCTACTGAATCTGGCGGATTCATAATTATCATCTTCAATGTCAATTTTTTTGCCTCCATAAGAAAAAAATATCACAAGATTAGGGTGTATAACAATTACATCTCAATTGGAAGCACATCGACCTTTTGTGGTAAAACCTTCCAAGTTTGGAGGTGAGACACATAGAGGTGAATATCAAATAAACGTAGGAAACAGCATAGCAAAATCCGGCAATCAGCGAGAATGGAATGATTAAGCAGTGGTTTACAAAACCGATCATTTCGAGATCAGAGTTCAGCGTGATTTCACACCAATTCGACCGCAAAGTCACTAACAATTGTGGCAAATGGCGGTCATTAACTTCAGTTAAAGGACAGGTACATCACTATTGTGAAAATCAAGTTTACCTTCCAAGGGTATGTAGTCTTCATTCTTGGCCATTTTCTATCCTTTGCAAGTCAGCCTCCTCGCATTATCCGATTGTATGATTATTGATAGCTACTTTCCCTCGAGGTTCGTGCAATTCAAAACTGTCGATCAGCGATTCTTAAATGAAGAACCTGACTCCATGTTTTTTTTTACCCTTGTGATGGATGTATGGATAATGTCAACGTTGTCTTTTGGTGAGATCTAATGGTATTTATACTCTAAGTTTTGTTAACTAGTGTGGAATTAAACATGCTGAATATTTGCCGTGATGGCAATACAAAGTTACTTGAAATGTCACGCAACTTTAACATGAATGTAAATTTTTATCTATCCAAACGGTCAGGTTATTGGTTTTTCTTAAACAATTGAATTTCTTTAAAATTTACGTCGTATCGGAGATGAATGAAGTAGGACAACTTATTTGAATCTCCTTGCATGCTATGTTCTCAGTAATTGTTTTCCTTTGATAAGTATTATATGAATTGCTTAGAAATTCATGTTCGCCTTCAGTTCAAAATCGAACAGGGTTATTTGTTCTTGTTTGGCACAGCAATGAACTCATACTGCAACGATATGGCTCGGAAAGGAATATATTCTTTCCTCATTTAATTTAAGGGATCTTACAGCGTGCACTTCCTCATCCTTCGAAAAGAGCCATCAGTGATTTTACAATCGCGTCTGTTTGGCTAACATGCATTGTGTGCGCACGCAAGTAAGTTAAGAGTCTACAAAAACCATGCGAAGTCCGATCCAGAGTGGCGATTAAATTATTCAAACTCAGAGTTGTCAGATCTTGGACGAGGTTTTCGAAGGATAGTAAGTCTTACCTCTAGTCATAGATTAAGAAGTGCGACAAAAGTTAAGAGATTTTCATGTTGCTGGGTAGCTTCGTGTCTGGCGGTTAGCACGCGAGCAATTGGCATAGCCGTGAGAAGAATGGGGCAAGGGTACAACCATCTATCGTTTTCAGGCTCCTTTCGGTTTTGCGGCTCGCTGTCGCCCTTCAAACCTCGCTAATTCGGGTAGGAACAACTTGCTCAACCTCAGCTCTTTTTTTTTTTTTCTTAAAAAAAAAACTGGGGAAAACGAAGAAGTGATAAGAAGAGAGAAAGAAAGAAAAGGGCGGTATTTTGATATTTAAAACGAAGAAACTTGACAATCTGTCAGCATTTAATTGAACTAATTGATCGCAGACAGCATGCATAACCTTTCCGTCCTGCCCTCACAACTGGCCTTATTGTGTTTCATTTTGATACAAGCGCTTTATGATTAAGTCGCATTGCTACACCGGGCCAACGAATTTAACTTTGAAAGAGGCCACATCATGTTTTTGTTGTTTCTTCAAAAAGTATGATAAGTTACATTCAGACCTTCGGGATTGATGGGATCTGACTTTCAAGGCGAGATCTTGTTACACAGCACTATGGCCAAAACCCCTTGTTTTTCAAGAGTCTACAGTGGTGTCTTCAGTCCGGACAAAAATTTAAAAAGGGACCTTGAATTAACAACAGGCAAGTGTCGTTTATGAGAAAAATGTATTGCTAAGACTTAACATTAAGGTGGGGTTATCGAAATTCCTCCTCATGATGTGCAAGCAGACAACGCCAGCTTCCGCTAGCTGTGGTCCTACTCGATATCTTGGCTGGAAGCTGAGCCTGTGAGCGAACTAGACCACAAAACTGAAAGTAACAGCCAAACACACTTATCAGGCAATTAAGTTCAAGAACCTTTATCGCCAAGATTTACTAAGACTAAGAAAAATACTCCAGTCAGAGCTTTTTCGTTGGGGCCGTACTCAAATGTAAAAATAAACGCAAATTGGCTATGACGTCTGTGAGCAATGTCGACGTCTGTATACGAACTCATGAACAAACCTCATAGC
>OX421446.1:1512500-1515000 GCA_949126865.1 Montipora capitata
CCTAAATCTTGGCATCTTTGTTTGCTCCTTCGATGTTTGCCGAGCTTCAAAACCAGTCCCTTCTATTAACTATGATTTGAATCAATAAAAGGTCGTTTTTTCAACATTTTATTGAATATTTTCACAGCAATGTTACTGCTAGTAACTCTTTATAATTGATATGAAGAGGCTATCTCCTTTGTCCAAGTTCTCCTGGTGTTTGTGTTGCAGGTGAAGTCCGTTCTCAGTTTGAATGATCCGTTTTTACCTAGGTTTAATTGGTGACCTCAGTTTACCTAGGTTGAATACGCACTCAGACGAATTGAAGAAACCTATTTGGAGCCTAAATTACTGAAATTAAGCCTAGAGAAAAATTAGGGTCGGTATAGGATTACTTTTGGTTTTTTTTTCTTGGATATAAATTGACTTATTATACAAAAGTAAATAATGAAAAGAACCGTGCTGGGTTGGGCAGGGTTGGGCATGTTCTTTGTTGTAGTGCAGTTGTGACCTGAAGGGTCCGAGTTGGAGTACCGGTAAGTGCATAGTACAATTTAGTCTTTGTTCCCTTACTATTTTGTAATGTTGAGTTTGACTCGATCCATAAACCGGTAAGAAACATTACGAAGATCTGTCGAGGAAGGTGTAGGTGTTTTAAATCCCTTTTTGGGGGGTTGATAGCTAATTCAGAATAGGTAGAGCACATATTCAGCCAAGGTAAAATGAGAATCACCAATTTAACCTAGGTAAAAACGAATTCAGTCAACCTTACACCGGATTTTACTTGCAAAATCTACACCATAATAATAATAATGATAATAATTCAGAGAAAGGTTCTGGAGCGATGAAAGCCATGATAAAATTTGGGTTTCCTTAGGCAACTTGTTGTTGCCTGGCCCCCAAGAAGATATAGCGCTTTATACAAAGCTTTAAAGCGCTCAACAAGAAATATTAAAACTATATAAAAAATATAACAAATATCCTGAAAACTATGAACAGAAAAAATAAACAATAAAAAGTGGCATAATGTGACGATCCACAGAAAGTTTAAGATAAGCATTACGAAATAAATATATTTTCAATTTAAATTTAAATTGATTTAAGTTTTCAGCAGATCTAATTTCGAATGGAACAGAATTCCACAGTTTCGGCGCTCGCTGAAAGTATTGTTGTCCAAACGAAACAATGTTTGTACTCGGAACATTCAGTAACAACTGATTAGAGGATCCTAGAAGTCGCGTAGGAACATATCGGTAATATAGCCAGGTGCTAGTCCATTCACTGCTTTGTATGTAGTTACCAAGATTTTGAAGACAACGCGTGGTTTGATGGGGAGCCAATGCAAATTCATTAAGAGAGGTGTAACATGCTCAAACTTCCTTTTATTAAATACCAGCCTTGCTGTCAGTTTTGTACCAGCTGGAGCCTTTGAATGAGATACTGCGGTATGCCATAAAGTAGTGAATTGCAGTTGTCCAGCTTGCAGGTGATAAAAGCGTGAACCAGCGTCTTAGTGCTTTCAGTAGAAAGGTATTTCCTTATGCGAGATATATTGCGCAGATGGAAAAAAGAAGCTTTACAGATTGCACTAACTTGAGCTTCATAGTACATATGTTTATCAAAAAACACACCGATGTTTCTGGCAGAATCTGAGGGGCTAATACAATCATCATTGCCAATCAAAATGGGGGAAGCAGCGGCCGAGGACGAAAATGGGAGCCGAAAACGAGGAGTTCTGTCTTATCAGAGTTCAGTTTCAGTCGACTTGAAGACATCCAATTACTAACGTCACTGATGCAAGCTTCTAATCTGGTGGTAGTCAAATGGCCAGGTAGGTTCGAGTCAAACGAAATGTATGTTTGCGAATCGTCCGCATAGAAATGGTATAACATGCCATGTTTCTTCACAATGTTCCCCTAAAGTGAGGTGTACAAAAGATAGAGGATGGGCCCAAGAACTCACCCCTGTGGCACGCCATGATGGTAGGGGATAACAAGATGAAGTTTGACCACGGACAGAAACATACTGATGACGATCCCTGAGGTAAGATTGAAACCACGATAACGCACTGCCTCGAATACCAAAGTGGATTTCAAGACGATGTAAAAAATTATGTGGTCGACTAGATCAAAGGCAGCCGAGAGATCAAGTAATAATAAGGCAACAGATCTGCTGTCATTAATCGCTCTCAAAATATCATCATGAACTCTGAGCAGGGCCGCGGTCCCCGTACTATGAAGAACCTTATAAGCCGATTGATAGGCTTCATCCAGGTTGTTAGTTTCAATATAATTGACAAGCTGAAAACAGATGGTTTTCTCAAGGACTTAAGAAATAAACGGAAGTTTACACACTGATCTAAAGTTCTTGAAGCTTTCAGAGTCCAGACTATTTTCTTAATTTTAAGCAACGGTCGAATCTGAGCAGTTTTGAAGCACTGAGGTACACAGCCAGTAGCCAGAGAAAGATTGACATCTTCAGTGATAACGGGTGTCAACACAGACACAGGGACAAGGTTTCA
>OX421446.1:1520000-1535000 GCA_949126865.1 Montipora capitata
TAGTGACCGATTTAAAAGAGTTCAGAGTGAAACTCGACAGAAATTAAAATTCTGAAGACGTATTCATGATTTCGTTAGCTGTGAGCTAGGGTTATGAATGGAATGTTTAAACGCAGCTCTGTAGCTACGACGTTCACAGACAGCTTCATCGGCTCCGTGAACAAATAGAAAATACTCGGTGGATGATTGTTTCTGCGCAGTTGTCTCAAGGTGAGCTATTCTTTTAATTCGCTGTTTTGTCTGAGCTCCGCGGGTAAAGTTAACAGATTTGACATCCTTTAATAGCAAACATCATAACAAAGATGTGTAAATCAGTTGCAATCATTAAAACTAATAGTTTATTAATGATCAGACTCACAAAGTGTTTTTAACTGAATGTTTTGAAATGTTAATATCAAGCCTTCTCTTTGATGTTTTTAGAATACAGAAAGAGAACTGAAAAAGACAAGGGCTAACAGCTTTTGTTCGTGCAGTACATCATGCGTGCCGAATATCTTCCTATTCATTCGCTTGTTGAACGCATGATGGTTTAACTTTACGTGACAACAAAGGGTACTTGCACTTTAATTGTGGCGTTCTTACATTTTGACAGCAGGCATGTGAAGAATTTTAGAACATGCTATATTATGGGCAATATCACAAATATTGTTTGATAAAGATTAAAGCATTCAAAGTCGATATTTTAGTAAATCATTCAATAAAATAAAAGAATTAACGAAAAGAGGAAGGAGGCCGAAAAATCTTTGACAAGGAACATTAATATTATTCCTTTGAGCCTCTTCCGGCGATTGTACGTATGCCCAGTGTAGCGCAAAGACGTTAAAAAATGAGAAAAGAGAATGCTTTTGTTATATAACGTTTGACAGTAATCTTTCCCTTTCAGATAAACAAATAAACCCTTAGAAGTACTTTTAGTTTCAGCATTTTTTGACAGTTCAGTGGTTCATACATTATTCATCTACATACACTGTACCCATACAAGGTCTTTGAGGTGGTATTTGGAGGTTTTTTTCGGGGAAATCATTAGTGAATCGCCAGTTTGAACTCGAAACTAGTCCTATATCATTCTTTTGGCAACAAAATTATAGCAAAATATCAAATGCCGATTCAATCCGCGAGCATGGGGCGGATAAATATAGCTTTATATTACGTGTAAACTGTCGAAGTGATCCATACATCTGTTAAAAATTCTTTTGATAGCTCTGGAGTTTTTCTATCTCAGTTTTATTTTTTTATCGTAGGTGAAAGAGAAAACCTACACCGTAAAACCTTCACCAAATGGATGAATGCCAGGCTTGCTCAGGTAGGAGTAACGACCGTGTTTTCTAGTCGGAAAATATTCCTTCTTCTTGGCGCCAGAATATTTTGGAACTAAATCTAGTGACAATATTCAAAATCAAAATAATTATCAGTACAATTAAGACCGCAATCAAGATGTCAAGAATTAGCCTCCTGATAACGATTAATACGTTCCAGGTGCATGAGTTAATTAATGGCGGGCTTAAATTGAATGTAAAGTGCAAAAAAAAAAAAAAAAAAAGAAAAAAGGGAAGGACATTTAAATTATTTGTGTAAAAACAGCGAGATAAATGATGTCTTAAAAAATTTTTCGTAAGAAAATTTTTAAATAGTCAAATTTAGTAAATCAGAATTCAGTTCTATTTCTGATTCGTTTTCAGCGGGACCCTCCATTGGAAATCAATGATATAGTTATCGACTTGATGGACGGGAAGATATTGTTGAATTTGCTGGAAGTTCTTCTCAATACACCTCTGGTAAGAATATTTGTTTTCCAACTATTTTTTTCTTTGCATGCCTTGTCGTCATTCCTTCCTCACCTCTCAATGTATTTGTACTATATAAATTTCAAGTACCCGTTTTGCTTGGAATGCGTTTTCGATAACCTCCTCACCCATTCAGTAGAATTAGTATTAATTAATAGTTTAAAAACGAAAATGCACTGATCAACACAGGTAAAGAACTTCTCTCAGGGGATAACTGTGATCTTCGGAGGCGAGTACCTATCTCGACGAACTTGACCTGGTTCCCTGGAAATAGGTTGTGGTGTTTCTCTTACAAAGCTGAAGTGTTAGTGACAGTAGCTGTTGTTAGATGATATTAATCATTCCCAACCTCTTGTCGTTTTATTGTTTCCCATGTGTTGGGAGCATTAAATTAAATAATGATCGAGTACAAAATAGTTTTATTTCATCTTTTATAGAAAAAAGAGAAAGGTGTTATGAGAGTACACAAGCTGAATAATGTTGAGAAAGCTATGGGTCTGTTTGAGAAACAAAAGGTATAAAATCTTTGTTCACCATTGGTTGACCAGGGTCTCTTTTCTCAACGACAAGGGAGGCAGAGAAGAGAGACCCTGGGAACGAGTTTGGACAATCGCGAGGCAAAAGCACAATGCAGAGGACGGTAAACACAGCCGCGGTCGAGGTCAATTTAGTTGATAAATGTCCCACCAGGTTAACCGTCTAGTGTTACCTTGACTTGAGCTTCAACTTAAGTGACATGAAACAGATGGTTTTAACAAACACTTCGCTTAATTTTGCTTTGCGTTACTTCTGTGCGCATCGTACGTGTAAAATGCAAACGGAGCGAAAGTGAGAGTGTATTTACGATAATTTACACAAATTTCCTTGTGTATACTTAATTGCATTGGCGTCGTTCGAAATGAATAAAATTGAGACAAAATCAAAACTGACCACGGTTCTTGACTCTTGTTTTACTAAGGTGAAGCTTTTCGGAATCAATGCCTTTGACATTGTGGATGGGAAACCCCGTGCCATTCTTGCTCTGATGTGGAACATTATTCTACGATTTCAGGTAATAAGAACTGACTGACATGGCTTTAGAAAACAGCTTTAACTTGGCGGTTTTATTTTTTGAAGAATGTCCCATTCTTCAAAGACCTTTTAAAGTTTCCGAAAGCGTCCACTTTCTTAACCGCAGGTTCAAGAAGCTATGCAAGAGACAGTGACGGAAGAAACGGCGAAATCTTTCAATGTTGAGAAGAAGCTTCTTGATTGGTGTAAAGAACAATTAAATGGGTACGTAGAACAAACAGAATTCTAAAACACCTCTGTATTCGTTTTTTGTGTACTGAATTGGTTGTCTCTACTTGGTTATCAGGTACGAAAGATTTTTTACCATCACAGATTTTACGAAAAGTTGGAGAGACGGTTTGGCTTTTAATGCACTCATTCATTCGTACAGGTACACAATACAATTACATGTAGCTTATTTGTAAAGAGGAGTGAAGCCAGCTGGGAGATGTGGGATAAGGGACAAAGTAGCCGAAAGATGAGAGGCAAAATGACTTTCCCGACACAAGTCTTTGCTTCGCAATTTCGGTTAAACAAGTTCACAAACGGATGCCATATTTAATGTTCCAGGCAGGAAATCACAGTGACATTTTTGTGGTTATCGTGTAGTTAATATTGCTGTAAAGCCAATTCGCTGGAGTTTGCAGGCGGGATTATAGCTATGACAACTATACGTGACATTTAAACTGGCCTCTGAAGACAGAAAGCCAAATCTGTAATAACACCAATTTCTTAATTTAATTTATCTGAGGATAAAATGGTTCTGTTGCGATACATGAAATTTATTTAGATAAAGAGAATCAAAGTTTACTTTTGATAGCTTATCACGGAATTTTACGTTTTCCCTTTGTGAGGCGTTGAAGTTCACGGCTGGAGCGAGAAAAAAATATCTTGTTGCAGGGTAGCACTCACTCGGTACTCCGGCTTGAAGAGTCTCCTTTGGAGAAACGCTTCTCTTCAGCCTGACACTGTGCGATATTGTGGGTACGTACTACAAACAGAGAACCCCTCAAGTAAAAAGACATCTTCAGATGATAGATGCAGGACCTCACGCACATAGGGCACGGAGTTCTCGTGATTTTGCGGTTTGTCAGTCTGTTTAGGGACGGACCATTGAAAATAATCGGAAGGGGATGGGTGGGTGACAATTACCAAGAAAAATTCCTGCAAAGGAAAATTGCCTGGTGTCAGCGTGGCTTAGTGGTTATGTATTGGGCCTCCCGGATTTGCATGTGGGCTGAGTTTCAGTCGATCTCAACCTGACTCTAGGGTTTTTTTCCGGGTACTCCAGTTTTCATCAGTCCCTCATCAAAAATCGACTCACAGCTAATTACCATCTGGCTGTGGTGCTGTACTCTGACATCAAACATGGACTGTACAGCGGCTGCCAGAGGCGCCTTCGTATGCTTTCAGCCCGATCTCATGAGCTGCGCCCTTTGGCAATTCAGTCCCCAAGACTGCGAGAAAAGGGTGATTAGCACTGCTAGTTATTATTATTATTATTATTATTATTATTTTAAAAAATCCTGCAAGTGGTCGTTCCTAAAAACATATTTCAACCCGGACAAAAAATCGGGCATGTGATAATTTGCCCTTAAAAAAATTCCTGCACAGACAAGTTTTTACCCACCCCTCCGGTTATTTCTAACGGTCCGTCCCTTACGGGACCACATCAATTAGAAGCAGCTGCGGTTGCAAACCTGCCTACAAAGCGAAATACTTTGAACTAAAACTCTTTCATTCTATCATAGGCCAGACTTGTTTAATTTTGATGAACTTGAAAACGTTCCAACCCGTACAAGACTGGATAACTCTTTCAAGATGGCCGAGAAGCATTTTGGAGTTCCTCGCTACCTTGATTCATCGGGTAAGTTGTGATGCTGGTAGTCATTGCCTGTCACACTTGCGTGACAAAGTAACATAATGAGTAAAGGGAAACATGTATATTCGTTTGTTGAAGTTAATAAGCTTCATTGAAGTGTTATTCTTGTTATTCAAATATTCAAATATACATTTCTTTCATTCATCGAGTCCTTTTACGGGAACACATGAGCCCAACAAATTGATCTGCTCCCAACTGTGTGGTTTCATGGCTCAGTTGGTAGAGCATTGCATCGGCAACGCACAGGTCGTGGGTTCGAATCCTGCTGGAGCCACCTGAATTTGTCAGCTGTGCATGAAAAAGTGACAATTGCTAAAATTGTCCAGTTAAGTGCGAGGATCACTTCTCCATTTTCGTAAAAGCTTTAGCATTGCGTTCTCTGCGTTAACACTGTCATTGGGTAATCACAGGAACAGTAAAGGGGCACCGTCATGCTAAATGTGCTGTTTTTAGGTCAAAAATGGGTAAAAGTCTAAATCACACGTACAACATTCCTGACAGCCCACTGACAAGATACGAAATATATTTATTGCGCAAAGAGCTATTCGTATTTAATTTTTGGGGATTTTCTGCGGAAACCATCTCCAGCCAAATTTCAATTCATTTCCATCCTCTCCATCCATGGATGCAAATAACAAAGAATAGCTTTAGTGCACTTCGATTGTTATTGGCAACAAAAGTACGCCTTTTTTTTTGGTCTTGATTGATGTAAAGACGTATTTTAGTGGTTTGAAGTTTGATTGAAATAGCGTGACACTGCCCCTTTAAAAATATACTTTTGAATTCCACTGTTTGGCTAATCAGGATGCGTACAACAGGATTCTTGATGAATTAGATCACCCCTGAGCCACATTCGCATGACCTTGAAAAAAGTCAGTTTGCAATTTGTTTCAGTTCGATTGTCCAATCACATTACTGCATTTCAAATGACGTCAAACCCAAATGATGAGCGCTTTCCAGAAAGTTCCATGGAGAGATGACGTTGTTTGCATTTGCGTTCGCTAAGCCAATAAAAATTCGCGCTCGTTTGTTTTTGTTCGATAAGCCAATTAAATGTTTTGCATTTTTGTTTTCGTTCAGTTTTTACATTTTTTTTCAAGTCATATGAAAGTCGGTCTAACGACACTGGGCAGTACTTTAGAAATGTTTGGTCATGAATCTTAGCTAATTTCAATTGCGTTTATTGATCTTCAAAACCATAGTCCCCTGATACCATTCCATTTCAACTTGGTATTGCTGTGCTTGCAATAAGACAAGGCAGATATGCCCAGAAATGCAAGTAATAGTCCCTTCTCCAAAATGGCGGCTACGGATTTGAATGAGTTAAAATTAAACGTTGCTCGTATCTCGGAATACAGACAATTAACCCCACAAAGTGTCCCCCAAACGTGCTCTTCAAATAAGGATAAATAGCAGCATAAGGCAGATGTAATCACACACCCGATATGAGCCTCCATCGTCGGATGCTCGTTCCAATCCCACACGAACACGAAGAACGAACGAATTTATGATTTCCCGCAACGGTCCCTCTTGAGTAGTTGTGAAACGAAATAGCTGCCATCATGCCACTGTATAGTATGTATCCAGATGAAAAGTACATGTTGAATAATTACGTGGGACCTCATGAGGATTTAGATCATTTTTCATTTATTATTGACAATACAGCTGTTTGCAATTACCTTACTGAAACTTACTTGATGTCGAGTGATTTTGACTTTTGGCTCCATTTTCAGACATTGACGTCGATCAACCTGACAAGAAGCTCATAATAATGTACTTAACAGAGATGTACAACTGTATGGAGGGAACAAAGGCTAAAGAAAGAAAGGTTTGTTGATTTGCTCTTTTTTTGTAAGATTATATAACTTCTTTACATCATAATTACCGTTGTTGTTACTGCTATTTACTTGTTCGGTGGTTTCAAGGTTTTTTTTGAAGTTTAACAGCATGCAAAACTCAACGCGGGTGTGGTTCGTATCAAACATAAAATCAGCCAAGTAAAGACATTGTCAGTTTACAAACTCTTGGGTAGTTCTCAAAATTACCTTATAACATGGTTGAATTTGGTTTTATTACCAAACGTCTCTATAAATGAAACACCTGCAGTGACTAACACAATCAGCAAAAATTTATTTACTTTGTTTTTTTTTTAACGTAGGAGTCTGTTATGAATGAGGGGATTGAGGTAGTTACCGTCAACGAAGTGGAGGCAGTTGACGGAGCACTTAATGATATCTGGGATAAAATGGATGCAAAACCATCTGTCAGGTACATTTATCATAAATTTATTATAATTTATTTCTCAAGTATGATTGAAGGATTAATGCAATCTTGCTTGTCACATGTTCTAAATCCACTCTGGAACTTGTAGGGTACCTTGATTCTTCCCACTTTAGGCCCCGTACTCGGTTAGCAAGTGACAGGTACCCCCTTAATTAAGGACGATTTAACAGAAGGAGTCAATTAATCCACATGGAGTAGGCATGACTGGAGTTTATGAGAATTAAAAGAAAAAATTAAAAAAGAAATGAATATTTGTCGTATGTAGGGTCCTCCAAACTTTTCGTGGAAAAACGAAGAAACCAAAGGTAAACCAAAGGAATCAGTATCATTTCATGTTCGGGGCCCAAGGGAAATCTTACCATTCAGTGAATGAATGAATAAATGGATGGATGAATTAAAGAAATGAATGAGCAAGCAAGCAAGCGTCGGAGTTAGCGGGCATTGTGGAAAAGACAAAATTAATAACGGTTGATAATTTTCCTCTAGAGGTGTCTGTTATCCTATTAGATCCATTTTTTCTCCTTTTTTGCGACAACGTTTGGCAACGTTAGTTTTTTGCTTGGCAGTCAATCAGACCATGACAATGCAGTTGATAGCCTCGACAAAATGCTAAATGAGGTGGAGAACGGTCTTTCTGTTGCTGAACTCAACAGGCCAGTGCATGATGAAAATGATGTTGTGCGTTTAGAGGAGGTGATGAAGCAACTGGAGAAACAAAAGGTGAAATCGATTATCTGTGAAATTTGCTTATCAATTAAAAAATATGAACTGAAAAGGGTTGGAGAAGGGACAACGTTAACCGTGTGGTTAGAACTGCTGACGAGTGAACAAGTTGCAAACATAAATGGAAAATACTTGTTACAGATTCAACGATAGCTCAACTACACTAACGTGACGACAAAACTACAACTAAGAAACACAAAATACAAACAGCATATTCCTGTACGGCACTGCAATTTGTATTTATAAACATCCGTTTGCTATTCACGTGTCCACTAAACCACTGAAACAATTAGGACCCTTTATTCCAGCAGCCAATAAGCCTTTGGCTGACCCATTAATAGGAATAGTTGACGTAGCTGATGTCTTTAGTCGCTATGACGACAACGACATGTAAAAAAAACAATGAAAGTACAACAACATTTGCAGGCCGACGAATGCATGCACTTTACATACATAGGTGCATTAGCTCTCTTTCCTTACTTGAATAATAAGAAAAATATCCTTTTTCGTGACAACACGATATCTCTTGGAAAGACGTAAAGGCACTTAATCGTGACTGTTATTTTATTTTATGTTTAAAGCAGTCATTGAGCTATCTTCTAGGGATTGTGTGAGTGTTGCAAGGAATCAAAGCTATTGATTTTGTCCCTTACAATCAGATTTTTCAAAAGGAGCTGGAAACTCTAAAGTCTCAGACGTATGTGGTATTAGACAAAGGTCAATCAATGATCGCAGATGGCTACTTTGACAAAGAAGAAGACGAACAATTTCAGAATCGAATGGATGTTGATGCCAAGAGAATGCACAATCTTTTAGAGCACTCTCAAAAGGACCAGGAAAGGTAAAAAATGATTGGCAAAAAAGTGGATCCCTTTTCTTGTAACAGGACCATTAAAAATAGGCACGCAATGCGTACGTGTGGTAGTGCAGTAACACAGCGCTTTATTCCACAACTGTCGACTGTTTTGTTTTCTAGGAGATTCTAGTTCTCTTTGCGTAATGTGTAGCTCTAATAGTACACGATAGTGTTTTGGTACCTTATATCATCGTAGTGCGAAGGTAGATGCCTTAGGTAAATAGCCCCCTGAGAAAACATGTGGTTACTACTAAAATACTAAACACAGAAAGATCGAAGAAAATAAAAGGGAATGGAAAAACATTGGCTTCGAGGCTGACATGTTGATCATTTTCAAATTCCCTTGCAACTTCTTTATCACCACAAGCCTCTGATAGCTTTCCAAGACAAAGTTTCACTGATATTAAGCCCTGTCCTGCGGGGTTAGTATTTGAATGGGAGACCGAAAAATATACGACTTGCTGTCAGAAACAACGGACGCTCAAAAAACGCGAACTAAGCAAGGTGCAGCTTTTGTTAGCCTGCTTTATGCAAAACAAATATTGATGCAAGTAAATAAATATTGATATACGGTTTTCAGGAAGAGCAGAAGGAGGTTTCAGGAAGTGTCGATCGACAATAAAATATTTTGGCACCAGCAAAAACATTTGCGACATGAAAGCAACATAAATTTTGAACTGCGAATATAAAAAGTTACCATCAGCGAAAAACATTTTGGGAGACTTTTGCTACGTTCAATTTTTCCATTGTACTTTTAGCTGCACAAGGAAATCGCAAAATCGAAAGTGACGTCGATTTTAACCGCCGCCATGATCAAGTTATCGTGCGTGTTTACTAACATCTCGAGAGAAAAAGGATACTTCTGTGTCAAAATGATGGCAAGGCACCAGGTTTTTGTTTTTGTTAGTTTCCTTTTTTCCTTCAAGTGTTGTAAAGTTTGACAAGAAATGTGCAAATTCAACACAAAGATAACAATCGTGTAACTCTTAAGGTTGACCGTTGTTTCTGCAAAGTAAAAAATTCACTCTCCTAGACGAGGTTATTTATCACCAGGTAATTCCATCGTTTTGGAAATAGCAGCTGCTTTATTATTCATCAGCGTCACAAATTCTTGCCGATTTTGGGGCTCATTTGTTGAAACTCTAGCACGCTTCCCACAGACCTGTTTCCTTTCGTGAGATATGCACGCGCTGCGGGCCTATTGTTACCACGGACTTACACACGTACGCTCTTACACTCTTACAACCCGGTGACATAGTGTGTAGTGCACTTACAACAAAAATCCGGCTGGTAAGACAAGAGTATCTTCTTACTGACTTTTATAGACAGTTTCTCATGATGACAAGCCAGTTCTTTTAACGATAAAAAAGAGGCGCTGGAATCATTCTCTTATTTTATCCACCCATTTTTTCCCGGAGATATCACGGTAGACTTCAAGAATCTTATTTGCCTTTCTAATTTGTTCCTGCATGGTATGAATTTCAAACGTCTTTCACTATTTTTGTCCTGTTATGTATTCCGTGAGTCGTGTTGTCTTGTTTCTCAATGGTAAGTCTCTGAGAAACCTTAAGCAGGCAGTAAACTATGTTTCGTACAAGTTCGTGTACCTTCCGATAGGCACTTTCACCCTTCCATACCGTGAACGTAATGAAGACTAAGAATGTCTTCATGTATTTCTTTGCTATTTCAAGGCTTTCACTGCAGAGAACAGAACTCCTTAAGCAACAGTTAAGTGAAATGGCCAGCTGGGTATCTAAAGCAGAGCAAAAGATGAAGGATGAACCTGATATTGGAACGAACTATGATACTGTCAAGGAACAATTGGAAAAACACCAGGTATTCAAAACGTCACGCAACTTAATTGTAAAACTATTGAGAAAATCCCCATATGAGGTCGTACGCATTAGCGCGAGCAGGGCCGGAAAAAGCCGTACGGCCCTTTTAGGAACACGTACTCCTCCATGTAAAAACAATTAGACCCGTAGCCCGTAAGGGCTACGCGTCTAATTGTTAATTATAGACACATGAAAATTTCAGGTGGCTTCAACTGGATTTGAACCAATGACCTCATAGATTCCGCTTCAATGTGCTACCAACTGCACTATGAAGCCACCAAGATGGGAGCAGGTCAATTTGTTTGTTGAAATAAATGTATACATTTGAAGTGCAGGTTTCTATAAACTGCGTGTACTTCAAATATGATGTACATTTAATTATTTCAATTACGATTTTTACAATGACTGCAAAAAATCTCGCGCTCTCATTGGCTAATTTTTATTGTCAATAAGCGGACAGACACATAAATTTATAATTTATGCGATAATCACGCGATATTGCTCGCGTCAGATTGAAGTTTCTCGCAGTTTTGTCTCGCTTTCGTCTCGTGTTTTGACTTAATTTTGACCCCTCTGCCTTTTTCCTGTTTTTAGTATTGTAAAAAACAACTTGATGTCAGTTTTTCATGCGTCTGTCCTGTTACAGTTGACAACGAATTTCGTCATAACATTGTTAAAGTAGTCTGCGGATCCACTCGCCTCGTGGATCCACAGCCACTTTGACAATGTTATGACGAAATTCATGATGAATAACAGGACAGACGCATGAAAAACTGACATTAATTTGTTAATTACCTGCCGTTTTAATTTACGGCTCAAGCGAACATTAGCAAACAGTCGTTCGATTCTGAAAGTAACAAAAACGTTGCATGCATGCTTTTTGATCCACAGAAATTTCAAGGGGAAGTTGGTGATGTTTCTTTGGTGACCATTGTTCTTGCCACCGATAATTCTAACTCTGGGTTGGACGATAAAACAAGAGCTAAAGTCAAAGATATGAGCAACCGCTGGCCAGCAGCATGGAAGTGGTGCGATGAAAGAAATCAAAATCTCACCCTCGCATTGATTGATTGGCAGAAATTTCGAGATGAGGAACTAATTTTGTTAAATTGGTTGGCTCAGAAAGAAAAAACCCTTAAAGAAGTCGCACAAACGGATGTTGCTGAGGAACAGCATGTGAAAGAAAGCTTAAAACTTCTTGAGGTTCAAAATATAATTTAGTTATCAAAACAAAGTTTAAGTATAATCAGTACAGAATTATTCATCAATTATTTATTTAAGGGATCAATGCACTCCCCTTCGAAAAACTATGCTAATAAATGTTATTGAATAAATAGAATGAGAAATAATTAGTTAAAGTGCTACTGTGACCAAAAATCAATTCTACTTTTTCTTTGCATTTCAAGCCTTTAAGCCTTTATTTAAACAGGAAAACTGTTTATTTTGAGTGAAAATTTCCTACTTAATGGTCCTCCATTACTAACTTTAATAAATCTTGAGAGAGGTGGATCGAGGATAAAATGAACAGACGCACGGCAACATGGAGTCTATTTGTTTTATATAATAAAGAATTAAACTTTATTCGCATAAAAGCTGATGGTGACGTCAATCGTGCGTCTGTCCTCTAATAGATCATAGGCACGAACCAATCAAAGTGCGAGAATAACTCAAGTTATTATATATTAATTAAACTGTTTCCCTTTTCAACACTTGTGGTTACAGATTACTCAAAATGAACTGGAGGATCAAGAGCAGAGACTACATAGATTACATCAACTTGGAGAAGATATTATAGCCGAGTCAGGCAATAACGATGAAATTACTAAAGAGATCAAAGCTCAGTTACAGGATTTTGATGAATGTTGGAGCCATGTTGCAAAGAGGACACTGGATGAAAAGGAGAAGGTCAGATGATACTCTCGTGATACGCTCACTGCCCAGGGTTTTTTTGCTAAGTGTTTTTTTCATTTAAGATAGTAAGGTCTGAGATAGGATTTGCACCAGTTCTCCTAAGCTGGCTTTAACTGAATGTTGTAGCAATGCCATTGTTTTTTAGTCAAAGTCACTCTTTTCTTTTGCTTATCCTCCTTTGTTTTCGGTTTGGGAGCAGGGAAATCACGTCTTATCTTGCACTTCTACATCGCCCTTTGAAATTTGGCTTTTTGGCAATTTTCGAAGTCCGATAGGCAATGTGACAAAAGGCTGTACGTTGCCAAGGTAATTTGCCTGGAATAGGGCTTAATGTGCTTACCGTCAACACGGCTCAGAAGTTGAAGCAATAGTCCATTACCCAGGAGTAAGAGTCTGGTATCAGGTTTGTCCCCATCAGCGTCAGAAAAGTGTCTATTTTTAAAACCAAGTTTTACGGGAAAACCAACAATAGACCGATCGGCCAACTCAATGTTGTACCCATTTCAAATCTCCCGGTGTTAAGATTCTCTGAGTATTGTATTTGCATTATCAGGTGGCATTCACATTTAAATGAATTGGGTACAACATTGGGTTGGCCGATCCGGTCTAACGTTTATTATAACATAACTTGGATAAAACGTACGTTCTGATTGGCCAATTGGTCATTTACCATTTGCCCATGGGTGCACGCTCGCTGACGCCAGCTGACGTGCGATCTAACTTTCCGAGATCGTGGAAAGAAGAAAATGCCGTCACTAGCGCATCAGTCCTTATTTTCCAAGACACTCAAGAAGCTAGAGTCGCTCTCGGCTATCGCCTCGTGCACCATAACTCAATAGTGCACTCTGAGCCGTTTACCAGTTGTTAATTGTACCGCAGAACTTGGTTTATAAATGGACACTTTTCTGACGCTAATACAGTACATGCACAATGCAATACATACTTAATTGACCGCTCCCCGTAGGGGCTTTTCAGGGCTAATGAAACACAACGAAACGACGGAACAGAACAGCAACAATATCAACTGTTAAGAATCCCGACTGGCAGGAGGCAAACCAGTTGGCTATTTACAAGGAACCAGGGACTACCAGGATCAAATTCAACGAGTGGTCAGAGAGGGTCTTGAACCCGGGATCTCCGAATGTCAAGGGAAGCGCCCTAATCTCTGGGTCACACTGCCTCCTGGGCCACACTGCTGATGGGATCGAACCACGCCAATTTTTGGTAAATTTCACTCTTCAGTGGTTAACACTTGGTTGACTCATTTCAAGACAATAGCCACAGTAGAAAGTAGGCACAGTTGATTTTGAAAACCTATGCGGGGTACAGTAAATTTAGTAACAAGGCTGAAATCGGAAATGCACGATGAGTTGCACGAAGTGGATTTTAGAAAGAGGCGCTCCACACTCAGTCGAACATTTCTTTGGTGAACTACAGTTACCCTTCTTAGCGAAACACTGCTGATTCAGTGCTTATTCGAGGGCAAGGTTCATTTTCGTTGATGTTAGAACACGTCTTTTAAAAGAATTGAGACGTGGATGCACACAGATTCTGAGCTAAGGTGATAAATAGAGATTGATTCTCACAGCTGAATGACAACGTTCTTAGGTTTTCATTTTTTTGAGGCTCTTGGCTTGAATTTACCTTCTTGCTCTGACCACGCGCGTCCTTGCATTGTCTTAGGAGATGTGTCGCATCTTGGAAAGAATCATTCTCTTTGACTTTTTCTTTGATCGTAAATAGAGATGGCTCTTGTTCGTTTGCAACAATGTTGAGTAAATAATGCGTCCTCCTCTTTACTCCACCCTTTTCAATCGGATTCACAAACGAATCAATTAAATGACTATAACCGATGACTTGGGCACCTCCCGACGCTTGCACTAAACATCTTGTCAGTGCTAGTGAGGAACGTGATTGTGTTTTTTCATTTAGTTGATTAACACACAGAATAAAATGAAGGAGATGTACGAGTCGATGGATTCTGTCAATCAATGGATTGAAAGCACTCAGGGACTAATGATGGAATACAATGACGATATGACGCCAGAGGAACAAGAAAATTTAAAGAAGAGAGCAGAGGTACTGTTCAGAAATAATTCCATTCACTTCACGCTTTTATCTCTCTGGATATTTAGCGTAGTTCTTATTCGTTAAGTCATATTTTTTTGCGAAAATGGACTCAGTCGTTTGTTTCTTTTTGTTAATTAGATTCAACTGGAAGAAAAGCCCAAAATGCAGGTTAAAGTGGATCGAGGTAATCGGCTAGGGAGAGATGTTTGTGAAATTCTTGATGGGCCGTCACAAAAAGCAGTCAAAGGGGAATTGCAAGAGTTTAATGACCGCTGGCAAGAAACAACTGCGGCGCTAGAGAGCTACAATGACAAGGGATATCCAGAGATTTCTGGAAATGATTGCTGCCTTATGAGAATCATAAAGCGAAAATTCAAAACCTTCTCGTAGTTAGAGTTTACCAATGATTTCGCAAGACCGCTAGAATGTAACGTTCAAATTGACGGTTTTTAGGGGAGTAATCTTGATGATAAGCCGAACGCAGTTTTCACGTACCCTAACCTTATAAGTAACAACGCTTTTGATAGATCGTCAGGTAGAGGGTTTCAACCCCAAATGATTCAGTTAACCATGGAAATTTGCAATCACGTAGTGTGATATGGCCGC
>OX421446.1:1540000-1557500 GCA_949126865.1 Montipora capitata
CTTTTTCGGGAAAATTAGTCCTCTTTTAAAGCAACTGAAAAAGACTGCTGAATTAAAAGCCGTTTCTTACGTACACATAATTAATGAGGAGCCATTAACAAAGTGCTTCGCTTTCCTTTCGGAGAACGGTCAATTTTCCTTTCGTATGACTCTACTCTTCTGAAGAAACAAACAAACAAACAGACATTTACCTTAATTAACCATTAATTTATGTACATACCATATATGGAGGGATCTGAGCAGCAACACATGCTTTGAAATCTTGCAAGCACTCGTTTCTGTCTTTTCCTTCCAATAGACAATTTTTTAGGTCATCTTTGCATTGCTGTGAAAAATGTCAAATAGTTCAACGGCTTTCAGATTTGTAAAACTGATTCGCGAGTTGAGTACATTGAACTTCTCGTGAGGGTCATGAAAATATTGACCCACATTAGCATGGTTATGAAGCAAATTATTGTGGGTTTTATTAAGCTTACTCAAGCCACAAAAAGGTAGGATGAAATATGTTTGCTATATATGGATAGAAAGACTACAACCACATCATACACATTCAATAACTTACAAGAACATTTCTAGGACAGTTTGCAAGTATATTATATTGTAGGATGGAAAAAGTGAAAAGTATATAAAGGAAAATAGAAAGAAGTACTGGGTCAACTACGTAGTTCAAGTTACATTTCAGAAAAATAAGCGCGACAGCCGCATTTCAAAGCTGACGTGAAGTCATAGAAAACTAAAAAATGAAGTGATTATTCAACCCATTTTCCCAACATGTAAGCCTTAGAAAGAAGCCGTTTGGGTTGCTCAAGAGAAGTTTGCGCGAAATAAATAAAACCTGACCTGGCTGTGAATGAATGTTATTGCATTTTTCAGTGGTGCGTTTACAACTGAGAGATCATGCGGGTGCTTCTTCTTAAAACAGGATAGTTATTTCCTGCGAATACTCACAGCAAGTCCGCTCTGGGCATCCTCCATCTGACTGGCATCTTCGATTGCATCCAGAACGACTTCACTTGGTCCTTTGTTTTTCAGACATTTTGCAAAGTCAATAAAGCATTTTGCCTTTGCAAGCAGTGTTGACTTACTGTCCACACATTTCTTGAGCTCATCTTTGCAAGCTCGCTATTAAGGGAAACAAAAAAGACAACAATTTATAATTTCTTATGAGAATCGATTTCGCAGCAGCAAAGAAGACGTAATCGAGCCACCCAATGTTGCTTCACTACCGAAGTCATGTTGATTTCCAAGTAAAAACGATCGCTTTTAAGATCTATGATCGATCGTGGAAATCTCCAATTATCTAAGTAAGATTTCTACTTACTAGAATGCAGAAGCTTAAAAAACTGATATTTAAAATAAAAATATCCCAAGAAGCTGATAGAATTCACTATCAAAAGTCTTCAGCACCCGCCAGGCTTGAGCTACACGCCTTCGAACAACTCCTTATACGATCGTAATGCTTTGCATGGATCAGACATTTGTTTACAGGAAAATTCAGTCATGATTTTCAGCTAATCTATTTCATCAAAAACATTAATTGAAGACCCAAGACAAATGGAATTGAAGCCTCCACAATAGTGTTGCGAATGAATCTACAGGTAATTTGCGCGGTGCAAATTACGTCTGTTACGCACGTGCCACAATCTACATCAACGCGGCGTTGATCGACCGTTGAGGAACATAAACATTCGTAATGTAAGACCAGCACACCCGTGAAAGCGCGGGTCTAGTCAGGTGATAAAACGATGTAACTTATAACTGAGACATATACATTGAATGATTTTTTCTTTGCTCTATGACGATAAATAGAGATTACTCCAAGGAAAATGTGCGGGTACGATTTTTATTCACGAGCGCAGCGAACGAGTGAGTTTTCTGATACGAAACAATAAGTTGTTTCGTATCACAGATGCACTAGTCTTACGTTATGTTCCAATGTTTATGTTCCTCAACGCTCGATCAACGGCGCGTTGATGTATATTGCGGCACATGTGTAACAGACGTAATTTGCACCGGCTTTTTGGGTTTATTTCCCTTTCCTTGCTTCTTTAGTTGTTTTTGTTTGGACTAACGAACCTCTCTGGTTTTCTGAAATACCAGGTTATTTGTTATGCTTGTGGAATAGACCCTTTTCTTCAGTTGTCGTTCCAAGCTAGCCACTAAATTTCGAAGGAAAGTCGGCTCGTATTCATTGCCGTCTTTAGTGCGGACGGAGATGATAAATTGGTTGATGTATTCTTTATGCATCAGTCAATTCCAGCAGTCCGGGGTGGGGACACACGAGCTGTGTAAATGCCCCGGGGTGGGGACGAAGAAAGACGGCAAATGCCCCGCCCCCGGGATCGTCGCCTTCCAATAGGCGCCTGTATTCGCAGGCTACTTTGTCTGTCAAGAATCAATACATCTTAAATGATCTTTCATCGCATTTTACGCTCGCAAGATCTGTCTTGAAGATCGCATCATTTGAATTCGCAACCCTTCAGTGTTTCATACAACTCCGCTTTCATGAATTTAAAAATTGCTAGGCTAGTTTTAAATGCGAAATGCGAAGTAGTCTTGTTTACGCAGTCTTCACGTCAGTGATTGTTTTGTGATATTAGTTCACCTTGTCGCTTTTATATATTCATATGCTTACAAGTATAAATGAAGAAATACCTAAAATTGAGAAAACATATCTTTAAAAACATCCACAAGTTTTTCGAGTCCGTGACGGACAAGCCAGTCTTTAACGAAGGCCTCGTCTTTTCCGATAAACTCTTCCATGTTAATTCGAAAACACGTGTGTCAAATGCCCGGGGGTCGCCTCGGGATAGGCTAATGCCCAGCCCCCGGGCTGCGATAAAATTGCGAATGCCCCACCCCCGGGACTGACAACTTCAGCAAATGCCCCGCGGTTGCCCGGGGGGAGGGGAATGGGCACCGCTGGAATTGATTGATGCATTATTCATTCAGCTCAACCCCTGGAATAACTTCCATTTCGGCCTGTCTAGATCTACGACCTTCGTTTTCAAAAGTCGTTCAAGCAATCGTACAACTCGTTCAGTTTTGTGAGCGGCATTTCTGTTTTCTTGTTCTTAAATAAATTCCCTAACTGAGCAAACAGAAGCAAACCTTCTTTCGGCCGTTTTTCAAAGCGCGCGGTTTTTGTGCAACGGCTGTTGGATGACGTTCCATTCGATACGTTCATTCATCACTAGTGAAATTTCGTCGTTCGCGTTGCTGATTGGACGAACGATATTTCTTCACAGTGAGATTTTGTGGTTCATGTTCCTGGTTGGCTACATTTAGAATCAGTACGAATTTTATTCACTATGGTTTTTGTCAATAAATCTCAGTACCTATGAAATAAAGACCAGTACTCACCATGAACGGAGGTACGGTAGGAATTAGCGGCGCCATGCATGCCTTGTATTCATCGAAACACTCCTTCTTGGGCTTGCCAGTCTTGAAGCAGTTGTACATGTCTACTTTGCATTGCTAAAGTACAAAGTTTTGAAATTATTAAACACGAAAAAAATCACAAACAAATTTAAAAAGGGAACCAAACAAACAAAAAACAGCAAGAAAAAACACAAAAATTGATTTTCAAAACCTCCCTATAATTTTGGTAATCCTTTTTGGTATTCCTTTAAATAGTTAAAGTTGTACTGTAAAGAGCTGTAAGTGGTATAGATATATTCCAAGAATTTCAGTACTTACCACAAATGGTGGCAACTTTGATGGCAGCAGCTGTCTCATGCAATCTTTGTATTCATCCATACAATTCTTCATGCTGGCATTGTCAGCCTCGATGAGGCATTTATACAGGTCGATTTTGCATTGCTGAGGTACAAAAAGTTGATATTTTTAACTCTACCGAGAATAATACCTTGAACAAACAAACAAACAAACAAACTAACTAACTAACAAAATAGCAACAGCAATATTAACGTGAGTACAAAATGATGACGAAAGACAATCTCCCCTTTTTAGGTTGACTTTGCGAAGGAGTTCAAGAGAACGTATCCACTCACCAGAAATTTTGGTGGTTTGGAAGGCAATAACTCTGCCATACACGCCTTGTATTCCCTTAAGCACTCCATTTTGGTTTTGTTGCTATCCAGGATGCATTTATACAAGGATTTTTTGCATTGAACAAATTTTTCCTGAAATACAAAAATGTCAGATCTTTAATTTTTACAAAGGAGGAATGGAAACAATGATTAAGGGGGGTCCTTCTTAACTGCAAGCCTGTTACTAAGAACGAAATTCTCCCACCGAATTGTCAGCGGTGTTCTCCCGATACAAGTGCCGCTCGCCATCTAGTACCCAGAGTCCTCGGGCTTTTTGGTCAGCGGGTGAGCGCTCGGAGAGACTCTGGGATAATGGACTCCATTTTCCCAATCTCGACCCCAGAGCTCTTCTTTTGACTGAGGGAGAGAAGAGCTCTGGGGAACCCTAAAACAAAGTGTCTTCTCATTGGTTTTCGTGAAGAACAATCAAAAGAGTCTCTAATTGGTGCATTCATGTTAGCACGAGGAGTGAGCAGGCGTCGTAAGATTCAAATAGCCAAATTTTGGCTATAAGAACCCTACGGAGCATGTTCTCCTACATGGAGTTTCCCAGAGCCTTGGGTGGACCCGATGCTCTGGTGACGAGAATTCCATTTTCCCAGAAAACGTGGGTTTCGATCTTATTGCGCATGCTTGAGTTAAACGGAAACAGAAAGGAGAAAACAGTAAACAATAGAAATGGCGGGTTGAAAGTGTTCGAGAAATAAGCATTTACCCTTACACACCATAAAAGAAACTGGAGAAATGATCATTGGCTTGCTGTGAGAGAGAGTGAAGATGAAACTTCTGACGTTTTCAGTGCTTCAGCGTGCATTCCATCATGCAGAATCCTATCGTGCAAGCAATACGATCGACAATTTTTTGTGGAAACGACACCAATGTTTCCGTAAGTTTGAATGACTTCGACAAGACCTTCTTCCACGGTTTTCTCCCCAAAGTGACTGATGAAATGTTGGGTGTTTTCCATTTATCAAGAAATTCCGGAAATTCCGGTTGGGATGTAAATGGAACACACGATTTTGGTTCGTTTCACTGGAAAATTTCCGGAATAAACGGAACTTCTGAAAAGGTCTGGTAGTCCTGTTTTCCCGTTGGAAACTTTCCGATGGAAATGTGTGTTCCATTTACAACTTTTAAAAGGTCTTACCACTTCCACGCTATTCACGGCCACATTTTTTAAATTTTGGCGCGTAAAATCGCAATCACTAGCTATAGGCGGCGAATGGACCTGATTTAAATGGAACACGTTTTTCACCCGATGGAAATTTCCACCGAAATTTCCGGAAATTTTTTGTAAATGGAAAACGCCTGTTTTCCCACGGTACTTTTGCAATAGCAACAGTAATCAGTTTTTAGCAGCGTGGGAAAATTCCCGTGCGGTATTAGACATAATTCAAACCCCGTCGTTTTTGTGATTTATATATTTCTGAGGTTGAAAAAACAAGCAGCACTGAAAGTAGTTTTACATTTTGAATCTCCCTCCAAATTCTGGAGTAAAAGAGGTGTATTACGGGATTTGTGCAACTTGTTCTTTTTCTTGTTTGGGACATTATGTCCTTTTGAAATTGAAACGCTATGCCGAGGTGAAGTTTGAAGATCCTAACAGCTTTGTTTGTCATTAAGAAAACTTTCCTTTTTGGCTTAACTACAGAATTCAGGGCGACATCTTGAGACTCTGCTGACGAGCCAGCTTGTTTGGCTCGCTTGCCATCAACTGCCGTTACTTGAATAGCTCTCGAATGTGGCCCTGTATAGCGATATTTCTTGTTTACAAACATTAACGTCACATTTCTTCTGATTGTCAAATTTGCCAACCACGGAACAAAAGAAGTAATTGTTTCAACAGCCAATTAGGTTCTGGTTGGCATGTCAATAACAATGAGTGAGGTCAGGACAAACAGGGTGTAGACAAAACGTGGGGTAGGCCATGGCCTACCCTATGGCCTACTCTATGGCCTACCGGTGGTCAAATTAAAAACAAAAAACGCAGAGCATTGCCGCAAATCTTTCAACGTTAGGGCTGTCTCACCAACAACTTTCTTCTGCTGGTTTGGCGGCCGCGGTTTGATCAGTATTAACCTACTGATAGAACAAGGAATCGAGGAGCAGAACGCCGGATAAACCGTATCAACTTTGGGAAAACATCACTGCACCACTAGTCGACTATTGCTTGACAGAGAGGAAACCCAGCGGTCGTTGTGAAGTGGGTTCCAGTTTCTTTTTGAAAATGTCTGCGGACGGCTCGCACGTGAGGTATGTAAAATAATACATATTTCTGTTTTAATAAGTGTGAAATAATTTTCATATGAAAGGAATCATATATTGAACTCCAGATATGATATCAAGCGAAGCTATGATCCTCTCATTAGTTGATTCATTCATCACGGGAACACGTGATTAGAATCCACAAATGACCAGCCCCCAACGTTAGTGGCTTCATAGCTCAGTTGGTTAGACCGTCGCACCGGTATCGAGAGGTCAAGGTTCAAACCCCGTTGAAGTCCTTAATTTTTCAGGCTTCTCTATAGCTACGCAATTGCTAAAATTGCGTTCAAAACTGCTAGGATCAGAGCTTCACTTGATGATAAGGCACAGGTTGTTTTTTTTGTATGCTAATGTTCTCCTCTCACTGACAATGTGAACCTTTTTTCGGACTCCAGGGGGCAGGGTTTCGACAAAACACTGACCCCCGGTCAACTGACCCCCCTACTGACCCCGTATAAAATCAATGGGAAAATGAATACTGCTTACTTAAGCCTCAACATCCCTTTTTAAACAGTATTGTTCAACAATATTTAAGTCTAAGCACCCATTTTAAAAAGGTTAGTTTTCGATTATTGTTGTGATGGCCGATTACTTCATGTAAGCTAACCTTTTTAAAATGGGTGCTTAGACTTAAAATTGTTGAACGATGCTGTTTAAAAAGGGTTTTTGAGGCTTAAGTAAGCAGTATTCATTTTCCCATTGATTTTATAGGGGGTCAGTAGGGGGGTCAGTAAGGGGGTCAGTTGACCGGGGGTCAGTGTTTTGTCGAAACCCCAGGGGGGCACGCTTTTTGTGGAATGTTTTTGAAGCCGTTTTATAAAACCACTCATCTTCTCGTCAAGGTTAAAACCAGATAAAACACTCCTGCCCGTTTATCAAATAGTAACTTTACAGTTTTGTGGTCGGCAGGCAAAAAAAAAATCGATTACTCACGAGAAATGGTGGCAACTTTGTTGGTAACAACTGTTCCATGCAGTTTAGGTATTTTTTCATACACTCGTTCTTGCTGACATTGCCTGCCTGGATGCATTTATACATGTCGATATTGCATTGCTGAAAAACACGAAAGAGAGGTCGCCAATAATCAGCAATGACAAGATTTGCTTTGTTCACTTGGATTTTTTGTTACTATTTACTGATCATTTACTGCAATTGCATATTCAGTGGGATGCTTCATCGCTGAGCTACAAGAAGACTCACTCTTCAATTTCTTTATAGGGAAAAAGAATCATCATCTCATCCATCATCATATCTATCTGTTGCTACTGTTTCAGTTTGTAAGGCAAGATTGTTATCGCCTGTCCCCACCATGTCCCCAGTGGTAAAGAGCTTAAAAAGTAACGGGCAGATCGCAGGCGTCCTTGTGGCAAAAAGGACTCGAGTTTCGAAATCTGTATGCCAATCTGTATGCCTATATATAATTTACCGTGCCATCATTCCGAGCGTCATTTTGCTGTGTGTAAATTCACCATCTCATTTTAGTTGTCGGTTTTCAGTGTGAACTCAGCCGCATTCACCACCCGAGAACTGCGCAGGATGAAGCCAGTTTGGCTTTGGCAGACTTTGTACCGTGAACATCAGTGCTACCCTCATGTGTAAGGCTGAAAAAGGCCTTTGAATTGCTAACTCTAACCCTAACCAAACGAAAATTTAAAATACCTTCCAAAGCTAATGGATTACTAACCACGAATGGGTGTCTTTTTGGGAGTCCCTCGACGGTGGCCTCGTCGTTCCATAAGAGGTCGGCTTCAAAATCGTCGGCACGATCGCCCGCCGGTTTCTCGTTGGCCTCGTCATGCAAAAATAAATCGTCAAAATCGTGGGCACGAATGCCAGCTAACAAGGCAAGGACGAAAATTCCTAAAAAGTACTTCATGTTGGAAAGTATCTGCTCTCTCTTGCACTTGTTTGCGAACCAAGTTGAGTGAGGTGTTCATGACTGCCCAATCTTTTATATCTGAGAAATATTGTACTGTAGTTTTTGCAACATAACTGATGATTTATTCAGTCGGTCAAGGTGTTAATGCAATCTTTTCATCCCTGGCCGTTTTCAAGCCTGTTTACGAACTAGTAGTATAAAAGAGATCAACACATTTATCTTAGATCCATTATACTGTGTGCCGACATTTTGGCACCTGAAACTACACAGATATTCATCGATAACTAGGCTATATGAAAACAATACAAAAATCTATGCTTTTGATTCGACTTTGGTTTCAAACAATGAAACAATAGGAGTATTCAAAGAAAACGTCAATTTGCTCTCGTAAAACATGATAACAAAGAATAGAAAGACGCATTGGAACAGCAAAACTGCCTGATAAAACTAATTACAGTTCCTTTGAAATGAATGAAAGCGGATCAGTTTAGGAAGCACCGACTGTGTTTTTTTGGACTGACCGCGTGATCAGATCGCCTGCTCTGCCTGTCCCCCTCCTAAAATGGATCGACTTATTTATCGCATACCACTTACTATATAAGCGTAATCACGGGAATTCAGATGTTGCAAAGGTTATAGAACCCTACTGATATTTCTATAGTTACTGAAAATCGATTTGTAGACTCAGCAGATAAATTGGACAACGTATGCAATGAAATACCTACATATTTAACTTTTAGTTAATCGTTACTTGTTGTCCTTCAGTAGCACATTGATAGTAATGATTCCAAGTTCGAGTGAGGCCCAACACTATTGTGAAGTTTTTTATGCCCATTATTCCATCAGAGATCAACCCTGGTACTGGAATTGGGCCCACACAAGTACAGAGAAAAACTCTGACCAGGCTGGGATTTGAACCCACGACCTTTGGATTTGATCACCGTTGCTCTACCAACTGAGCTACAAGGCCAAAACGGGAGCACGCCGTGGGTATGTGAGAAGATATTCACAACGACAAATTCGGCTCGTCCCAAGCCTAATTTAGATAATCTTTAGTTGTTGTCCTTCAGTAGCACATTGAGGTTAATGAGTCCTAGTTCGAGTGAGGCCTAACACTACTGTGAAGTTTTTTATGCCCATTATTCCATCAGAGATCAACCCTAGTACTGGAATTGGGCCCACACAAGGACTGAGAAAAACTCTGACCAGGGTGGGATTTGAACCCACCACCTTTGGATTTGATCACCGTTGCTCTACCAACTGAGCTACAAGGCCAAAACGGGAGCAGGCCGTGGGTATGTGAGAACACAAATTCGGACAAAGGAAGACAAATTCGGCTCGGCCCAAGCCTAATTTAGATAATCGTTAGTTGTTGTCCTTCAGTAGCATATTGATAGTAATGATTCTTCCAACGGTGATCAAATCCATAGGTTGTGTGGTCAGAGTTTTTCTCTGTCCTTGTCCGGGCCCAATTCCCGGGCCCAATTGCAGTAGGGTTGATCTCTGATTAGAATAATTGGGCATAACAAGCTTCACGGTAGTGTTAGGCCTCACTCAAACTTGGAATCATTACTAACTTTTAGTTTACTTTTAATGACTCTTGTCAAGAGAAGGTAAACCGGGACCCTCCCTTGCTCTTGTGTAACTTATGGAGCAATGTCCTTTCCAAGAAAACGCCTTAACGCCTTAACGCCTTAACGCCCCAGCAATCAGATTTTTCTTTTGGTTTCCACATTGTTTGCTTTGGCTTCAGAAGCCTACCTTCATAAGACTGTAAGAGGGCTTTATTTAATCGTTCGTTAGTCAAGGTAAATTTCAATAAAGCAATCATTTAGCTATAGGATATTCTTCATCGCCGCTTCGCTAAGTTGGCTGAGAGACTCGCTTCCCACCAACGTTTTAGTAAATAAAAAGGTTAGCCAAAATGATGGGTGATTTAATTTTTGTTCTGAGAAACGTTTCTTTAATATTAAGGGTTTGAAATCTTTGGTTTTACAAAGTTCACAATTCGTTGCCCATCCAGGAAATCAAAGCTCGAAATTAAAGCTCGCTAAATATCATGATGGATTACCAGCGGTAAGGAGACGCAGTGCATTGAGTAGCCAGTCGTTTTAACGGGTTTCTGAGCTTTACAAGAGATGGGAGACTGAGGACGATAAGCCCTGTAAGCCATCCCCAGCCCCCACCTCCTAAAGGGTTCACTTGAAGTCAATTGGGCTCAAACCAAAAGACTTCTGATCATCATTGTAACGCGGTACAGACTAACCGACTCCAATTGAAAAAGTAATGGATCACGGTTGTGGGCAAAACAAAAAAAGAATTCTCGGCAAACATCTGTCATATTATGTCTTCTTTATTTATTTGAATCTTCCACATTGACTTCTTCAATCTATATGCAGTTTGGTCATCGTCAGATAGTAGGTTCTTCTGGGCTGAAGCAGGCATAAAGCCTTTTCTTGCACTCATCTTTTCCAAGCAAGTTTTGACAGGCTATGCCTTCATATAGTTTCCTGCACTTTCGCTGTGGAAAAAAACCAAAAGATAAAAGCTATAGGGAAGCTATTAAAATGTACTGTTTTGTGCCTTGTATCTTTCGCCATAAGCAAAAATATGAGGTAAGGAGAGTGACAGTGTTACAACTTGAAGCAACTACATATGGAAGAATTTAGACCTCTCTCTGCCTTGACTGTTGTTATTGTGAAAATGAACATTTGACGGTTGTTATTTTGAACTTTAATGCATGCACACTGACACTGCTTCTCAGGAATATTTAATTAAGCTTCCCATTGGTGATAGGGATTTTTCTTTTGTTATTGAAATATTGTTTTTTTCGTTTGAATTTAAGTTTAAAACATTATTCCGTTGTAATTTTACTTCAGTGTGTAGCCCTCGGTGTTGATGAAAAGGGTTGTTTTACGTTGCGAAAATTAATATTGACTTTAATGGGGTTCATACTGGTTCAGTGCCTCGGAAATCAGTTCAATTTTACCTTCGGAACTAGTTGATCTGAAAGAACCATGAAAGTCTAATCTCACTGTGGTGTCGTCATCCTTGTTTGAGTTTTTTATTGGCCTTGGTACGACACGTGACCTCGTTTTTTTTATAAACGGCAGAGATACAGTCAGCTTCAACAACAACAAAAAAACTGCGGATGGGAATTTTAAATGTGGTTGCATACATTTTATAGGAGTTAAAATTCTTCAACAGGCCTATTTTATGGCAGTTAATACAAGTTAGAACAATTTACGTGGTAAGACGCCGCTTTGCTTTCCATCCAAGCACATTCCGCTGATTTTCAAGTCCAATTCTCTTTTTAAAATAAAAATAATTCTTTATAGTGGTATTCCACTAAAATGTATCCTTGCATAGCCAGCATTTTATAGAAGTAGAAGAATGCTAGTTCTATATATGAGTCAGTAAAAGAAGATGTTACTATAAGACAAGCACTATTTTCTCGCTCTGCGTCTTGTCATAAAAACCTGGTAATAAAATTTCCACCTTCAGTTGTGCAAAAGTCTGAAAATTTACGTTCTGGCAAGTGAAACATGGTCTTTATATCGTACGTAAACTCTATGACATAATTAAAGTAACTTAGAAAAGAGGTATGCTATCAATAAACTTAAATAACAATCAATGATATAATTGCACTCATCGCCATGCCCTCGTTTTCGAAAGTATTGAGGTACGCTCCACAATATTAGGAATGCTGTGGTTTGGCACAGATCAGGGTATTTGCCACTCCTGGCAAGCTCTACGCAATTTTGTAATGATGTGTGACCGGGCATATGAGTTGCCAGAGTTGTTCGGCCGAGATTGGCACAATCTCCCGAAATCCTTTCCGATGCTCCAGAAACTAAAATAAACGATCGATAGTGACCCAGTTGAAGAGTAAGTTAGTCGCGTACTACTGGATACCAAAGGGTACTTGTTAAAGATCCGAGAAAAATGCAAAATAGTTAATTTTGTCGTTATCTACCCTAGTCAAAGAATTTTTTCTCTTCCCTTGCGTAGCCCATACTAGGGCTAAAACTCACAGCCAGCCTACAATGCTGGCTGGTTTATCGCGGCGTTATTCAAATAGAGGGGGCCGCGAGTGGCATGGTGACGAGAAGTGTTGCTTCGCCGCTAATACCGGGAGAAAATATCCCCCCAGCTACACTGGCTAGCTCAGAGCCGAATTGCTCGATGACCAGCGTTACTGTCACGGTAACATGAAGTACCCAGACATAATTAAATCGTAGTAGCAAGGACCAATGTTGTCGTTGCTGTGTTAATTGGGATTTCTGCTGCATTACACTTTACTGAATGTAACAAATACCATGACAACCGAAAGATTTTGAAATGGTTAGCGTTAACTAAGCTTCGAGCAACTCGGTTCCAAGATGCATCATTACCCTTTGATAATTACATTTGTGGTGGTCCGGACTTAAGTTTGATTCGATCGTGTACGAGTACAGTCTCATCATACTTACCCTATAATCGGTTTGACAAGTGTAGAATGCATTAAAGCACTTCCATTTGTCCGGTTCCTCGTCTGATTTCATGCACACGTCATAGGTATCCAAGCATTGCTAGACAAAATTGGGATACATACTTATTAAGAACTTTCAAATGCAAAAATGATAACTAAGACATTTGGTATGGGGTAATGTCCCTCATCGATCAGATTGTGTTTGTTGCTTCATTTGTTTTAATCCTGTAGTAGCCTGAAAATTGCAGGCTTCATCAAGTTACTCGGCGATGTTTGCTAACGTACAAAAGCTGAGGGATTGTTGCCAGATAATCCACACTCACTTAATTAGCATTTTAAAAAGATTCTCGACATTTAATTAATCTTTACCGTTCTTGTCATTGCAATTCCTTTCTCAACTGAAAACTGTTGGCCTGTTGGGTGATGGAATGCTTATTTGCACTTGTTACGCATGAACGTGCATTTCTTTCAAAGCGCAAACCGCAAAGTTTTTACCATTTTTAATATAAGTCCACGGGATCAGGGAATATTTTCTCCTCTCCTCTCCTTAACGTTATTTATTATTGCCTTCTCGCAACTGGCAGACGACGATATCCCTTGATCGTGGAGAAAGTGGAAAAAATTGTTCATTTTCATGAGATGGAATCACAAACCACTTTATCAAATACCTTGTAACACCCATTCGTGATGTCTTCGTCGGAGATCTTAGATTATGCTGGTAATTCAGCTTTTACAAATTATATATAATGCTACCACATTTCATGTCAATCCACCCAAACACTTCCGGCAGACTTGGTGGTGTGAAGAAAACCAAGAGAAAACCGAATCTGGAACTAGTTAAAATGAGGGTCGCAGAATTTAAGCCGTTCTTGCAGGGTTAGTGGCTATTACATCACAAGGCTGTTTAACTCACCGTATACGGGTGTTTGGTCGGTGATGGTGGCAGTGTATTAGGTGGTGGAGGCGGAGGAGGGTCTTGGGCCAAGGTGAGACCCACGCAGAAAATAAGGAAAAGACAAGTTTTCATGTTATCAATGCAAAGGCGACTTACTGCAATATGTTCAGTGTACCTAAGGGTAATGAATTTATAAATCCCCTTTTGGATTAAGTAACCAATCAGGAAGAACTTCAAGGATATTTCGTCATTTAAGTTGTTTGAAATCAGTTTGTTGCCATGGAAAAAAACGTCAAGTGGCTGTGTAACGCATACCGGGAAAGCAGGCTCCCAATCAATAAATAGGTCAGACAAGACTTTGTCCCTCCCAAGCATATTATATTGCGAAATAACTGATAAGTGTACGATTTTTGTAAACAGTTGAATCAATAAATCTGAAAAATTAATATTATAAGTTGGGATGTCAGTTTCAGCACTGGCACTGTGCTTTGGGCATCATTGGTTTTTTGCTCTTGTTTTAGTTTAATTTGAAACATTACCTTCTTTAAAATGTGCTAAGTTGGTTTGTAATTGCCTTCTCTAACATAGAGTCGCGCGGACTGATCGATTGATTGGTTGAAATTGGTTAAATGAGTCAAGTAGGAAGAAAAACTTAAGTTGGGAAACTGATTTTATGTGTTTTTGAGAGTGCACTGCAAAATTGTGGATTCGCACTGAAAACGAAAAACGACACGATAGCCATCGACAAAAATACTTCGTTGGTATTAAGTAAATAATTATACAGAATGAATGATATTTTTGTGCCTAATTTAAGTTCAGTCACATCAAATTTTACATGTGCTGTTACATCGTCTCACATCTTTATTCACATTTTACTGCTTTTTAATACTTCCCTGATTTTTCATTCAAATGCGATTAGCTAAACGTGCTGGTAAAAAAGTATTGAACAACTCAAGTAAGATGGGTCTCCTCCAAGCAGAATCAACACAGGCGCATCAAATTTGTTCAACTGAAAAAATAAAACCTCACCATTGGTTGTTATAGAGTTTACTCAATTAAAGTTTTTTTTTTACATTTGAAGGACAACAACTACCAAAAAATTAAAGAATGAAGGTGTCTTTAGACAGTCGGACAGATGGGTAACGATATTTTATAAGAAACATTTAAATGTTTGTACACACTTGCAAGTGGCTAACTGATCTGGTATATATATTTTAAAATAAACGTATTTTCAGAAATATGTAACATCGTATTCTGATTTATATCTTTGTTAACCGGCCATACTTTGAATTTTAGTTTCTTCTCAGTTTTCACTTTATTTGCTAAGGGATGTGAAAAAAGAAGAAGAAATACCTGAACCAGTCTGAATATCCTACACAATGAAAAACATAACCCAGAACTTGAGATCTTACTAATCATTATGTTCACAAGTGTACGTAGAGCGAATAAGAAACAGACGGAAAGTAGGAGAAGAAATTTTATTTCTGGTATTATTGTAATTATATTTTCCCATTTGAAATATAGAGCGAGTTTCAATCGAGTGTCGTAAAACCAAAACCAAAGTAATTACTTTAGCCAATCAAAAAGGGCGGAGACAATCCAGAAAACCAATCAAAACTCGAACTAATTACATGTAGCCGACACAAAGCGCGGGAAAATGTGCACGCCCGAGCCACGATTGGTTTTGGTTTCACTTCTGATTGGTTGAAAAAATGGCCCGAGAACTTTGAACCAATCACTGAGTGAAGTAATGCAAATCCAAATCAATTCGCTAATTACTTTTGACACTCAATTGAATTTCGCTCTATCATACAAAAATCAGTTAGACGTAATTCCTAGCCTTTTCTGAAATGTAAATCACTTGATATAAATTTTACTTTGAATTTGTAACCACTCTCATCTCCTCATAGCACAGCTGTATTTTGCAACGCAAATAGGAAGCCTTCGTGAGAATAGCATTTCGGGTTCTTAATTAAGCGGAATGTGTAAGTGACAGAGGACCGTGGAAACTCATGCATGTGAATTTACGAGCTGGTATTGTCTCTCAAAGGTTACTAGTTGATATTTCTTCGCTCGTATACAAATTATAAACAAAAATAAAAAGGTCTTGTGAGAACCAACGGACAAAAACGATTGAGTCTCCTGCCCAAGGGATTAAATATTTTCATAACACGAAAGCGACAGCCAGCATTTTTCCAAGGAGAACGGGAGGTTTTCTGGAACACTACAGATATGTTAATGGTGTGGCAATGCCCCATTTGATGAGAATCAACAAAGACCACACAAAAAAAAGACACAACAACATTCGTCTGACATGCAAGGAAAGCTGCGTAGTCTCCCAACGAAAGCTGAACTTACTAGTGGCAAAGAAAAAGCCCTCTTGTGTTCGAAGTTATCTAATGCTGAAATGCTCACGTTTTCGCCTTTTATGTGCATGGGTGACGGCAAAGCTTAACGAGACTAACTTGAAATAAGATTTTCTTCTAGCTCTGCTACAGCTTAGTTTGGTTGGCGATTTTCAGTGGTATTAGAAGAAAATAGTGCAACCATTTTCGAATTTTCTTGTTTGATTTTTTTTATTTAAAAGCAAGACGATCCCTAGCCATTTTGTTACGATTTCCCCGCTAATTTTGGCCTTTTCAAGAGTTCTAGTACCCAGTCTCACCAAGACTTCTATTCATCTACCTATGTTCTAAGCATCGTGACACGTGTTCGTTTTCCAAGATTAATAGGGCCATCATTTTAATACTTCAATTCAAACCTCAATTAAATATATAGACTATATATTATGACCATGGCGACTGACAACTTATAGCTACTGCGTCGACCGATGTTGGTTCGCAGTTTTGCTGTTTTCTGTCTGTGTTTTCATATGGAAAACAACAGGATCTGGATTATATATTAACCACATTTCGTAATTCGCTTCAGTTTTAGTATAGAAAAATATTTCAACTCCATTCAGTTTTCCTTTTCCTCACTCTGTGATGTGCTTGGATCTTAAAAAATAAAAATAAAAATACTTTAAGTTGTGATCATTCAGTGCATTGAGGGTTTTCCGATATAAACAACGAGAAGGTTGCAGGTGCCCCCCTCAAAAATTGCTTTTTTAGTCGCAACGATAAAATCATACGAATTCTTATGAAGGAAATTTTCAAATCCTAAAAGTATCCTGATAAATATTATAATTGAGACCCAAAAGGTGACATCGTGAATACATTCTTTCTCGAATTCGAAAAATCATGACTTTTCGGTGGTCATTTCATATTAACTGTATCCCCCCTGTTATATTCGCCGGACAATTGGCTCACTTGTTTAACTCACTCAATTCAATAATATACCTACCCTATGGGGAGTTACAGGATCAAACCAATACTTGGGGTCTTAATTAAACATACCATTTTATTCTCATTTTATTACTTTGCTTACCCGTTTATTTCACGTCATCTAAAGCAGACTTGGCAGGACTTTGGGCAAACTCTTTGCACAGACTGTGGATCCATGATATCATTTCCTCTCTCACAGAGGTTACTCTTAGCCCACTGTTTACACAAATCGTGTCTGTCCTTACAGTTAACACCTAAGAGAATATGACCGTACATAAATTTTCCAAACAGATTTGGACGATTCTTTGAATAGTGAGATCGATCGTGACCACAAAACGCGAAAGAAATTAAGTACGGGAACAACAAATACAGAAAGAAGCGATAAGTTCCCTCCCCGTTTTCCCTACCATTATTACCATTATTCTTCTGCCCTTAACCCACATTTCCCCAGTGATATATGCACCGCATATCAAGTTGTAAATCTCTTAATTTTTTGTTAACTTTAAATCCAAGGCAATGAAAGACTTACTGTCATGGTGCCCATTTATGTTGTAGATAAACGATCTGTAGACGGCTCCTATGTCTTTCTTTGACCCTCGGAGATGTCGCAACCAC
>OX421446.1:1567500-1615000 GCA_949126865.1 Montipora capitata
TACATCACTAAAATCAAATCTACGTTGTATCGGCTCTTGCTTAAAATATTTAGTTTCTCAACTTGAAATAACGCCGATCAGATCAAGCCACTGATCCAACGTACACCGACAGGAAAATTGTCCACGGTTGCTTGCTTCAAAACTCTGGAACTTAAATAAAGTTCCTTTCCTTTTATGTGTTTCCTGGACAATCATTCTCTTGAGGAACGCTTGTCAATTCTCTTTCTCAGCTATTCTCAAAGTTTATTTTCTTAGATTGTGGAACTGAGAAATCCTGTGTTTACAGTTTTTGACTTAGCACTCTCACATTCTAGCAATTTTTTAATGTTCAATAAAGAAAGAAAAAAAAAACTTATAAGAGAACGACGAAATAAAATTTCAAAGTTCATCACTCGGATTTTATCACTCGAAAATACAAAATGCCAATCCAGCGTTATGAACACTTTTAAGAAATACCAAGAATGAGCTGCATTGAACCTAACCTGGCCTAAGTTTGTGAAATGGAATTTTTGGGGCTATCTTTTTTGTCCTAGGTACTTGCTTTTGCAAAAGCTTTCGCAAAAGTGCGTCCATGCCTCCACAAAAATGTTTGTTGTAAATTTGAGCAACCACTTTGCTCGCTATCTTAACAATATCATTAAAATCGCTGTTATAAACATATTTCGAAGCTGGAAAACTTGCAATTTGTTCCAGCTGAGCCAGCGAAACTTTGGATCCCAATCCAACAGCGAAGACTTCAACGTCACTCTTTTGAAGTATCTTGGCAGGTTTCTTTATATCATCGACAGATTTCCCATCAGTCAACAAGATCACTATGTGAGGTACGTCAGATCTTCCACTTGTATTAATGACTAAATCTTTAACATCTTTCAGTCTTTTGCCGAATTTTTGATCCCCGTATGGAAGAGGAATCATTCCCATGAGAGCCAACAAGAGTGGTTCCCTGACGATTCTATTTAAGTCTACAACAGCGTAAAACGTCCGACCCTCGACGACGATTCCAACTTTCGTTCGCTTGCTTGAGACGTCAAATGCGTGGGTGACGTATTTCATAAACAAAATTGTTTTCTGCCAGTTTGCAACACCCATCTTTCCAGTACTTTCAACAAGAAACACCAGATCCACCTTGTTTGTCCGTGGACCTGCGATGCAATAGGGAGCTTTAGTAACGACGAAGGCTACAGCTACGAGAACGTCGCAAAACGCAACAGCACTCTGACTGCTCTTGCGCATGCGTCTAACATCTTTGTGAATTTTTACCGCACTGTGCCAAATAACAACAAGAAATGGTATTAGCTAGTAGGTTTGTGAGGAAATTAGGTTCATGGCTGTTGCCTCAGTTCCAGTTTTACTTCGACCTTATTTACAATGATTCTCACTCATGGTTCTTGCACACATTTGAGATAGCAATTTTTTTTATTTAAGATAAAGCCCCCGTAGCTGTTGCCGTCATCGTTGCAGTAAAAGCTCCCTAATTGACTTTGTTGGAATCTGCAATCATTAAGACTACAAAGAAACAGTATCAACTATTTAGGGGGCTTGCCGTATTGACCGCGCGACAGCGAGGTCAATACAGCTAGGCCGAGGTTAGAGATTTCAGTGTAACGACCTAACGGTCGAGGTTATTAAGTTGTTTTTTATATGCATGGCTAACAGAACGGTTCTAAAGAAGAAAAAGGTAATTTGCATAATCCATCATTGGCTCGTGGGCATTACGGGAGAATAATGCTCTAGCACTTAGTTGCTCTTAGCCAATCACAGAGCGTGTTATATCGGCTAGAAACCCTATCCATGTAATAAATACTGAATTTTGTCTACGGCGGATATGTTTTCCTAGTGTAAATCAAAAAGGGTAAGCAAACCAAACGAAATGGACTGACCTTCCTTCGTTGATGATTCTTTCTTGCCTGGCAACGGTAGTCCTGTAGAGGGAAACGACGAAGGTTTGAGAAGTATTTTACTGTGAATTTACAGAGCTTCAAGACGTGCTCTTAAGAAATTCCTGATACTTGCTTGTTGTTCTAGGACTCGGCTGGATGTCCTCGAACGCTGTACGAGCGGCTCCAAGAAGCCAACAGCAACAAAAATTACTCAATACGAAACTGATTCCTTTAACCTTACCTCCAACAGTTAACAAGGTCATCGATGATGTCATGATTTCAATATGTGGCTATCCTGTATCCTGCGTATAGATTTCTGGTTTACAAACGGTATAGATTAAATTTAATTAAGGGAAAAATCTTACCAGGGGATGTAACATTAACATTGTTGACATGGGCTGTTGCAGCTCCCGGTTCTTCATCTGGATTCACTGAAACGGGAAAAAACACATCGCACTCAACCATTTCAAAAACACAGTTTAAGTGTCATTGTCTGAGAAAGTGTTCCAGGGGCCAAAAGTTTTGGTCAACCGATTTGGCTGAAACTTGGCACAAAAGTTGGATGCCATGAGATACTTCAAAAGCCAATTTGGCTCACTTTTCTGACTTTTAGTTTTGGAGTTTCAGGGAGGGGGGGGGGGGGTCTCATTTTTTGCCCTTTGAGCACCAAAAATTCAGTCTTTCAGGGGACATTTTAAAAGTGCCATAAAACCCAATTGGTAAATTGTGCTGCCAAATGAATTCGACCACGAACTCTACTATAATAGAGCTTTCATTTCATGAATGTAACTTTGTTCTCAAGGTATTGGTTAGAGAGGAGCCTGGCGCTAGAGTTTGGCAAAAAGTGATGTCAAAATTACAACCCAAAATTGCCATTTTTCAAAACATCAGTGTATCTACCTGCCTTCTTGCATACCTTCCGTACTTATACCATTGTTTACTTCAGTAACCCAATTATCAAAATCAGTTGAAAAAAAATTGGCTCATCAAGGTTTGTTGAATTTTTGCCACAAACACTCCATGCCCCTGTAAGGCCACTCAAAATGGAATTTTGAGCATAATTCATGCCATAAACAAATCAAATTGTTCATATGAAGCCCTTACTCTGAATTTGGTAAGTGAAAATGAATTGTTAAAGCCAAATCAGTTTCGTTGTTCAAAAATACTGTGATTTTTACCTTACAATTGCTCTTAAAAGGCCTTTGATTAGCACAACAAACAACCTAATTTAGAAAAACAAGGGTTAATGTTTTCTTTCAAAACTTGGTACCCATCAAACATCACAAATGATGAAGGCCTTACCTAGATATAACGATCTTTTTAAAAGATGCTTAAATTTTTCATTGATTTATATTCAGTTTCAAGTCATAATTCGTCTCCGTTGCTCCAAGCATGGAAAATCTCCATATTTTGTCAGGCCTGATTTTTTGGATGATTACTAGATAAAGTTAGCTGAAAAAAAAAGGTGTTTAGCATATAATCTATGTCTGTTAACAGCCTGCATAGTTCTTGTAAATACCCAGCAGTAAAGGAGCATGACCATGCATACATAGATATATTACAAACATACGAGCTGCAGTTCAAAGCAGTGTCGATGTGACCCGTTATTTCAGAGTCCTTTAGAGCGGAGTAAATGAAACCACCTGTCAAGAAGGAATGCACAGTTAGGAGAGCTGGATAGTAAAACAAAAAGCTTTTGTTGCAAATACAATAACCAAACAAGGCCTTCCATAAGAGATGATGTATCAAATGACCCTCCATTTTGGACATAGGAGAGAGTGGGGACTGGACCGTGTTCCCATTCTTCTTCCGTTTCGCGGGTATGTTTTGTCAGGTGTAAGAAATTCGAGGGTAATTTCACGATGGCACTTTGTTCCTTTGGAGGGATAAGTTATCAGTGGGGTGCCACGTCATGGGCTGCGCATGAAAAAGGAATGGTTCCTTTGTTATCCTGCAAGATAGACATGACTGAATGGTTGAAGGAAAGGTACAAGGGGTCAGGTGCGTCCGGGTCAAGAGGAAGACTTGGTCATACCAAAGCTACAGGTGATTCAAAATATCAGTTACGGATCATACACGCGCACAAATGGCTTTTATCGCGATCCAGTGGACTCTTTTTATTGAACAGAGACCATGATATTTTACGATATTGTCGTCTCAAATTGTTGGTTTGTGACCAAGATTTCCCAGGGTAATTTACTTGGTTCTTGCGAAGAGAAACTAACATTCAACAAATTGTTCATAGAAAGGGCAAAAGGGTTGACTAAAATCCTAACTTTGAAAGGTAAAGGTACAGTTATTTTATCGCAGCAATCTCGTGAACCAAAAACAATGATGAGAATAACTTGAAGGCTGTTATTCGTCTCCTCGCTCTGTTTGTTTACATTCAATTCAATTTGCTGAATTCGTCGAAGAAAAATCTTTGCAAACATGCTGCATCGAAGCTTTTCTATGAAGTTGACATTTTAAGCGAGAAAATGCCTTGTTTCATGGATAACATTCTTGGATACATTTTTAATTACTTGTAATTAGTTATTTTAGTATGTAAATAGAGGTGTTGAGCAGAAAATTAACAACATCACAATCGATGTGGGACTCGAAGCAATTTTGCTGGCTTACAATGAATGTTCAAATCGGTTAACAAAAACTCAGATATGATCACTCATAAGTGACAGGTTCTCTCAGTCGGAACTCCAGAAGCTTCTTCCAGGAATCTTGTTACGCCAAGGAAAGAATGCTAGAAAGCACGCATCAGAACATGGATGCGGAGAACCAAAGACAAGGAATGAGATTTTCCAATGCAGGTTGAATATGGAGAAAGTTAGGGATCTTATAGAGTTTTCCAGATCCACATTCCTCCAAGAAGTAGCCTTTGGAACAAAAACACTGAAACTTTCTTCAGGTGAGAGAATGCCCATCCCTTCAGTGGTTCGTGCAATGACTGGGTCAAAAATAATCTACCTTTACTATGAAGAGTGTCGTGAACATGGTGTGGAGCCTCTAAAGGAGCGTACCTGTTTCCGTCTGCTAGAGGTTTGTAGTGCGTCAAAGCAAAAGTCCTTGCAGGTTTTGGATAATAAGTCTACGACTGGTGAAGAGGCATTCGAGACGATAGCCTCAATCGTTGAGAATATACAGCTTATTCCAAAATGGCCGCTGATTTATGCGGATACAAATTGGCACAAATTCCTGTGATTGCCGCCAGTAAAATTTGTTTTTTAGATTCTTCGACTTAAACCAATCAGTGAGTCTCTCGACTCGTCAGCTTGGTCCAGTCATCGCACTCTCTAGTCCAAGGTGATACAATACCAATCACATCTCGAGGCGTTTCATGACTTTGTATGAAGCGTTTCATATGAACATCAACACGAAAAAAGTTTATAATCCAGCTCTCCTAACCTTGGATCCCTTCTATGGTTTCACTTACTGAGCGATAAAGTATTTGGGAAATGATGGATCGCAGGTCACCTAGACGCTGACCACTGCAGCTCGTATGTACGCTGTATCTACGTTTGGTCACGATTCATTACTGATGCAAGAGCTATTTAGGGTATTAAAACGTCAGACAAAGATTATCTGTTAACGATCGTTTTTTCCTAAGCTTAAGTTATCTTTTAAAAAATGGCTTGGAAAATTATGGGGAATTCTATGCTTGCGGTAATACATGGAGATATGACCTAAAAAATATAAATCAGAAAAAATCTCAAATGTCTTTTTATGAAGGTAAGAACATTGTCATTTGTGCTCTATGATGGGTACCTACAACTCTCTCGTATGCGATCACCCTTGATATAAGACAAAGTGGTCGCTTACGCTGAGAAGTGGTCATCTACGGGAAAAAATAAGAGAATAAGCTCAAACCGAAGTGATTAACGTGATTACATAAAGTTATTATCTAACGAGCAAGAACGTAGGCAAACAGATAACTGCCAATAATGTTTCAAATCGCATAACACTAGCGCTTAAAACTGTTGAAAATTTGTATATAACATCTTACATCAATGTTACAATCCATTTTTACCCACAGATCGTATTGCAGCCTTTTTTTGTTAGTCAACTGCTATAATCTGTGAGCATGCTTGGTCAGCGCTTTTTAAAACTGAACTTTCATGATATTTGAGCAATGGTTTCCTTACAGTCATACGTGATCATGCTGGGTGGTCGCTTACATGAACGAGAAGCGTTCGCTATGACAGAGTCGACTGTACTAGGTTTTCAAAGAAAAAAATTGTCCTTTTTTGTTCAATCAGTGGCCATTTAAGAGCAATTGTACGGTAAGAGTCGGGGTAATTCTACAAAATCAAACTGATTTGGCTTTAACAATTCATTTTCATTTACAAAATACAGAAGAAGGGCTCCATGTCAACAATTTGGTTTGTTTATGGCATGAATTATGCTCAAAATTCCATTTTGCATGGCCTTAGAGGGACATGGAATGTTTGTCGCAAGAATTCAGCAAACCTTGATAAGCCAATTTTTTCTAAACTGATTTTGATAATTGGGTCACTAAAGTAAATAATGGTATAGGTACGGAAGTTATGCAAGAAGGCAGGTAGATACACTGATTTTTTGAAAAATGGCAATTTTGGGTTGTAATTTTGACATCAATTTTTGACAAATTCTAGCGCCAGGCTCCTCTCTGTCCAATACCTCGAGGACAAAATTACATGCATGAAATGAAAGCTCTATTATAGTAGAGTTCGTGGTCAAATTCATTTGGAAGCACAATTTACCAATTGGGTTTAATGGCACTTTCAAAATGTCCCCTGGAAGGATAGGTTTTTGCTGCTCAAAGGGCAAAAAATGAGACCCCCCCTGCAACTCTAAAACTAAAAGTCAGAGAAATGAGCCAAATTGGCTTTTAAAGTATCTCATGGCAACCAACGTTTGTGCCAAGTTTCAGCCAAATCAGTTGACCACAACTTTTGGCCCCTGGAACACTTTCTCAGACAATGACAGTTAAAGGCAAAACTTCCTGAAGAAAACCCATTTTAACTGTCGATTTCAGGAGAAAGATAAAAACGGGTTCAGTACACTATGTTAAACATGATCTATGGTCGAAAATCAGTTCCAGAAGAGCATGAAAGTGGAACAAGTGCTAACAGGCGGAAAAAGTTCAACAGCGATAGTTTTTGTCTAATACTTACTTTGCTTGTTCTCGTCATTTGCCATGGTCAGCTCGGTGGGTGCTACGTAAAAAATCATGAGATGATAAACATTGATATTCGCTTGTGCTATATACAAGTTCAGGGCGGGTCCATGGAACGTTTTCTCTTAGCCTTTATTTAAGTGTCATAGAAATTCCAGTACTTAACTAACAGTAACTGGAGACACCACACAAGCCTAATAAAATGTAGTGAAATTACCGTATTTTAAGACTTTACAATACAAATTTTTTATGTACTATTAGCTTATTAGCAAAAATAAAATGATGTAAATAGCTAAAATCAATGAAAAATCATGAAATGCAACGAGTTACATCAATGACAAGAGGCACCACATATTACCAGCAGGCGTGAATCCAGTAAGGAGATACTTATTCACAAAGTTCATAATTCTTTTAACTTGGTGTGTTTATTGTATTGCTGGTCAGTTTGGGCCATAGCAATGAGCTAAGGTATCTTTTGGTTGGACCGACTTGCGTATTTTTACACTTGCAAAGGCTGCATTCAGTTTCAAATTTGTAATTTTTAAATGATAATGATCGGTTGCATGACTATTAATCCTCTTTGGTTGAAATGTTCTCGACATATTGTCATGACACCACATGGTGTTTTACTTTGTTCATAAAAATTTGGATTCCTTTTAACCGGCTTCTTTCATTTAATGTAATTAAATTAGCTCTCTTTAAAAAAGTTCCGTGATAAGAGGAAGGCTTGTTCTGGTATACTACTCGAAGTCTTTCTATGTTACTCTAAATGTCCTGATACATAAGATTAGCATATACCAGACAAGTGCAAAGTGCGTTCGTACGAGATATTTAACAATTATTCACCAAAGTGTAGGTGGCTTGAGGTGAATCAGTTTCCCGAGCCGCGAATCGCCGAGGCAAATATCTACCATTAGTCACCGACAATGAGGTTGACAGTTGTTTTAGTATATATTCTAAAACTGTTTGATAATATAGCACGAGAAGATGATTTAACTCATTTCTTCCTGCAACGATTACAATGATATTTTTGGGTGCAACTCCACAGGGATTTTCTCGGAGGTGAATTGCAAAGAATATTGGGAGTTGGAGTACTCAATCAGAACGCGCTTCAACGCTATCCACTGTTTAACTAAATACTAACGTCTCGGAGGCGATTTGTTAAAGATCCGATTCATTTCTACTACTGTAACTGTTAGCTTGTGCGCCCGTTCCTTGAGTTGTTGTCCTTAGCTCTCCCGAAGGATTACTAAATCCTAAAAAATGTGTTCCGTGACTAAACTGCTAAGGACAATGTGTAAATGTAAGACTTGTAAAATGTTATTTAAATCAACAGAAAACTAAGACGATTGTCTCTAACCTTGACATAGTTTAGGTGCCAGTTTTGCAGCCAGAGATCCAAGATGATCGTAATCTGAGAAGAAAGTCTTTTGTGCATCTGAAGCTATGTCGCTCATTTCCATGGGATCTGTTTTTGATTCGATTCCCACTGTATAGATGTTGACTCCCGCCTCTCGCAGCGCATCCACCCCAGGTTGCAATACGTCCTCGGACTTAATTGTTAGCAACACAATTAATGCCTTGGGGATCCCTGCTCGGGCGCTTTTGTCAAACAATTGTTTCTTAGTGAATAAAAGTGCCTGACCAACATTGTTTCCTCCATCTGGTGTTTTGACTTCTTCAATAGCTTCAGACAACTTGGGCATGTTAAAATATTCATTGAAGTCGAACGCCATAGATGGTTTCTTGCCGTAAACAACAAGTCCAACATGTGTTCCTGAATCGGAGACCTTCATTTTTTCAGCTGTCTTCTTGACAAATTCCATTGCCTTCCTGAAAGACCTCTGTCTTACTCCCGAAGGTTGATCGTAGCAGCCCGACACAAGGAATCCAAGTTCCATGACTGGTATTTTACATGCGTGGTTATCGTCAAAAAGTTGATCTTGAGCTTGTGTAAGAGGAAAATAATAGTTAACTCTTGTCTAAATTGTTGAACGCTTTTTTAGTTATTCAGGTCGACGGGCAACATTCAGAGAATCTTAGACTGCGTAGAGAAAGAACAGATAGATTTCTCGCATCTGTTGCAGAAATCGAAGCAGTCGTAATAAGAGATTGAATTTGTAAATGAATGGAAGGTCGTCTTACCCATCGAATTGGTCACTCCTTGTGTGCCATTTATTTCAGGGCCTAGAAATAAATAAATTAAAAATCTCTAAAAGATATTTTAGCGTCAACCAGTTGCAATTTAGGCCAAATATAGTCATATTACCCATTCCGTTGACGGTTTCCTCTGTCTCATTGAGTTCAAAGCCTAAAATACCAGAAATAATAGCAGTATGTTAGCTACTAATCATGCGGTAATTATAAGAAGGCAGCTCCATGAGTGCACAAGCGAAGAGATTTAAATTCAGTTGTACTTTTAGCACATTCTGTGCTATTTGAAAGATTTTCAAATTGGTAATTCATTATATAAGTAGGTTGCGAAGTGTCAAATACAAGTGAGTAATCCTTTTGTTGCCAGGATTACAGGAAAAGAATATACGACGCGGCCAGAATTTTGAAATAAACGAATTTGTTGCAAGGGGTTTGCAATTGCAATCAAATCAATCTGTATCAAGGAAAGAAGCCAAATGGTTGGCTGGAACTGTTTGAGTTAATTTAATCTCATTTTCACCAATCATTGATATACTTTCGGTAGCAAAAGGTGCATCGCCCTCAGACTTATTAATTACTCCTTCAACGTCAAAAGGTAAAAAATTCACAGCAAACCTGACGTCAAAGAGGAGATAAGAATTGCCAGAGTGTAAAAGCCACAAACCAGACGTCGGTTACTAGAGATCACTAATTTCGAAGACATGGTTTCAGACATCTTTCAACACAACACGAGAAAGCTATCTCGAATTAACTCATAGTGCTGATTGGAACATTTTCTCTTTGTCTGAAAAAAGAAATTGTTTAAGTCTGCAAACAAAAGAGCAGAAAAACTTGACCAGTCGTTGTGTTGAAATATTTCAAGACTGGCGCAAGATGGTGTTTGGAATTTTCTCTGCAAAGCAGCAATCTTATTGGCAAACAGTTAAGGTCACCAACAACACCTGTTGATGTTTGCAAAATAGTTTCTTTTAAGTGGTATAATGGAAGAATTGGAGGATCGTCGCGAGAAAGATGATGAAAATGCAAAATTTCTTACTTGAATTTGATCATCAGCTTAAAAATGCGACTCTTTAATTAATTAATTAATTTATTTAAACAGCTATATTTGACAATGATTGCAAAGCAAAAAAGGTGTCGACAGAAATTATGGGCCTAATTACATATCTTCGTGGACATTACATTCTGTCCCAAAATAAACCTACAACAACCAGTTATGGTCTTAGTTTTTTTTTCTTATGTATCAGCCTAGTTGCGGAATGCGCTACCTGATTTTATCCGTATCACTAAGTTTACTGGTTTCAAAAGGGAATCCAGGGCCGCATTTTGTACAGCGGCTTTTCTTTTTAATTAATACATCTTTAAATATTATGTATTTAGTATGTATCTATATATGCTATGTACTTTAGCTGTAAATGTAATGTCTCGAAGATATTAGCTCTTGTAGTTATTCTGAAATTCGAGATGAAATAAAGTCTATGCATGCATTTCGGGAGTCAGGGTGGCTTAGTGGTTATCTATCGGGCCTCCCACCACTGCGAGCCGGGGTTCAATTCTGGCCTCGGCCAGCATGTGGGCTGAGTTTCAGTCGATCTCAACCTGACTCGAGGGTTTTTCTCCGGGTACTCCGGTTTTCCTCCCTCATCAAAATCAAAATCGACTCACAGCTAATTGACATCTAGCTGTGGTGCTGTGCTCCGACATCAAACATGGACTGTATAGCGGCAGCCAGAGGCGCCTTTGTATGCTTTCAGCCCGATGTCGTGAGCCGCGCCCTTCGCAATTCAGTCCTCGACTGCAAGTAAGGGTGATTAGCACTAGTAACATTTATTTATTTATTTATTTGTATGTATGTTACCTTTAACAGGGCTCGTGTGCACACTTTGTAATCTGCGACTTCAGTGCTTACGATACGACAGGTAATTGACTTTTCCCTTGGATATTTAAGCCATCGAATTCTTATGATAAATTGACAAGGGCGGTTTGGAGCTGTGAGTAGGCGTTGGATTTGTCTCATATGGTTTAGGGTCCGACATATCTCTCCCTCAATACCGTACCGGGGGGCGAGGTCGGTAGCAGAAAGCAGCGAAGGGCCAACTGCGTCCAAAAGCGATCACACGGGCCGAAATCCCGGGATGATTCGTTTGGTACGACGCTCCAGCGTCGGGTCTGGAGGTACTGCGTTTTTCTGTCTTGTTCAAACATTGCGTCAGCCCATGCGTAAATGTTCTGGCTCACCGATACCTAGCCTACCAACAAAATTAACATGTTACATGGTTTTTACCACGAATTGACATTTCAGTTGATTCTACAGCCATAAACGTAAGGTAAGAACCGTGCGTGTCTGAGAGGTGGTTTCATGCAGACTGGGACGCCTAAAATGCTCTCTTGTAAACATGGCGCTTCACGAGTCAAGTCGTCTCTCTGGCCTTTCTGTGGACGAATTCCAGGACCTTCCGATACAAAACTTTTCATACGTTTGTATATGTAATCACGTGGGCCCGAGGACAATTAACGATTAATTTCACGCGTATTTTCAAAGTTTTCATAATTTGAAAAACTTTAAAAATCAGGGCCGTAGCCATTATGAGGCAAACCGAGGCTCTTGCCTCAGTCATTTTTTCGTGATTTTTTTAAAATAAAGCGTGATTCCATTGTTGTCTTTAAAATGTACTCATCATAAACACCTAAAATAACTACGAAGAGAATTTAACCATGGACATTGCCTCAGTCATTTTTTTTTCTGGCTACGGCCCTGAAAATACAAGTGAAATTAAATTAATCCTTAATCGCACGATGGCACATTTTGATTATATATACAAACGTATGAAAAGTCGAGATTGATGGCATCGTTTCTTTGAGCTGACCGGACACTTCTACGCTTGGTGAAGGTTCGTATGAGCGAAACTTTGAAGGGTAACCTTTTACATGTAAAATTGAATTCTGCTTGCTATAATTGTACCATTGTAATGAGAAAAATTAAATTCCTCTTTTTAAAAACGTTTCGTGTTTCGCTCAACTTGAAATTCCCGGGAAACGGACCGTTTCCATAGTAATAGTTCGTAATGTAAAATCCCGACCAAAAACCAGCCAATCAGATTGTTTCACTTAGCCTGAGTAATAGGTTGATACATTTTCTTGGCATGATGGCTGGGTGGCCGCATAGAATTTGTCAGACTTTGGATCAGAGATCCCCTAAGTGATGTCGGCAGAAGGATGTATTCTTCAATTAATCAGCCCCGTTATTCCTAAAAATTGAGGCTAAAATTTTTTTTGGGTTCACACACTCAAAACTCCCCCCCCCTTAGCTCAAGGTCTGGATCCGCCACTGAAAACAAAGGTTGTCAAAAAATGCGTGAGTCACCGCGAAATAGTTAGATAAATTTTCCTCAAATGTCATTAAATCTTCTTGGGCTGAAATCGCGTGAGTTACGCGATACTTGAATAAGGCCTCTTTTGGAACAATCATTAGAAATTCACTGACCGTATGGCGATGTTCCTTCGGTTTCGCTTTTTGAGAAATCGAGTCTGTTTGATCTCAAAATGACCAACGAAATATGTTGCTTAGTCTGTAATCTCTTCTCTGTCAGAACGACTGGTTTTTGCTTGGAAGGGGCTGAGAACGACACTGAGACTGAGAATTATCTGCAAGCTCCGTTGTTTATAGTTTTCAAAGGTATGCTCGTTTCTTGGTATGTTACGAATAAACAACAGTACTGATGTTGCCGGTCAAATCCGTTCTCAGGTTGAATCCGTTTTTACCTAGGTTAAAATTGGTGATCCTCATTTTACTTAGGATATGAATACACAGATGAATTGAAGACATTTACTTGTTTTGGAGCCTAAATGAAGCCTAGAGGTTACTTGGATTAGTTTTGGTTATTATACATGGAACACTTTCCTTATCATACAAAAGTAAATAATGAACAAAACTGTGTAAGGAAGAGCATGTTCGTCGTTGTAGTGGGATGGTAAAGACACAGGACTATATATATCTTTAAGGTACGAGTTCGAGTACCGGTAAGTGCATAGTACAGGTCTTTGTTCCCTTGCTATGTTGTAATGATGAGACTGAATAGATAAGTGTATGAATACAGAAACCGATAAGATGATAAGTTGATAGCTGCTTTAAACAAGATAGAATGCATATTCAACTCAGGTAAAATGAGGATCACCAATCTAACCAAGGTAAAAAGGGATTCAAACTGAGAACGGATTTCACCGACAACTCTAATGGATGTCTTTGCGGGAATTATCATCTCGGTTGTTAGCAAGTTAAGCAATTGCGAATGCGGGGAAGTCTGAAAAACAAATCCAGGCTGGAGCCAATCTCGACCCCAGAGCTCTTCTCTCCCTCAGTCAAGAGAAGAGCTCTGGGGAACCCTGAAACAAAGTCTCTTCTCATTGGTTTTCAAGAACAACTATCAAAAGCGTCCCTGATTGGTGCATTCATTTTAACACGAGGAGTGAGCAGGCGCCGTAAGATTCAAACAGCCAATTTTTGGCTATAAGAACCCTATGGCGCAATGCTTTCCTACACAGAGTTCCCAGAGCCTTGCGTCCATCCGAGGCCCTGGTGAGGAGAATGGGTTTGAAGGGGACTGGAACCCACCACAACCGTTCGATTACGCTGTACTGCTGATGTACCATCAGAGCTATCAAGCCCTTTTAGGAGCTGGTCATTTGCGAGTTCGTACGATACCGTGGCAGGTGAATGATTCATGATGGTGATATATGTGAAGGATAAAGATATATTTTTAATCGCCTTACCAAGCCTGGATTTTTTTCAGACCTCTTTTTTCAACTACTTTGTTTGATCACAACTTTGGCTCGATTACCAGCCGCTGCTTCGGGAGAGGAGCCCGCGCTCCTCCTCCGAGGAAGGGGCGAGGGGAAGGGGGGACGAATACCGGACTCGAGAGATTGGCAGAAATCAAGCCTAATCTCGCAGCTGAGTTGACCATTCACGCTTATAATTATTACAACCGCTATTCATATATGTCTTTCACATATTTCGCTGTGATAAGGACTGGTATAAGTTGAAAGTGTAATTCCCGATGTACAAACGATTTGTGGGTGAATTAAATTCAAATCTAAAACCTGCAATATGATTAGTTTAGGGGTTGCCACAATTTTTACATTTAATATTCTGCGCACCTAACCAGGCATCATCTGCCTCGAGTGTCGCTATTGTCATGTGGCCTTAGGTGTCATTTAATAACAGCCGCTCATTGTTTACAAAGAATTCTTGAATTAAATGCACGGTTGAGTTCATATTGAGGGCAGCGGAACTCGTAGAGTCAAGATGTGAACCACACAAAAGAGCCATGGTTTTGTATTAATCAGTCACCTAAATGAAATTTGAATGTCATCTGATCATCTATTTGGACCTTGTTACTCCATTGTAACGTATGATACTGTGGAACGCAAATATTTGATATAACCAGGATTATCTGGACTGTGGCTCCTGATATAAAGCGTTTTTCAATAGCGGAATATAAATTCAAGTTATGTTGAGAACTACTGTGAAGTGCCCCATAAAACGTAGCCAAGAATTAAGTAAACCGTAGGGCTTAATGGTTACAAGTTATTCGAATCCTGGCCAGCTCAATCCTGTTCAAATCGTTCACTACTGCTCAGTTTCAAAATGAAGTGATTCACGTATTAAGTTTCAGGCACTTGAGGACCCATTAACACATCTCTACTTTGCCAAACCTTCTTTCTTCATAGACTGCAAGGATACGTGGTCTCTAATTTCGGCAGTGGTGCTTCGACTCTACTTTTCGGCTCCCTCTCCTCGCCCATAAGTAAAATCACCATTGATGAAATCAGACGGGCCACTGCCGGCAGGCTACTCTTAGCATCGCTAAGAGTACAGGAATAAACAAAATAACGCAAAAACCGTAAAAGGGAATTAAAAACTCTCATAGAAATAATACTTGTTTCTGATAATTGATTTTATCTAATATAACCCAATGAGCGATTGCCTTTTAGTGCCATTACCTGCAATAAACCACAGACTATTGCGACCTCTGCAACCCAATTTTTAATTTATTCGCTTTATTCAGGGTGGTCGTGGAGATTCAAGGTCCCTGTTTTTTTTTAACTTCATACGAGTAAAACGTTTGAAGGAATAATATCATGTGAACTTTTGAGGAATCAAAATGTCACTAAGGAATGGATAACATTTTCTTTGAACACGAGAACGATTTTCATGCCGTGTTTCTTCGACAAATTCACAATTGGAGGATCCAGTGATGTTTCTTTTATATTTGACAAGAATTAGAATCTGTCACATATGGGTTTTCTTGTTTTTATTAGAAAACATATCAGCCTTTAGACTGAAATCAGGTTTGTAAACTAATGTGTTAATAGAGGAAGGATAGTATAAGCTTTGATTGTCTTATCGTAGTGTTTTAGTTTTAAATAATTCATGCCAGTAGATTATTCCTATATCCCGTCTATCCAACAGTTTTTAACTTTTTTTCGTCAGTGCCCTGAACTCCTGTTGTCTTCTCGTAAATGAGAATCGAAGTGCATGATAAGATCCAAATAAGTGAGATAGCTTTCTTACCTAAGCAGCCTGCAGACCGCTCCAGAAAATATAACATAAACAACAGGCCTCACCAGCAATAATCTCTTTCGGTTTCACCGTTATTGAGCTATATGCCAGAATCGTCCTTGGCTGGATGAGAAAAGGGATGTTAAGGGTTCAGAACATAATTTATATATAAATATATGACCATATATATACAGTTGCGCCATCATTGTAAAGGAATCCATGGCAATATATTGGATACTCGATTCCAGGTTCTGGATTCCAGATTCTTTATCTTCTAGATTCCAAACGTGGCTTGATTCCAGTGTATACATGACTCCTCAAGTAACCACTCCCTAAATTCCAATGAGGACAATATAATTCAGCCTTTGATTTCTGACTTTTATCATTTCCCCACTTAATAAAACAGTCCTCTTTGCTTCAGGAATACAGTCCACTGATTTGAAAGGGCATCATAAAGCAACACACCATCACCGTCATCATCACCGTCACAGTCACAACAAAGATAATGGCGAAGCTGCAAGAAGAAGCACCTTTCGTATTAGTATGCCTGCCAAAGTGGCAAAACTTATACTTCCACGAATCGCAAGAAAGAACCAAGAGACAATTATAAGAATCTATCCAGACAAAACGGCTGAGTTACAAAACCAAACAGCAAATAACTACTTAATGAGTCTCAGTTACAAAAAGTTGAATGAAAGTGAACCCCAAGACCTTCTCTTCAGAGACCCTCAGTGTGGCTGCGGATGCTGTTGTTCTCCAGACAGTGAGTTTTTTGTTGCTTTTTCTTTGGCTCCGCTTAAAAAAAATATTAATTAACAAACTATTAAATCAAAATGTATCCTTTATCTGCCAAAACTATTGTCACTGGGGTAGGTTTTTCCGGTAGCTATAGCCGGTTTTTATGTTACAGCGGTTACCAAGTAGTCACACGCGCCCATCAACGACTTTTTTCATTTTTCGAAACTAAATATAGGTGGACGTCAATCAAATGTTTCCGAGTCGAATTCGACTGCCGCCAAGTGAACAGGACTATCGTCATGGAAACATTTGATTGACGTCCATCCAAACTTAGTTTCGAAAAATGAAAAAAAAGAAAGTCGTTGAGGGGCGCGTGTAACTGGTAACCGCTGTAAAGCCAGGTTAGTTTTAAACACTCAGCAGACCGTAAAAGCCATAATAATTTATTCACAAAAAGTTGAGTCGAGGCACTTTAGAATTTAAGACTTGCAGCTCATTGGCCATTTGCAGTGAGGCCTTAAATTCGAGACGCCCGCGAAAAAAAAATCATCTAGTGGTCAACGAGGTGTCCGAGCACGGAGCATACATGTCCAATACACCGATATAATGAGATTGTATTGAGATTCCTGGTACGTCACAATAGACATCACAAAGTGTCCCGCTCTTTATGTCTCGCAAAACTGTTAATATTTTTTTAAGGATTAAGGTTGGGGGACACTTTGTGATGTCTATTGTGAAGTGCCATGAATCTCATTATGTCGGTGTATTGGACAACCCTCGCACGGAGAATGCGCATGCGAATCCAGTGCCGTATCCATTAATTTTAAGGACAGTGCCTACTATTGTTATTCCGCATACGTTCTACTCATCTCGTGATACTGGGATTTTCTATTGGTGATGCTTATCAATACAGGGATATTTTTGCGCGGTTCAAAACTATGCGGAGAAAGCAGAACTTGGCAAGTGCTCTTGGTATCCAAAAAGAAGATTGGGGGTAACCGTGCATTTTTCAGAGATATTTAAGCTTCAATTTGGAAAAGAACGCCATACATTGCTTTGTATTTCAAGGCTTTTTACAAATATTGTTGATTAATTATCTTCGAAAAATACGTGGTTACCCTCAATTTTCTTTTCCCGCATATTTAGTAAACCGCGCAAAAAATACGTTTGAATTAGCAGGCACCGTCCTTAAATTTGGGATAACAATCACTCATTTTTCTCTCTACCTCTCTATCGTTTGCAGTGAATGTAGATCCCATGTCCATTTGTCGTCCTGGATGTCCCCGTAAGTAAACAGAAACTAAAAGCGGAAAATGTTAATTAAGACTATTTCACATTTACTACCTTCTTTAAATTTGCCGATTCATATAACTTAATAATCATATCCAGAAGTGATTCGCGTCTGATTTCATCACTGCGATAGTAAAGGCACCTTCTTGTCAACGTCCGTTATGCATGATCACAATCTTACTCAGATTATTAAAATAATAAAAATACCCAAGAGGCTCTCACGGAACCAGTAACAGAAAGAATTATCTGTAATTGGACCTGGCAACTCAAAAGAATGTGACAATACATACACAGATACATATGAAACACAATCACGACAGAACAAAACATTCAACAACAGCTGTCAAGAATACCACTTAAGTCTGGAGCCAAGCTAGTTGGCTATTTACAAGTGCAGCTGAGAGGTTGAACCTGAGACTACCAGCAACGAATCAAACCAGTGGTCAGAACGTTGCTCAGTTGAACTCTGGACGTCAAGGCAAGAGCCCTAACCAGTGGGCCACACAGCCTCACACAGAATTCTTACCGTCGTTATCTGATTGATGTGGGGAGGGTCCTTAGCCTTCCCTAACTTTACGAAAGGGTTCATCAAGATAATCTTAGGCTATTACAACTTAAGAAATCAGCTTGTAAAGTACCTGTAGGTTGTGATTATTTTGTTGACACTCACTCACTATTTTTTCTCTTTATTTGCAAAAAAAAATACAAAACAAAAAACTACGCCAGTGTGCCCCACCCGTAAGTATATCTTTTAACTTTTCAGTGTTATTTTCGTTCTCTACCAATGCAAATATTTAACTACGAGTTGTCTTTATACCACATCGGCTTAAGCTGTTGCTACAATAGTCTAAATTTACGCTACGTGTATTACAGTTAATTTTCCAGCGCTTTGTTTAATCACATTAAGTAAAATGCTTAATTTTTGGCGCGAAATTTCAGCGTTAATGTGAAATTACAATGCAACATTGCAACAAGGCAACTTTTCTTACAGTGCCAAAATGGCGTCTTATGAACGTAATTTGTCTCCCATAATATTAATATCTCATCAAATGGTATACTCGTGAAATTAAGGAGTAATTTTACTTGCGTTTTGCCCAAAATCAAATAATCTCCCTGGCCTAAAAGCTCGGGAAATTAGATTTTGGACAAAACGCGCGTGAAATTATTCCTTAATTTCACTCGTCACCATTTGATTACCTATACTAATTTTTCAGCTTGTAAAATTTGCTGCTGCTGCTCATCACCACCACCTCCACCACCGCCACCACCCCCACCCCCAAAGCCTCCAGCACCCACTTGTCCCATGGTGTGTCTCCCTTGTTGTCCGCCGTGTCCTAGACCATGCCCGTGCCGTCCACATTGTATGCGCCGCCCCATAATCCGACCGTGCCACCCTCCATGCCGCATACCAGCGCCGCCTATAATTGGACCAATGCAGGGTCCATGTTTTGCGGCTCCACCAGCCATGGGCCCATGTCATCCACCGTGTTTTCAAAGGCCACCTATTCGAGTGAGTCCAAACGGAGCCATCATTGTGGACCATCCATTACGGGGACCTGCAATATTCATAGGTGGGTAAGAAGTGAAAAAATGCGTAAAAGACATTTGTTAGAATTTCGATTCTAATCGAATACTCGAGGTTTACCGCTGGCCTGTTCTCAAAGCCCTTTCATGCAGTGTGCTCGTTAAACAACCCGCGCACCTGAGCCTAGATTAATAGCCCCATGTCCCCTTGCTCCCATGTCTCCTAAAGTCATGGGTTCGACCCAAGCAAAGGAGTGGCCCGGTCCATTCTCCAACGCACACCGTGTTTTCAAACGCCTCCACCTCCAACCGCAAACGGTGGAGTTTCCAGTGTTCGTCTGAAACAATGGACACTTCCCAAAAATTGTTTACATACTAAAATAATCCAGCAACCCCTTGTCCTTCTCTTTCCCTTCTTCTGTGCATACGGAACCCGCTCCAGCAATTCGCGGAACAGTCAAAACTGTGCTATCCTGTCAACCATTTGCCCTTTCACTGGAAACGGTGCATTTCTGTGCGTAAATGGCGTTGTTGTCGATCTTACCCTGTAGAAAGTACGCCACCAAAGTCTTTTTTCGCGAAGTTAACACAAATAAATACATGCATTATCAATACAGTCTAGACGTCTTCTTTCACTGAATTCGAAAAGACCAGACTGAATTCGTCTTAAAATGGTTAGAAAAAGCACAAATAACAGCCAAAATACAACAGTTGACGTTCGAATTGCCGCTCACCGGCAACCCAGTTTTGGCGCCAAATGGTTTTCTGGTTCTTTTACTGCGAACCTATTGACGTGACGTCGGATAGTACAGTTTTTCCCTCTCGCTGATTTCTGATTAGTCAATTTAAATTTCAGTAGCATCCTTAAGTCCTAACAGATAAAATCTATTTAAGTTTAAAAGTATATAAAATCTTAAATAATTTGAATATTGGAATAATTGGATATTATGGAGTATGCAGAATATAATTATAAAAAAATCATAAAATAATATAATAGAATAGTTAGAATTACGTATTAGCAAGGGAGGTTATTCCAGAGTCTCGGTAATCGATTAAAATAGCTATTTTGAAAACGTTTAGTGGAAGTTCACTAATATCAATATTGCAATGACCCATACGGCATCTAAATTAAATACAAGATCTTTCATTTCCTGCCAATAAGTAAACGGAAGGAGATTAAGTTTCTTCAATCTATCGCTATAACTAATATCATCCTTCCAGTTTAAATTAAGAATAAATTTTGAGGCTCTTCTCTGTAAAGACTCTAACTGATGCATACCCCCTATTCAGGCGCCAATAGTTCGCTAGCATACCCAACAAAGCGTACAAAAGCAAGATATAACAATTTCTTGGTATGAGAATTAAAATTACTATTGGCAGTGTTCTTTCTAAGAAATCCTAGCATTCTATAAGCTTTGGATACAGCATTTTTAATGTGACTGTCCCACTTGAGATCGCTGGTGATCGTCACTCCTAAATCTTTCTAAGAGGAGGCTCGCGTCAGTGTCTGACCACCAACTAAATGTAAAGCTTTCACGAAACGAAATTCTTTTCGATCATCCACGTATGTAATTCAATTTCATTGAGCAACATACTTAAAGAAATGATGACATTTGTGTTATTAGACCAATGCCGTGATTCGTTAGGAGAATGCAGGAGCTATGCAAAGATGGGAATGTGCAATCATCCGTCACCTTTTCACTCCATTCAGCTAATAAGGAAAATGTGTCCATTCTCTTGCGGAATTTGCAACAAGTAAGTGAAGCAATTCATATTGGAATTGCTTTCTAGAAACTGGGCATTCGTTCCAGTTCATTCTTTAATTTGTTCATTAATTCCTTCACGTATTGTCATTTTCTTTTTAGTTTTTGCAGTTTTCTATAAAATAAAACCAGTTTAACTTTAAAGTCAAAATTAACAATGTAATTTTTTGAGCAAATCACATGACCGCGTGGGGACTTCGTGTGCTGATGATATCTCTCACGAGTGAGAGATATCATATCACCATCTCAAGAAAATGTTATTTTCTGTCCTATAAAAGAGTCAAATTTAACTTCAGTGATGTTGAATGAATAGGATTACACTAATGTTATTGGCTTCCATCGATATCTATATAAAAAAAGATTATCTGTTGTCGATTTGACAATTTGATTATTAATTGACTAGCATTCGTAAAAAATGGACAACAACTTCGAGCTTTACTTCAGTTACAAGTGTTCGTTACAGTGCGAATTTGAATTTGAGTCAATGTTACAATTTGAACACACGTTAATACATTGTCGTTAGAATTTTAAATTACCGGTAAACGTTACACCAATGCTAAATGCAAACAATCGAATAATGCGCGCGCAAATAGTGTAACAAAAGAAAAAAACAAACTTAGGTGCGTAATGGCAGGAAATTACAACAACAACAACAACAACAACAACACCAAAAACTACAGAAAACTAGCACTAAAAAATAAATGTAGCTAAAAAGATAGGATTATCTCCGCATGCTTTAGCTGCCTATTTAGACTGGGACTTTCCCAGGGGATATGAGCAGCCTCTTTGAGCAACAACTGGAAACGATCAGGTGCCGTATCTAAAATGGAGAAGCAGCTCTCAGAACAGAGTCTTCGACATTCCTCAGAGTGTTGCAAATGTTGGAAAATGTGAGAAGTCCTGTCCCTTCTCAGATGCTCACGAATGCGCGTCGAAATGTGTCGGAATGTTTCCCCGACGTAAGAGGCATTACATGCTGCACAAGCGAATTTATACACGACACGCGAACGGAGATCAAAAGGCACGGGATCCTTTACATTGAACATGTTGCGGATCTTAAATGAAGAAAAAGCGAGTTTAATGTCTAAATCGACACAAAAACGCTTAACTGGTTTACGTTATCTCCTCTGAGCTTCTGTAGAAAAGGAACCTACGTAATGTAACTTAAAATACTTACGGAAACAGAGGATTGAACTTGGTCGCTATTAGTTGAGGGGTTCTGGGCTATAGTAATATACCGATTAAGTATCTTCTCAATTAGAATTTTTACGTAAAATGAAAGTGGGGTTCTCAACGTCATTGTGAAGCCCGCCCAAGCGTTGTTGGTTCTATTAACAAGTGTTCTAACAAGGCCAATTTTGTTCGATGGAACAGTGAAACAGTGGCTTGCAAAGTTGTTGTCCATTTTTTACTAATACTAGTTGTCCTGCTTTTATCCAGAATAATTGACTAGTATTCACAACGCTTAACGTTTAAAAAGTAAAAGACCGAACGTTTTCGGGGTTAAACCATCTTCAGGGTAGTTTGACGCGTGATTGTGTATTTATGTCTATCAGGTAATTCCCGACGGGAAGAGTTTTGCTATGTAGCAATGAATTTGTTTGTTTAGAGCAGGTTTCCATTGTTGGATCATTAGGCTATCAAAAATTCTGCGTTTGTGAAATGATTGCGCCGTGCAGAGTATACGCCAGCTGAAAGAATGCGAAGGATTTTCACGTAGGTGACGGGCAGGTCTTGAATTCGCCCCTGCGCATTTCTCATGGTCATGATTATTAATTAGTATTATTAGTATTACAGTAAGACGAATATATATTTCTTGCTGACTGGGTGCATTATTTATTTCAGTTATGACGAGAATGCAGCCTTGCTTCGAAGAAACGTGAAGCCTAATATTCGTGTTCCTCTCGCATTACGTTTAAAGCTGAACAGAGCCCTGGCACAGATCATAAGGAACAAAAAGCTAGAGGGTAACGTTGCCATGGAAACTGAGCAGGACAAATTGGAATCAAACGAAGAGAAAATCTCACAAAAAAAGAGTCAAGCTTTTGGCCTTTCAAATACTCAAAAGTCTCATGGACTTGTGGAATAAGATTATTTCCAGGATCAAGAGAAAGTCTAAAGACCGGCAGAATGACACTGAAGATGAGAGGTGCAAGCAGTTAGTCTTAGTAAGGAACTGGAAACAACCGGCGTGTCAATATTAGTTAAATAGGCAACAGCAAAATCGTCTAGTTTTGTCTGATTAGTTCTAAAAACGTAGACAGAGATGCCACTGAGGAACAAATAGACAAATTAAAAACTTTTTAGAAACACCTGTTTAAAGATATTTTGGCTTACAACGTTTCGATGGATCAAAAAATATTACGGAAACGATTTAGTATATTTAGCTTAGGTAATTTAGTTGATGTAATGTTATACTAACAGATTTGCAATTCTTAATGATTTTATTCTGTAATCATTATACTTTAACACTTAGTATGGGGCGTGATGCAAACTACTGGCCTTCCAGTAATTTGAGTTACCCAATAAAGTTGTTCCTTCTTCAAAATACTAGCAAACATGAGACCAAAGGGTAGCACAGGATAGAGTAATCGAAAGGGAACAACTCTATAGGTACTTACAAAAATTCAGTTTACTCACAAACTGGTCTGACCTTAGGATAATTTTCTTGTTTTCCAATTTAAATATTGTGTCGTTATTGTAACTTTTAAATTATCATTGAGATGGTTTAATCGCCAAATATTTGTTACCCTGCTTTTGAATTCCTTAAGCTCGAGTTAAAACTCCAAATTAATAACTTCCCATGTTAATGTAACCTGCAATACATGAAACGTCCAACAAATGCCACGAACGACGAAGCTCCTGATATGTACCACTTAACCACACCCCCTCGATTTACTAGTTTTATAGAATTGTCATATGGATAACAATAAAATCTTATTTCTACGTACCACGGTTATTGTTATACGAATCCTCTTCTTTTTTTGCAATAATAATAATATCGAAAATTTGGATATCTATCCTTAAGCTTTCCCGCTGGTGTTCAGTGTCATTGTTGTCATTACAATTCACTGATAATGGCATCATTAGTAGATGCCATGAATATTACCATTATCAATCATTGACGTCGATCTAACTTACTCCTTTGAATAAGTCATGTCATGGTCAATAAACAGAGTTTAAGATAACCATCTGTCAAGCAAATTGAAATTACCAAAAAATAATTTTTTGTCCAGAAGTTGGTAAGTTCTATCAATTCCTTTATCGAGATAGATCATATTCATATGCCACAAGAACTTCCAAACTCGCCCAAGCACCTGAGGAGACAATCCTAGCTTTTTTCTAAGCTGGAAGTTCCCATAGCAAAAATGGGAGACTTGGAAGGTCTGCCGACAAGCGTTTTACGAGGCACCAGCATATGGTGCCTCACTCCCCGCCTGTGCCCTGCAGCACACTGAGTAAGTAAGTTTACATAATATTATTTGTTTCTTATTTTGTATATTTCCAGGCAGAACTCTCAATAACTATAAAATTTAATGACAGGTATGCTTTTGTGACTTACTAGTTCAGACCACCATTAATAATATATTATAGCAATAATAATAATAATAATAATAATAATAATAATAATAATAATAATAATAATAATATAACCTCAAACTGGAGGAAAACCTCAACATACTGACACAAGACAAGAGAGCCCAAAAATGGATTATATCTCAGAACAATGAAATTGTTAAGTTCTTCTTCAAACAAACAAATGAAGAAATTTTAAAAACAAAAGAAAAAAAACAAACAAAAAAAAAGAAGAAAACAAAACAAAACCAAAAAAAAACGGATGAAGGCCACAAAGCCTAAGAATTACACCCCGCTTTGTTGGTATGAATAGGATATTGAGAAAAAAGCAAAGATGCCATAATAATAACAATAATAATAATAATGATAATAATAATAATCATCATCATCATCATTATCATGGCGGCGAGTAGGGAAGACGTGCTTCACCGAGCTCGGTAGCAAGAACGCTCCAATCGGAAGTTAGCCATGTTTAGAGCACCAGAGCACATCCAAAAAAGTACTAAAATATTCTGCTGTTTGTTCAACCTCACTGCTGAGAGGATTTGGTGTCTCTGAAGCAAATTATGACGACTTTTACATTTCATATTTGATTTACTCAACACTTCGAAAATGGCTAATGAAAGACCAGAACAACAACAACGTGGTAAGAAAAGGAAAACATGGAACATATTATAACATATTATCAAGTTGGTGCTTTAGAGTCGTTATTAAGGATATCACTGAGGCGATGAGTGAATGCTTAGGGGTTTTTAGTTTTTAAAAGACTGTATTAGAAAATTAATTTATTAGTTAATTAATTAAGTAGGGTTCATCGAATCGTTTTGATCAAGAATCTTTTAGATTTGCCCTAAGATTGGGCCTGAGTCATAAGTTTATCTTTGTTTATAGGCTTTATCATTTGGTTTTATAGGTTTTAGCAGATATAGTTAAAGTCGTCCATATGTTAAAGTAGCGTCCTATAGGCTACGCCTTACGCGCTAACAAATTTTGGTAGTTAAAGTCCCCCCCTCCCCCCCCCCTCCCCCCCCAATTCCTTTTTCAAATTCAAGGTTTGGCAATAGCAAATGGGAACTGAATTTTATTCTCTTCCACACTTGGTTTTGATTTGTATTAAGTTGTATGATGGCGAAGTTAATTAATGGCTGTTATCGATACCTACGTTGTCTTTTTACCTTAATTTTCATCTGGAAATTTTAACATCTTTCAACAAGTGGGATGTGTGGGGGAGGCAACAAAACCTACTATATGGTGATGACCTTTCTTGTATTCTAGATTGCGGATATATTTAGTATATTTGAAATTTATTTATAGGATTGGAACAAAATAATATAATAGGTTAATGCAAGACAAAATAATTTTTATTTTTTATTATTATTTTTTTTGCAAGTGGAATTGTCTTAAAAGCTTTAATATTATTGTTTTAATAGGTCTGAAGATATTCATTTTACATTTCTACCTTTTCAAGAATCGAAGCTAACCTTTGTAATTCTTTTATATATAGATAGATGTATGTAGATACGAACTTTTTAGACATATTCAGGTTATTTTTACAGCCTTTAGGTTACGCAATAGCGCCCTATTGAGCTATGTGCTAAGCTAGCATACGAACCTTTATACTGCTAAATAATAATAATAATAATAATAATAATAATAATAATAATAATAGAGTGTTGATGAAACCATCTGCCGATTATGTTCCAACGTTCAAGAAACAGTACCCCATATACTATGAGGCTGCTCCAGAATGGCACAGACACTATACCAGGACAGGCACGATCGAATGCAACAACCTCTGTACCACAGTATGTTGAAAAGTTCGAATCTCAACACTTTCTACCTTGTAATAAGCAGAGCCATCCAGTACCATGTCTGGAGAATGAAAAAGCGAAAGTTTTGTGGGATATTCTATGGCATCTCAGTAAAATGCCCAAGAAATGGCGCCAACAAACCTGACATGAGTGTACTAGACAAAGTGAATAAGAAATGGTTCATCATAGAAGGAACTGCCGTCGACCAGCGAGGACAATGTTCAAAAGGGACAAATATACAGATTTAAGAACTGGGGTGAAGAGTTTATATTCTGGACACAAAGTTAGCAGTATACAAGTAATTTTCGATTTCCTAGCAGCTTACTCCATTAACTTAGAGAACGAATTGACTAAGATTTAACAAGATAAGAAGGTTGTAAGCAAAACCATAGAAAAGTCACAAAAAAGGAAGCGATTTGTTTATCATAGTACCTCTGTGCAAACAAGAGAAAACTAAAAAGCGCACAGGAATTGAAGGTCAATAAACGGTGAGTACAAAATTCTGAAATACTAACTTAGATTCCGCCTTTCTTTAAAATGTAGAAGGATTAAAGTAAACGCAATTTCTCATGTTTTTTAAATCTCCTAGAATACCATTCGGTCCCCTGCAAATTACATCATTGATACGCCAGACAGGTGCTCCATTGAGCATAAAGTGGTTTGTATACACTAACCTGGTCACCCTTTAACGCATCAGTGGTCATATTGTCACAAGGAAGGGTAACACATGTTTGGGAAATAGGGAAACTTTACGTATTGTACTGTATTCACCTGTGTCTTTCCGATACTCTTTTTGAAGATGATTCTTGGAAAGGCAGCGGGGTTTTTTTTATGTTATGCAATTCACCCCAATTTTCGTCCTCTCCCCAATCCCCCTGTTCACTGGAGACCTATTCACCCTAGACCTATTCACTGGAGAGACAAAAGGTCACTGCCCAACGGAAAATTAAGTCCCGCTTTCCGATTTTGAAAACTGTTGTTCAATTTGTCTGATGTTTTTAAATGGGAATGACAATTCGTTGCGATATATTTATTGGTTTCTTGATGATTGTTATGTTTTCATTGGAGTTAGTTCACACCAGGCATCTTAAAGGTAACGATAAACGATTACGTAAATTATGATTGATTATGTTATCTGCTAATCAAAACAACGTCTTAAGAGAACGTATATATTTTCCATTTTTTTTACTTAATCGTATACGAAAGGAACTCCAGCAAAACAGATGAGTCTGCCCCTAGCGTCCCGCGGTAGTACATGTGAGAAGTTGAACAGAGGACAAATTAGAGAGTTAATTTAACGAAAAAAAAAGCAATCGCTCCCCACGACCAACAAGTGCGTTTAAGATTTTGGTACATTTATTTGTCACCTTCTCAAAACAACGACTTGAACTGGCCAAATTTGACGCTCTGACGACGACGCCAGTGCAAGCAGATATTATTTCACCTATTCCCTTAATGTCAACGTCGCTGCAATAATCGCAAAGTCTTCCCAAAAAATCGAAATCATATTTCCTCGTAATGATCTCCCTGTCGGCGACCACGTCGTTGTTTAAGCTCCCAAATCGAACATGATAAACTATTCGTATGGCAATTTGAACTTTTCAGTTTTCTAATACTGTGCATGGCCTATTTCCTAGTCAATCATTGTCAGCCGGGTGAAAATCAAAACCCGCGACCGATAGAGTGTCCGCCATTTTTAAAGAACTTTGAATGCAGAATACAAATGAGTTAATATTTGTTTTCTTCGCAAAGGGCTTAAGAGGGCGGCACGTGGAAACAAAAAAGAGTTGCCACGGAGCTTTCGTGAAAATCTCCTCTGGAACCTCATTCTAACACAAAAGATCGCTGCGCATAAAGATAGTGCAAGGTCCAGGCATTCAGTTGGCAGCAAGAAAATGCATCAGCACATAAGACACCACCAGCAAGCCAAGGAGCGAAAGATCTATGACCAAAACAATAAGAGCACAATGGACATTTACAGGGTGCCATTAAATGTTGGTGAGGAAAATTCGAATGAGAGAAAAGTGATCCTGGACAATTCAGCAATTATCTCTAATAGACATTCAGGTGGCTTTAACGGTATTTGAACCCATGAGTTCTGCGATGCCGGGTGCAATGCTCTACCAACTGAACTATGAAGGCAGTCAGTGGGGGTGTGAGCAGGTCAATTTGTTGGGCTCCGGCATTTGTTGCCGTGACGAATTCGATTGCTAAATTAATTTATTACGTATTCAAGGAAAAACGTTAACATAAGGCTTCGTTGGAAACCAATCCCTTCTCCTCCCTTAATTTATAGCAGTTAGTATCGCAGAACCCTAAGACACAGAGGGAAAACGTTTTCGATTTCACAACTTCTACTATACTACACTTTATTACAATTCTCTAGGCTACACTGCAATTATCAACGCCCAAGATTTATAACTTTCGGCGCTGTTAACCTGCAAGTACATTGGGCCATGTAAACGTATTTTCATTTGTCCTAATTTTAAATTTGAGGTGCACAATTGTGATTCCTCTTCCTCTAGCTTCTTCCGATGCCCTTGTTTATTGACGTTATCTTGTTCTTGCTAGTTTGTGAAATATCGCTAATTTTAATTGTGCGTTCAAGTGACAAAACGCCATCAAATCCATAACAATCATCATAGATTTGCTTTAAGTATAAGGGATAGAAATCAAGTGAGGCCCTACTTTGAGTGTGATGGATGAAGAACCTTCGCTGATCAACGGCATCGGGATCTTCTTTCTTGCGCGTCAGTCAAGGACAGAGAAAAACCACGCCTTTCACGTGCCTTTCAGCTCTGCGACCCGGGTTCAACTCTCGGCCCCGAGATCGTATGTGGACTGAGTTTCAGTCGATCTCAACCTGACTTTGAGGGTTTTTCTCCGGGTACTCCCGTTTTTCCTCAGTCAGCAAAATCGACTCCCAGCCTATTCCATCTGGCTGTGGCCGGCTGTGCTCCGAGGTCATACATGGGTCGTGTTCAGGGGCCGAGTGCCTAGCCGGTAGCACAGCTCCTTCGGTCTGATCTCGTCGAGCTGCGCCCTTAGCAATTCAGTCTCCGACTGCGAATAAAGGCTTTTAGCAAGTCACGTATTATTAAAATCTCTGACCCGGGTGGGAATCGAACCCGCGATCTCCGGTAGCGTAAAGGCCTCTCTTGATTTCTATCGTTTCGTATTACACGCTACTAAGGACAACACTCTTTCACACTTAGATTTGCTTTAACTCATTTTGCAGGTCTTTGTAGTGATCAGGATCCACAATGTGCTTCTTTTGCATTAAATGGAATGTGTGACTGGCCAGGGCTCTTTCAGAATCTGCATGACATTCATATGACTTGCCCATTTTCATGTGGATACTGCAAGGAGTGAGGAAACCTTCCACTCTCGTGTATATTGGTAGAGATAAATCCTTGGACGGTAGATTTTTGCACAACCTTCCAAATAACACCTTATTAGTTAAAAAGCCACTAAGGATGTTAATAATTCGTTGATAATGATGATGACAGGATAAAATGAGGAAGTCGCGGCAAATGTAAATTAAACTGAAAAAGACATTATTCGGACAAAGATTTCGGCATTCACTGCAAGTAAATTTGCAATTCCAAGTGAGATGGGTAACTTTTACTGTGGTGAAACCGCAAATGAAAAGAACCATTTATTTTCACACTTGACTTGAGAGAGTCATTTTGTAATCTATCTGTAAAGCAACATAGACTGAAGACCGCGGAAGTTTGTTGGCAATCTGATTTAGATTGAATAGCTCATCATACAACAACCTTAATTAAAAACTAAAAGCGTTGCATGTCAGTGGCCAAAAGAAAGGTGAAGATCATTAAATAAAATAATCTCAACTAAGTGAGCGACCCCATCAGAGTTTTAATCTACTTACATTCTCATTTTAAAGGAACGTTTCAGGAGGAGAAGTGGATTTTGTTGGAGATGACTGGACTAAAGAGTAGAGCCGAGTGACCCGACCATGCGGCGACGTTGTGCAAAAATACGAAAATCACCAAACCATCGAGCAAGACAAAGGTTCTAATCCACTTGAGGAAATCATTGCATTAAACTAGTGCCTTACAAATACGTTGTAATCAAATTAAATGATATCGATAGCAATACTATTACGAAATTATATTTCTTGTTAACACCCTGAATACTACAGAGAGGCACTCCTCTCAAGTCTTCGCTCACCTGTCGCCGTCTTCTTGGCAAAATCGGCTAGATCCCTGGCATTTAGGATAGGCTGGTGAACATTTAAGCCAAGAAATATTAGTTTAAAAGTAAATTAAAGCGGATTATTTGATTATGTGATCAGTTTTACTTGTTTGTGTGTGCGGCAACCTTTTTTATTTTCGACAACATTTTCTACCCGCCACGACAAGAATAATGGGCTTTTTGGGTAGAAATGTTAGAGATAGTGTAAAAATGTAATCCCTTTGCTCATCGTGAATGATTGTGTTTTAAATAAATGTGACTCTAAATTTAATGCCAAGACAGGAGTAAGGTGCAATCGCCTTCCACCAATGTGGCCTGGGGTCTTCGCAGACTCGACGTCATAACTGAGTTGAATTTGTTGTTGGTTCCCTGCTCTGCTCTGAGAGTTTGTCCCCCGGGTACTCCGGTTATCCCCTCTCCTAAAAAACCAACAATCCAAATTCCAGTTCGATCTGGATTAGAGGGCTGCAAGTTAGAAAACTGTGATAGGTTATTGTGTTTCCCTCTCTAAATAAAAGCTATTATTCTTGTTGTGTCCCATATGGTTTTACAAGTAAGGGCCTTGACCAACCCCTTGACCTATGTAACCATTTTTTGGCCGACACGTAGCGATTTAATGGTATGAGACTACTCTGAGTTTTTGCTTTAGCGCTTAGAACACTGAAACTCTTGAGTTTTTGCTTTAGCGCTTAGAACGCATGCGGATAAGCGCTATATAAGTGTTATTATTATTATTATTGCTTGAAGATAGTTTATAATTTATGACATAATTGAAATGCGAACCACCGGTCGTTGAAAACGGGAATTTGATGGTCTTGTATTCATATATCCATAGACGGGTCAAGGAGTTCAATTGTTTCTCTTATGAACGGTTTTTTCACCTAGGAACTTGGTGCGCGCGATGGGATAAACAGAAATTAAAATTAATTTTACTATTTCCTTTTTGTCGGGTTAATTATGAGCCGGTATGGAAACAAAAAATGGATAATAAATTCAGATTCGGCCTTGTGCAGGCATCTTGGTGGTCTACTCATGCTGCTGTTGACATTAGCTTTTTTCGTTCAGGTAACAAAACCTAATAATTCACATGAAGCAGGTATGTATAAATTTCGTATTTCTATTAAGTAAAATGATCTTTTTCCAACGGACCTGTGCATCGACTATAAAACAAGAATATATTGACTAATTACTCATGGAATCAAATCAGAAGTGCAATAAAGGTCGTGGTTATATTAATGGGTACGTGTTTTGAACTGTCTTATTATTTGTTTTCATTTGCTATGGATTTCACAATACTTTCGGTACTTGATAGGGTAAAAAAAAAAGAAAACAAAACAATTTAAAAACTACCCGGTGTCATACTGCATTTCTGGACATCTTGTTATCCGGAAACAATTCGCGATTGTTTCGTTGATAATCATTGGGGCCTAGGTAGAAACTTAAAACTACTGTTATGTAAATGTGATCAGGAAGTCTCTTTGTTGGTCCACTTCATACCCCAATGAATATATTAGTACACATAGAAGGAAGAAGAAAAATCTCTGTCCATGTTGGTTGCTATATCTGACGTGGTCCTAATGTTTGCTAATGACTGGATGGTTCGGATTTGACTAAGCTACTAAAGCACGTGGAAACCGCTGCCATGTTGATTTCCAAGAGCTCGAGTACGATACATTTACTTTCCCAGGCAACCCAATTTATTGTTATTGCGCTACAGTCAGGGAGTTTTCTTCTTTTTCTTTTGTGGGGTCTTATATCTACTTTGAGAACATTAACATTGTATCTCTGACAATGTGTTTGTAAAGTACTCAGAACTGTAGAACAACCGAGTACAGCCGTTAGAGCTTCAAGAACCAAGCTAACTTGATACCATGACCATGAACCAGCTTTAGCTGTTGCTTCGATGCGCTTACCCAGATTGGCATTTTTGTTGTCGTCTTTTTTCTTGCTTTTCGAGCATTGAATTTAAATTAAATGGCAAAAAAGGACTTCACCTGGAAAAGACAGGGTTCACGCTGTTGTTATGAATTTTACGTTGTTTTGTACGGTGGCCCACAGTCAACTGTCATATCAAAACAAAATGCTCACAGCAAATTCGAACCCATCCTCGGAGACCCAGGGGCAGATCGCGGAGGAAAGGGGAAGTCTAAACGGGCAAAAGAAAATGGTGACAAAGAAAAGCGTCGCCATTTTCTTTCGCCCGTTTACACTTCCCTTGCCTCGCGATCTGCCCCTGGGTCTCCGAGGATGATTCGAACCATTCACTCGCAGCAAATTACAAATGACCAATAAGAGACGACTTCAGTCACCTCCAGCCAGCGGTACAAGAAGTCTAACTTAGAATATTATTTTGCTGGACATAAATCATATAACCGAAACTTATGTGCATTCTGTTGAAACTCAGTCAGTTTTTTTTTTCAGTTAAGCTTTACTCATTGCAAAAGGGACTTCGATGGCTGAAAGAAAATGTGCATCTAAGAGAAAGACTGGAGGGTTCAAAAAGTGGTAAATTTAATTCATGGCAAAACAGAAATGCATTTGCCGCCGCTGACCACAATGTTTCGCATAAGCCCTACATAAAGAATTACAAGGATAGTAGGCAAAGAGATGTTCTAAAAAATATCATTTCTCTTATAAAAGAGAAAGAAGACGCCACAATTCAGTCGTCTGGTAAGTCATCTCCGGTGACATAAAATAAACTCGTTTTTGTCATCTGTTGTGCTTTGCTTCGCATGCAAATCGCCGACCTATGAGGGAGATGGTTGAGGGCAGAGCCACTGTGTGGGACTGAACCCCGAATCCCGGACAGACCAAGATTTATTCATGGAAATATCTACAAATTGTCAGATTTTTGGTCTTTTCAGATATACGAGGAACTGATCAAAGGCGGACCAGTCTCAATACAGCACTTGTTCACCAAACCCAGCCACTTATTTTTAAATTTGCAATAACCATTAACACTACACTGCAAGTAGCATTAAGTCAGGGGCACCCAAAGACCAATTTGTTGTAAAATGCATTATTATACCCCAGTTAATGAAAATAAATGTTATTAAGGCATTTTCAGGTGTTTTTCAGTGTTGCTGGGAAAACATTATCTGATCCTTTATCCCAGCAAGACACGCAAGAAATTTCCCAGCCAGCTAGATAAAATTGGTTGGTTTCCCAGCCAGCTGATCAAATTTATTTCCCAGCCAGGAATTCCGCGCGCTTTCAAATCCCTCGATCCAAAACGACCGAACAAAAGCGACAAAACCGGGACAAACAGGTTTTTTCCGCAAGCGCAATCGCTCGCCGTCGTATGTTTGTGACTACTCTCTGGGAGAGGGAAGGGGTTCTCTTTTCTTTTTTTTTTTAGTCGTCCTCAGTCTTCAGAGTTTCTACAGGCAGCTCGGATTGAAATGCTAGAAAAAGTCAGTAATTCCCAGGCAAAACCTCTATCAATAACAAAATTTCCCAGCCAGCTCATCGAAACACCTGTATTTTTGCCAGCCAGCAAGATTCCTCTGGGGAACAGATAATGTGAGGAACAGATTCGTTGGGTGGCCCCTGTTAAGTGAACTAATTAATCTAGGCAGGTAGAGTTAGACTACTTAATTATGCTCAGTGATTACTGCAAAATTATTATCTAGATTGAATTGAAGACAAATTTTTGAGAAATGAGAAAATGGAAACTTAGACTGAGAATGGAGAAAATGATTGAAAAAATAGATTCAACAATGCATGGTGCCAGATTATGGTAATTGCAGGAAATTATAACGTATACTAATTTGGAGGCATTTTTATTATTTAAAAGTAGAGATAATTTAATCAATACATTCAACCAATCAACAAAAGCATAAATAGAAGGAACAACGAGGAAGAACGAGTAAAGCATGAGAAAAAATAAAGTTTACAAAACCAGTCGGCATGGGGCGTTAAGAAGCCCGCATAAATACCAGCTGGTCGTCAAATTGCCCGCTGAAATGGAATTGGAATGTTTCCACTTGGAAAATGTTCCATTCACATATATTTCGAAAGATATGTATCTTCTCAATATGACTTTGTCTTAATTTTGGACTTTGCTGAATATAGATGATATAGCTTTTTAAAGAACTATTTTTTATCAGAGAGTTGCCAACCACTGCTCAGCTTGCCATTCGTTTTTTGACACCGAGGTGCTACGCAAAAAACTAAGGCCATTTGTGTTTCATTCATTTTTAATACTATCAAATAACACGTAGGATCTCAGATTCAAAAATACTGGTCCAGAAATATCTTTTTCCTAATCTAGCCATTACAATTGCAATTCTTTTGATATTTTTACGATATGATATTCAATCACACCAACATAATGCTGATTTTGTATTTTCAAGCAGAGCCAGCAAACGTGGTATTCTTGTTGGACGGCTCAGGTGATATAGGATTTAGAGAACTTCAGTTCTACAAAATGTTTGTGAAAGAGGTGTATAACAGCATAAAGCGTCCCCCTCAAGGAATCAAGTTTGGATTATTTGAATGCGGCTCACTGAGGCATTACAACCAACATAACATCTTATCCCGAACGATTCCAAATTCGACGGCACTTGATCGTATATTAGACAATCTTGTCCCGATAAATGGAAATTGTGAGCTAGGAAAATCTCTCCAAATGATAAATACAAACATTTTTAAACGACCGACGAATGATTCTCCAAGGGCAATAGTTGTTGTATTGGCTGGACATTCCCTGGACAACGTCACCAGCCCAGCCAATAAACTAAATCAAGAAGGAGTGAAAATTGTGGCCTTTGGTGCTGGGGACAAAGCTGATATGGATCAACTTGTCACATTAACGGTCTCACCACTTTATGCCTTCAAGGTTCCAGCTTTTGAATATTTGCCTTCGATGTCATCTACGGCCGTTGGATTTCTGAACAAAGGTCAGTGAAAAAGATTTTAAAAGCTATGCAAATAAATGCAGAGGAATCCTCTAGTAAAATTCATCCCCTCGCAGTTGATTGAACCATGCATCAAGAATGTAACTTAAGTCCGCAAGGTGAAGTGATTTGTTTGAAGAATACGATTATTGAACAAAGTCCCTGCTTGTTGTTTCTTTTATTTTTTTGCCTTCCACAAGAACCTGGCTGTTACAGTAAATTTTTTGATTGTGCTTGTACTCGGTAATTTTTTTTACGAAATAAGACCTCAAGAGCCACAACCGGTCTTAGTTTTCTTCTTTATTTATCATGCATATACTTACAGTTTCAAAGTAATTAGAGGCCTTCAGATTCGGTTACGAGAACGACTACGACTGCGCGTGCTCAGCACAGAAAACTCTTACTCATCAGTAGTCATTCTCGTACTCCAATCTGAAGGTCGCTATCAATTGTCATGCATACTAGCCTGCGAAAAAGAGAAAAACAAGGCTGAAATTATGGGCTGAGAATTTAAAGTCCTGATTACAAGCAATGTCTGCATGATTTAACCGAAAGATTCTAAAGCAACCCCACTTGTGAAGTTTCTTGAAGAGCGAGTCTTTTCAGTGGTCAAGTGTCCTTGGGCCGACTGGTCCTTATTTTATGCATGATCTTAAACACGAACAAAACATTTTGATCATTGATCATGATCTTCTATTGATCATTGATCATTGATCTCGATCGTGCATAAAATATTCTGATCATTCCTTTCACGCAAATACATGAGGCAAATAAATTGACCTGGGGCCCGTTTCTCGAAAGTCCCGAAAACTTTCCCGGGCCCGAAAAGCCATTTGTGAACCTGCCAACCGCTTGTTCAGGAAAGCCGATCTTTTAACATGTTTTCAAGGCAACAAAAAGCAAGATGATTGTAAAGTTTGACGACTTAAATCCTCTCGGAGTCCCTTCTTGAGATACAGAGGGAATTGAGGCACCCGAAAATGGCCCGAAAAGTTTCGGGACTTTCGAGAAACGGGCCCCTGCTCCCAGCTGTGTTGGTTCACAGCTCATTTGGTATTGAGTTTGAATCCCATTGAAGCCGCCTGAATTTTTAAGGTGTCTACTTAACAATTAGACCCGTAGTCCGCAAGGGCTACGGGTCAATGGCCCATGAGGCGAAGCCGAATGGGCTATTGACCCGTGACCCTTGAGGGCGAAGGGTCTAATTGTTTTAGTGTTACCCAACTAGTCGGACAGAAAAGGCAATAATAAAGTTAGCAAAGTGAGCAAAAGTTGAAAAGATATTTATTTGGGAATAAAACGAAAGAAAGCGTCACGCTTTTCGCTACTCGAGTAGTCCTCTAGTAGCGCAGCCAATCAAAATGCAGCATTTGCATTAGTCACTAGTTGGGTGATACTAATATGAGAGACAATTGCTTAAATTATCAAGATAAGTGCGAGGATCACTAATCAATCTTTCTTTCATATATAATTGGTTCTTGAATAGGGTACTACCTAACTAAGTGAATTTTGATACCTACCAGACAGCAGCACTGCTGCAGTTATTGGCACCATACATATACACAATGCTACGATCAGACGATAATACAGCAAGTCAATTGGTAGACCTGAAATTCTGACGTCGTAGGTTCTATTCCCACTCTGGTAGAAGGTGTTGCTTTTTCCTGGCGATGACTTGCGCTCTCACGGATTTTATGGACTCCCTCAGCACATTCCCCTTCTGACGAACCTCTAACGTTTATTGATATTTACACTGAAGTGATATTTTTTCCGTTTGGGTTTTAGTAACTGAGCCCAGGTATGTCAAGAACATAGATTCTTCCTCGCAAAAACTAGACTATCACGAAGAGCGAGCACAAGCTGGATATCAAAATGAGTACGGTAACATGAACTATCCTCTTCTTGGTTCAAACTACGAAAACGGCATGCACCCCAACTTTGGACCAACCCTTGGTGAACCTACTGGGGGGTATTCCGGTAAGCTTACAAAAAACAGTGAGATAATAACCAGATTTAATAAAATTAACCTCGATCATTGAAAATTATGTCAGTCTTAACAGTCCAGAAAGGCACTAATCGACAATGTCTCAATAGACAACGAACGCCTCCTTATTCCTTTGTCAGATTTTTGTCGACAAATAGACTGATCAATGAATGAATGCCCGTTTTTATACAAGAAACGCATAATTCGTCTGGGACGAACTTGGGCAAACTTTTTTTCTACGTCTGTTCAGTTCATCTGGGATAAAGAGGGGCACAAGACGCATCTAGTAATGCGCCTCGACAAACTATCCACTCTGGTATGTTTTCGAAGACGCATTGACCTGGATGGTTCGTCCAGACGCATTATGCGCCTGGTGCACGCATTATGCGCCTGGTGCCCGTCTTTATGCTCGATGAATTTAACAGACGCAGGAAAATGTTTTCCCAAGTTCTTCGCAGACGGATTACGCGTCTTATATAGTTCGTCCCGTCTTTACACTATAAGGATAACATGGCAGACGCATAATTCATCTGGACGGATTTTGCATCTCTACTATAAAACTGGCCAATAAAACCGTACGTTATCACGGAGAAATGAACTGCACGAAAGAATTAATTTTGATCATTTGTTTTACTTAACAGATTCATGGTCATTTCTTACGCAAAGTGGGACCCAAGAACCGGTGCAAAGTAAGGTTTTTCAAAATTCCCAAACAACCAATGAAGATAGTAACGGGGAAGAAACCTTTGAGGAAAATAAAGAGAGTATAGGACCAACGCTACCTCAGGATGGAACCCATTTCAAGGACGGCAGTGTTGAAAACGCACAAAATCTGTCTGAAAATATCAATTCAACCATGCAAAACCAAGGACAATCCAGCATAAACAAGAAAAAACCGGAAGGAGAAGGGCAACCTGGAAATGTGAACCAAGGAAATTCTGGCGCAGGAGCCATTCCTTCGGCTGGCGAGGTTGTCGCTTCTAAGAATGTGGCTGCTAGTTCGGGTAGCAGCGGAAACTTGGCAGGGTCTCCCGGAAATCCAACAGGAAGTGGACCATTAGTTAATATTGGCAAAGTGAGCACTGGTACTGGAAGTACTGGAACCAACGGTGGCTCATTTCAAGGTGGTGCTGCAAATACTGTTGGCGGAGCAGCTTCAAATTCGGGACAGCAAGCATTAACAGGTGCGTGGCTCATGCAAATAATGCTGATAATAATCGGTGTACATATGTTTTGTTTACCTGACTATCACAACTGAGCACTTCCTAACATTTTTGGTAGATGAATTGCCCCGATAAAGGTTAAAATATTGGATAGTGAATGTCGGGAAAATTAACCGTCCTGGTACAACGTCGAGCCACTGCTTCATACGCCATGGCAGTGAGACAAACTTAGGCACGTTGCGACTAATATGTTCTAGTACAATGATCTTCTCTTATCTTATTGCTGTCAACACAGGCCTTTTGCAAGCTGTTCAAACCCAGTTGTTACCAATACCTGTTATTCCTGTTCAGACGATCCCAATACAACCTCTGCCTTCTGTCGTTATTCCTCCACTTCAAACACACGTTCCAGCCAACAACGCAGGATCAATGACAAACCAACAACCAGCAGGAGGAAATATGCCCCCAATTCCACAAAATGCAAGTAATGAAAAACCAAAAGAATCAAACCCTGAGAGCAAAGTCATTCCATCGACGGAAAACTCAAAAGAAAACAAAACTCCAGCAGAATTATCAGAAAAACCAAATGGTACTCTGGAAAAGCCTGTTCCAGGCTATCAGCTTCCATCCAAGGCACCTGGATCTCAGGTACCAACTAAATCAACTGAAGGAAGTAAGTCTTCAAAGAAGCAAACTACAAAAAGTGCCCCTTCATCTCATAGCACGTGTTTGCCTGGGAATGAAAATTCTCCTACACCAAGACCAAATGCATCTTGTCCAACTTTAAAGAAACCAACATCTGTCCCTTCTGCACAAGGTACCCGAACGAAGAAACCCACTCCTGATAAGAAACCAACAAGTGCATCAACAACTCCCAATTCCAATCATAATTCAATGCCACAGATTGTACTCTGCCAAGTAATCTGTGGAAGCGACTGTTGTTCACCTAAAGTGAAAACATCTCCAACACAAAGTACTCCTACGACGAAACCCACAACTGAATCAACAAACGAACCCAAAAGCGAGTATAAGTCAAAACCGACGGAGCCACCGGATGTTATGGCTGGGCCACCTTTACCACTTCGTTACCCTCCATGTCTTCCAAAGAACACACATCATTTGCTTGCCTGTCAATTGCAATGGCCGGCGAGACCTCTGTCTCCCTCTGACACATTCCCAATGTACATGACACTTCCTCCTGCTACTGCCTCGCCACTCCAAATGGAAAACGAAAAGGAGACGAAAGGAAATTTGCTTAGTGGTAAGAATTGTTGAGGATTGATTCTCTATAATATCCCTTGACACTTGCAATGACTTAGCTGCTACTGCGTCGGTAGGAAGTGAAACATACAAATTCGGTAAGGTTTTATCAAACGAGGTGATAAAAATAAATCAACCAACGAAAGAAATATTTGAGAGCTGACGTTTCTAGCGTTAGCCTAAGCTGGAACTACCTCTGATGAAGGGCTAAAGCTCGAAGGTGTTGGAAGCGTTATCTCGCAAACCTTTCGTACGGTGCTTAGCCTACTGTACGCCATCAACTCCGTCGTTAATTTGATAATTAATTAGTATTCACCACTAGCCATCTACCCTGAGGTTAATAGTTGTTTTAGTATATACTAAAATGGTGAGATAACATAGCACAAAAAGGGGATTTTAACTCATTTATTCCTGCAACAATTACACTATTTTCGGGCGCAGATCTCGCGTGAGTTGTTCGGTGATGAATAGCAAGGGATCTTCGGAGTTTCGGAGTTTGAGTAGCCAATCAGAGAACGCTATCCACTATTTTAGTATATACTAAAACTAAATGACAATTTATGAACTAACGGGGAAGTGGAAAAACGACAGAAATTGACAAAAAAACCTGACAGCCCTGAAACTAAACATTCACACTTGCATGAAGGGATAGTTTCTAAAGAAACTGTGGTGCTGCGTCGGTGGGGAAGTAGTATACAAAAATTTGGTTTTATCAACGAAGTTGATAATGTAAATTGGCCACCGTACAGAGATTCTAAACGGTGGCCAATTTACATTATCAACTTCGTTGATAAAACCAAATTTTTGTATTCACACTTGCACCAGAACTGCTAAGATGATTAGTTCTAAGTAATTACTGTCGTACTCATCATGTACACGTTACAAGGTGATTGGATACTAACCAATATTTTTTATAAGCCTAATTACCGACAGGTGGAAATATATCTTTTTTTTTTTTTTAATGCGAAATGTAAATATGAAATGCCATATTTTAGTTGAACTGCAGTTTACGAAATGGAGCTGTGATCCGCGCACGACAATGTATTGGATTGTCTAGATCACAGGCACCTAAAAATTCAGGTGGCGTTAACAGGATGCGAAGTCATGACCTCTGAGATGCCGGTGGAATGCTCTATCAACTGGGCTATGAAGCCACTCATTTGGGAGAAGGTCAACGTGTTGGGCGTGTGTGTTTCCGAGAAATGGAGCCAGGACTTATTTAACAGCGATGGTCCTCCTAACCTTCATTTCATAACTGTTTCTTAATGTAATTAGTTACAAAATATTAAGAAACACTAAGTAAAAAAATTTGCAAATAGGTCAATGCCAAGACTTCCATCCTGACTGCCCCGCGTTTGTTATGAGCAGAATGTGTGATCAGGAAACTCCCTTCAAAGATGTATTTAACGTTCGTGAAGTTTGCATGTTGTCGTGTGGTGTATGTAACAGGTATGTAAGTCACTGTCTGCGTGGGAAGACGGAGAGTCAAATCTATGTAAACGGGAGGTTTAACATTAGATTAGGTTAGCGCTGTGAAATTTTCATATTTCAAAAATATATTCTCTCTTTTATGCAATGTCCTTGAAAATAGAACTCAAACAGAGGCCGGGCCATACAGTTTAGAGAGGATAATTCGTTTTTTAGCGACTAGCTGAGGTAAAATGGATTGGCATGCTTTTTGTTAAAGGAAGCAAACATGATAGATTAAAACAACACTGAGAGCCCCCTAGGGGAGTCCTTGTTCCCTTTAAAAAAAGTTTTGTGCTCTTCCCTTGTTCCCGAAATTACTTCCAAACTTGTACCCACCCAAATATGTTTTGTTCCCTTGTTCCCTAAGATATTTCATTTTTGTCTCCCAGGTTCCCTAGTTATTTAGCCATATTCTCTTGTTTCCCAAAACTCCTGAGAGAGCCTCAACACTCCTTTATTCTGTTTTCTTCAGTCTCGTCGAACAAGGAACTAATCTTACATTTAAGAAGCGTGAAAAAGGAAGAAGGCCTGAAGACATGGGATTCCCAGAATACAGCAAGAAATTCCTAAAACGCCACGTTCTTGAAGCACAAAACAGCAGTTAATATATGAAATCACAGCCCCGAATCTTGTGCAATAAGAGGACTGAACTTTGAAACTACTGCTGATTAATTTTTTTGTAATAAGACCCGTTCAAAGACTGTAAGCCAGACAGAAAAACATTGTAATTCGTTGGGCTAAACGGACACAGACGTAAGTTATAATACCGAAAAAATATCATTATAACATAAAAAGCTAAAAAATGGGGTGCTTAAAACGAAAAGAGCAAAACGTAATTAATCTAGTTAAAGTCAATGGTAAAATGATGTCAGGCTGGGTTAATTTTTCATCTCATACTTTTTGACGTGATAATGACGTCATAGTAAAGTCAAAACGTCGTCCCTTTTAAACCTTCTTTTTCGTTTTGTCATATTTTTTAGGAATATCTATCGCATTAGATAGTCAAAACATATTTGTTTGATTTCTTGCGTATGGTTTGAAGGAGTTTTAGTAGGACTCATCAGACAGTAATTCCAAAGAAGCAAAAATATTTTTATCCTGCATCAGTGGTCATGCGGTGCCTTCTAATGAATTTTTTACAAGAAAATAAAATAAAAATCCTTTGGAAAGGTGCCAAGAGTAAATATTTACATTTTTAATCGCTAGACGAGCCGAGCCAGTCTAATGCATGCAATGTTCATCATAAATTAAATGAAATTAAATGCAATAAGAAATGGAAGGTTTCTTGCATTTAATATTTGCGTGCATTATTTAAAGCATCTGTTGCATACGACATAATGTTACAAGCTTAGAACTGGTTTATATAGACCAAATTAATGTGAGGCGCGCAAAGTTTACAAAGGCCCTTGTAGGTGACACTTGGAAACTAGAAGACTAAGAACCTATAAATTGATACCCGGAGTTAAAATTAAACAAAGTAACCGGTGGATATCATGTCACAGATACGGTATTTAAGGAGTGGGCTGCTGGGGATAATTGGCAGAGCCATTCAATTCTTCCATGAGCATGCCTGATTCGTCCCGGCTTGATATGAAATATTGTTTAGCGAAGAATTTGCTTTATAATTACTAGTAACTAACCTTTTAAAACAAATAACACGCATGGATATTCAAAGTCTCGGCTGTGTTCAGTCAAGCAGATTGTATGAATGCTCCATGGTAATCACTTTGACTGCATTTCGAGTTCTTGAGATAAATTTTCTTTGACAGAAAAGAGACCAAATGGAGCTTTAATATAGCGCGTGTCCACAAAAAGGGACAAAATGAGAATATCAAATCAAAATGTACTCCTCAATTGAACGGTATACGAATGCCGTAACGGTTAGGACAATTACCTCATCGTCTATAATAACTCGGAACGAAACTGGATTGTTAAGTAAACTACCGCCAGGAAAAAATGTTGATACATGTAACTAGTTTCAGGCATGAATTTGTTATCAAGAACGAGTACTAACAGAGTCAACAACGTAAAGAGATCTGATTACTGGACAAATACCCTTGAAAACGAAGTGAAACATTTTTAATTAATCTGAATTTTGTAAAACGGGATCTTTATTTTCATGTAACACTTGAAGGACTCTTAGAAAAGCCAGTTGGTCAGGCCATCCATCCGTTGAGGATATTCATGCTTGGATACCTCCGACAAGCAATCTGATCGACAAAAGAGCGCCTCATTGTCTTCTGTTTGCTGGTACAATGAAACGCTGCCTACGCTTGCTTTAACCAAATCACATGTTTTCGGGGGAGAAAGCGAGGCGCCGGTGTCCCTTTCACAGAAAAACGTCGTGATAAAATATGCATCCTTCTTCGAAATGTTTATCCTAAATTCGTTGGAGAAGACAAAACAACTCTTGGCAACAGAATCCTGTTTCAATCCAGGACTGAAAAGAAAGGCATGTCAAGAGGGCATTAGCGGGATTTGATTCTAGGTACGTTTTGCGTTCCAATTATGATACGCCGGGAATGACCTCCATTTTACGAAAAAATGATTTAAGCAACTGAGCAACAAATTTTTTTTGTTGGTTGTTCTCAATTACAAAGTATCTTTTTTACTCAACAGGGATGAAATTTATCCTCTATTTCCTCTTCATGAGCAATTGCCTTGTAGTCTTAAGTTCTCCGAAATTGTCGACCGGTGGCAGTAATCAAGGTGAGGTCAAGAGTCTATTGCCGGAGAATATAATCTGCTGGCATGGTTTTCAGTTATTCCTTTTTGTTAATAATAAGTTTTTCCAGTTTTGGGACACTTTGGTGATCATCATTGGGATTGATGAGTGGCTAAAGAATCAATGTGACCGACCAACACAGTGAACCCCGCCTTAGCTGTCACTTTTGGGATCATGATATTCATTACATCCGATTCGTTTATAAGTATTCTCCATCTTTGTTGTTAGAAGCCCACGAAATAAACGAAGTTGAGGTGGTCGGAGCCACACCGGCTTGTAATTCTCTAAAATCAATGTGTCTCTATGAAAAACAATCAAATTCCTTCAAGCAAGAAACCGCTTGGTGATTTCCACGATCAGTCCGAGATCTAGATATCAATTAACTAAGTCTTTCAGTGGAGTCAAAAGTTCGTGAAAAAATTTACTTTCAATAAAACAAATTTACAGTTGACTAGTTGTCAAATAACAAAAACTGATATCAATCTAAGAGCTCGAAACGTTGTTTCACGAAAAAATTTTTGAATTGTCGTGAACTGTCTTGTTTTGATGCGCTTGGTACACCACCAATTCACAACTCTAGCTTAAACCAAATATGTCATTCAGTTTAATCTAAAGTAAAACGTTTTTGCTCAAGTTGCCGGTGAGTGAGTTCCACCAATGCGTATTTTGAAACTTTAGATCCACTCTCTTAATCTATCCCAAGGTAGCTGCATTTTCAAGCACTTTCGCAGTTTTCCTTGCCCGAGGCATTGTGAGGGAATCTGGTAGGCTACTACATCAGCATCATCATTATATCTTTGTTTAACCTCGGATTTTAATTAGAGTAGCTTGATGTTACAGTAGCTAATATCTCAGATAATTTACCCTCCCAACCATGGTATACCACAGAGGACCGACTACATCTCCGGGAAACTCCATGTCCTGCTCTTTGCGAATAGTGTGTGGATTCTTTGAGATCCCACAGGGTTATGAACATTGAAGGATTGTGAGATGGGGCCTCGGTTTATTGTCTTTGTCTGAGTAGACAAGAGACTCTGACCATTTGCAAATTCCATTGCAAACGCAGCACTTTCTCCTCAGTTATTTAAAGACCCTGAGTGTTGGTAATGCCGGGGTTTTGATCCCGCGACATCCCGCAGTACAGTAGTCCCATGCTCAACCAAGTGACCCAACCGGTCAGCGGTCATGAACCTTGTATAGTAGGGTAAAAATTCATAAATATACATTTCTTCAATAAACAATCACTGGAGAAAATGGAGCGAAAATACGGTTTTGTCATAGAAAAATGGCTAATTAGAATGCAGAGAATTAATACAGAAAAAATTTACCCCCGTAGAGGTGCCTTTGTTAATAATTTAATGCACTCTTCACAAGTAAAACTTATGGTCGGATTAACGTATTGATACCCTTCCACGCACAGAAAAGGATGTCCTGAGAAATTTCGTAAACAGCCTCACTAACCGCCGAAGGGATCAACAGGATACACGGACTATAATATCATCTGGCGGAAGTACGTTGATGTCGGGAAACACACCTATGACTGGATCCGTGTCTGGAGTCATTAATCATGGTAGTTCATCCACTGCACCAGGAGGCACAGGGACACCTATAGGTGAGTTATTCAATCAAAAGGTATGTTTATTATTGAGGGGTTACCAATGTTGAGGATTGCAGACGGAAAGGGGCGTTAAAGACAACGGAAAAAGGACAACGGGAACAGGCGTAATTAAGATTAGACGACAAGTAAGGAAAACAAAGAGACAAATCCATATTCTCTTCATCCATGTGGAGTAGGCGCTGGAGATATTAAAGAGTCACAGTCAACAAGATTAACGTTTGGCGGGAAAGACATAGAAACTCCCAACAGGGCTCCCCCGTCCGGTCATTACATCGCAAACATGCAACAAGACTGCTTAAAAAAACTATTCGGTTAACGCTCCGAGAAAATAAATCAAATACGAAATGAGAAGCAAAAACGTTTTAGCTATGTGACGAATGACAATCTCACTTAACTTACCGTTTACAGTAAGAAAGGAAAAATTAATATCCTGTATAGGACACTTCTTTTCAGCTAGAGGAACAGTCGTTTGATGTGGGGGAGTGGGAGAGTATGTCACTCAGTCAGCTGCCATCACGATATAAATGGGTGGAAATACTGTATTCCCTTGCACACAGCCCCTTCACCACTTATCGAGGAAAGGTACCAAAAAAGAAATAGCAAAACACGTTCCAAGTATGGTGTGGTATTATGCAAAGGCCATTAGCCCATAGCTCTCAAGGAAAGACGATAATTATGTAAAATGTAGTCTCTTCTTTAACGCTGGCTCAAATCAATTAATTAGTTGACGAAACTCACGTTTAAACTGCTTTCCTTGTTCAGGCTCATTTGATCTGGCCTTTATGTTAGACGCTTCAAGTAATATCAACAGTGACGCAGACTTGAAGCTGTGTATCGCCTTCATCAAGGTTGTGTTTCACGCCTTCGGCATGGGAGGTGGTGTTCGTTTCGCTTTGGTGATCTTTGGGAGTTCAGCAGAAATTGTATTTGACTTTAAAGAATACTCCTCCATCTCTGATGTTGATAAAGCCTTAGACAAGGTATGAATGCGATGATGAAGTAATTTTCAGATATTTGCAACAGGCAGCGAAATTTCTATCGCTTCCTATTGGTCTTCTTTGGTCATGCACAGTTGGATGTAACTGAACTGCATACGGTAAACCGGTGACAATGCGAGCTGCTCTATTTTGTGATTTCTGAGGTTTGTTCAAGAGATTTTCGCCAAGGCTATCTCGGAAGACAAGTGAACAATTGTTAAAATAGGGCTCAATGACGGATCTGTAGATTGTAATCCTGATATTCGAGAGATCAAAGATGCTTTGTACAGATGTTACATATACAATCTTTTTGGGAATATAGTTGACATACCCTGATCATGTGAGATTTTCATCTATATGCACAAAAAGGTATTTCGTATGTTGCACTGCAGAAATGCTAGTCTTTGCCTAGAACCGATAATAATAAATTCTGATTTTAATGCATTCAGAGATAGCTGGATGGATGGATGGATACTAGATAGATACATAGATTTACAGCTCTGGTCTAAGAGCTGCATAATTATTGAATACTTAATACTGTACTAAAAAGTGATACGTTATATCTTCGTCCACTATTTGTAATTACATTAAAACTACATTTGATTGGCCCTGGAAAAAATCTTACTCTTTACTCTTTAAAAACTTAGGTTAAACTTGTTGGAGGATCATGTGCAGCTGGAGCAGCTCTGTCCACTTGTAAATCGTCTTTGTTTGCTGGAGGTTCAACTGGTGAGGGAACCACA
>OX421446.1:1620000-1645000 GCA_949126865.1 Montipora capitata
CCCTAAAATTGATCCCTAGGAGACCCCAGATTTTATGGGAAGAAGATCGACCCTTCGTTATTAATAACAACTCTGTGTCTACTGCCTGTTAAATAAGTTCTAAACCAGGACAATAACTGTCTTCTGATGCCAAAGCATTCAAGGTTATATAAAAGCTTCTCATGAGAAACCCGATCGAAGGCCTTAGAAACGGTCAGAATAAATGACATCTGCCTTAGTTCGAGAGCTTCAGCAAATTGGTGAACTACCTGAATTAACAGGGTAAAGATTGGCATCTTTCCACTTTTCAGGAAAGGATCCTCACTCCAGAGACAAATTGAATAGTTGGCATAGAGATGGTGCAATTTCTACGGCACAGTTGCGTAAAAGCTTCAAGGAAAACCCCAATGATGCCTTGTTCTCATCAAGTGACTCAAGTTGCTTCAAGACTTTGTTAACACATAGCTTACTCTCGCCAATTTCGTTATCGTATTATAGTCTAGCTGTGGTAAGCCATCAACGGCAAAACGTGAATCAGATGGGCCAAAACAGTGTGATAAAATACATTAAACAAATTGTTGGTTTATAAGCCTGCACCCGCCCATGTTTGACTAACTCTTGAATTCTACAAGTTTCAGTGATAGCTTTGTGAAAGGCCCAAAATTTGCGAGGGTTATCACTAAGAGAATCACTAACATTGGATAAATGTCTACAATACTAATAATAATGGCTTTAATAACGAGTCAATTGAAACCTAGTAGGAGAGAATATCCTCTGCTAATAGAGGACACCGATCTAAAATTTTAACTATCTAAATTTATATAGTGGGATACAAAAATACAATAAATTACAATTAGCAAAATGATAGTGGATTACATTAAAAAATATAATAATAATTACATTGAAATTGATTAATTGAAATTAATTAATTATTTGATTGATTGATTGATTGATCAATTAAGTAATTCATTGAAAATAATTAAAAGCAAAAGAGTAGCAGGCGTCTGAACTATAGGTTATGATATTTAGGGGGGGGGGGGGGGGCTTGCCGGGCATCAGGAGGGACATTTGGAAGAAACACTGGGGCAGGCGGATCCGTGTCCGACTTACCAGGAGAACCGCTGGAGCCACTTCAGGGTCAATAACTGGGAGGGGGGGGGGGGCAATTCAGGGTCAATAAGCCGGGAACTGTGACAGAAAGCCGATTTATCAGAAGGCATGACCCCATGAGTAGGAGCTTGCCTCTCCTATACAAGCCCTATGGGTCAACCGAGTTCTTCGGCTCTGCACGCATTGTTTAGGATGTCAAACAAAGACAAAAAACAATGTATGCAGCGTCTCCTGCTGAAGGGTTAGTCCTAAATTTAAAAAGATACGCGCAAAGGTTCACTCAGGGATATAGTGCATAGGGAGGCCCCTAGTCATGAGCTCCTGTCAGGGAGTGGGTGCTACAGGTGGCTCAAGCACTCGCGTTAAAGTGAACGAAAGTACGTTCTCTGATGCCAAATCTGTTTTGCACGATTCCTCTTGATTGGCTAAGACGAGCCGCTATTATGATGTCAACTGGCCATGTGTCCGGGCATGTTTGTGTCCACTGCGATGGTAAAACATGGAAACATGGCAATGGTGAAACAATCAATGGTGGCGGTTTAGTGTCTTTTGTTCCAATTATGTAACGAAAGATACCAGTTATCAAAACGCTACTGCGTCTGCGCAGGTTGCTTGTGCTTATGCTTGCGTCGTACGCGTAAATCAGCCCTTCTATTGCATGGCTTTACACTGGCCAGTTTAAATGAATGCATTAATTTGAAAGCGTGAAAGCACAAAGAAATCTATTCCTGTCAATGACGTTACGTTTTTGGCAGAGCACTGCCCATCGTAGAACTTCCATTCTATATAATACCGAGCAGGCGTGCTACCCTGCAATCAATGTGTTGAGGGAAAAACGAACAAAACGTAAAATGTATTGTTTATTTCTTAACGCTGGCTCGAACCAATTAATTAGTTGACGAAATTCACGTTTCATTTAACTGCTTTCTCCTTTCAGGGTCGCTTGATCTGGCCTTTATGTTAGACGCTTCAAGTAATATTAACAGCGACGCAGACTTCCAGCTGTGCATCGCCTTCATCAAGGTTGTGTTTCACGCCTTTAGCATGGGAGGAGGAGGTACTCGTTTCGCTTTGGTGATCTTTGGGAGTTCAGCTAAAATTGTATTTGACTTTAAAGAACATTCCTCCATCTCGGATGTTGATAAAGCCTTAGACAAGGTATGAATGCGGTGATAAATTTACTTTCAGATAGATTTCGAATTTCTTTACGGTGGTCAAATTACTATAATACACAGATTTAGCCAAGCCTAAAAGCGGAGCTCCCGGGTTATTTATTCTTACAGTAAGTTAACCTGGCTTGAGCCTGTGATCTAATCGAAACCCAGTACCTCGTCAGCGGTCAACTAAAAAACCAGCTGACCTCGATGAGCTCTAAACTTGAGTCCGCGATATGGTCACGTGATATTGGTCACATTGGCATACATGGAGGAGTGGACATACGTACGACGGTCGTACGGTGACCAAAACCAAATTTTCTCGCACACATGGGTTACCATATACCATATTTTCTTCCCCTTGGTGCTCCGCTATCAAACCATTTGCCGTGTCACTCCCCACTGACCTAGCACCCTGTAGTGTAGCGGAAGTGATGTACAGCGGAAATTGCATTTATACCACGTGAGCGGGGACTGGGTAGTAGCATTCTGTAGGGTCCGTCATTTTGTAATATAGTTGTGTTTAGCGAGTCTGTGTTGCTGATTTTCTCCCCCATCGAATCATTACACACCCCAGTTTCTTTAGAACGAACTAAACCCCTTTACTCTCAGATAAATGCAACAAGCAGTGATATTTCTATCGCTTCCTATGGTGGTTTTCACGTGGCGTCATCGTCGCCTTGTTAGTGGACGAAAACAAAACATCTCTCATTACCTCTTTTTTTTTTTGGTTCGTCCAACAGCAATTGCAGAATTGTTAATATCTGTGTCTCTAGAGATAGGTTGCGAACCACCAGTATTGGTTTTCTTTGGTCACAGTTGATACGTGTGAAATAAGGTCAGCTAGAAAGCCAAAAAGTAGTTCGAAAATGAAATGGGATTCCAAAACGTTCTGCAATGCGAGTAAGATTCAAAGCTAGACAATCCGAACAGGTTAGTCTGTGCTCTGTTCAATAAATGTGCCTTTTAAAGGCCATAAAACGATCAGGAAGCACAGGAAACAATAATGTTAGCTTCTTTTTCTTCAAATGGTCTCGTTGATTTCCTCCCGTAATCTATGATATACTAAGTGCACGATCTTTACGGATGCCGTTTGAATACTACCAAGGGACAACTTACGGTGCATGTGAATAATTCATTTTGAAAAGCTCCGTGGAAATGAAGAGAGAAAAACGTACAGCCTCACAAAACTATACAAACAAGCATTCGCCATTCTTCATATATAACAAGTGATAGGGAAAAGAATAGATGATAAAAAAAAGGTTTTAATAGCTTACCTTCTCTGTTGTCTCTGCTATGTTGACGCTGGAACGTTTTCGATGCTTGGACCCAGAGTCAATGTGTCAAGGCTAGCGTTACAAGCCCCGTGAAACATCTCCGCTAATCAGGACGCTAATCTTAACAAGCTGTTACTGTACCCGTCCCCCCTAAGAAATGCGCAGGTACAAAAGCGTAATAACAGGGCCATGACCCCGATACTTCCCTGCTATGTCCCGGGGGTGGGGGTGGGGGCGTGGTTTCAATTGACTAGTGCATAAAGCTACAATTGTTTGGCTCTGGTAAAAATCTGTATACAATTTACTCTAAAACTTAGGTTAAACTGGTTGGAGGATCATGTGCGGCTGGAACAGCTCTATCCACCTGTCAATCATCTTTGTTTTCTGGAGGTTCAACTGGTGAGGGGAACGCAGCTGGGACGAGCGTTGCAGCACGTGTGCTTGTGGTGATCATGGCAGGAAAGTCCAGTGACTCAGTCAAGAGTGCTTCTACGTCGATTAAAAAAAGTGGTGTCATAATATTGTCCCTTGCAATTGGAACCGAATTTGAAAGAGAACAAATGGCCACCATCGCTTCGTCTTTAAATTATTTCATTTCTGTATCTTTATTCGCGGATTTGACCGGTATCTCCCAGCAATTCATAGGCCTCATTAGTCAAGGTAACAATTACTGATAATCAGTTTCAATTTTACAATGTATTTATTTCTTACGAGTTAAAAAAACTGGCTCGGATCCATCACCGAAGCTATGTGGTTGAGTTGTTCAATTAATATTTTGCTCTCAAAGGAGCCTCCGACTCAAGTGTGATCCAACACCATTAAACTGTAAACTTTACTAACTATTGCTTCCATCTTTGTTGGTTTTCTTTAGTCCAGAAGCCCATGAATAAGTTCATCCGCTCGTGAAGGGACATAACTGTGATAAATGTTTCCCCAACAGTACTATTTGCCAAACGCGTAGCATTTCCGGAAAACTACTCAATAGCTTTTGCTTTTTTATCATTTACCAAACCACTGCTTTAAGATAATAAAGATACAACACAGTGAATTATTTCCATTTTGTTCAACAGCTAGCGGATTTTCGACTGGTGGGGCAGGAGTTGGAGCGGGAATCGGGGCAGGAGCAATCCTTGGATCTTCTGTTGGAACGGCAGGTAACCAGAATTCTATAACTCAATTGTATATGCACTTCATCATTGTTGTGTTGCTTTAGTGACACTCTCTATACCAAACATTTGCTCGTCACGTGTATCGCACACTTCCATTACATCAAAATTTGGCCTATCAATGAGCTTCGTGGATTTGTGCAGCTTAGAACTGATTTTACAGGCAAAAGCTAACGATGAAAAAGTCCGACGTTTCGGCGACATCTTGGCGCCATTGGTAAGGGGAACTAAATTAAATATGCGATTTCGAGAGAAACTAAAGAGTTCAGAGTCATTAATTGCACATTTAATTTAGTTGACAATGGCGCCAAGATGTCGCCGAAACGTCGGACTTTTTTATCGTTAGTTTTTTCCTGTATATGTTTATATAAATCAATGTTGATCAGAATTGACTTTCACCAGTATAATGAATCATTCGCTGCACCAGGAGCCCGTGGGCTCCTGCTGCATTCTTTCAGAAACGTTACTTCAATGTTTTAAGCAGTTAGTTTTTACTTTTCTCTTGATTTTGTACCAGTTGCCATTTGGCTAAATTTCGTGACAAAGCCCTTTTAAGTGCCTCTCTAAGCTTCGTGAGGAGGTGTGTCTCCTAGAAACCCAGGATACAATTTATTCTAGCCTTTGCGTGGCGTAAACAACCTTAATAATTATGCCTATTGTGTTCCAATTTTCAACGTATATTGGCTCATTTTAGGGTTACTAGTGTAATAAGTCTATATTAAGCAAAGCAATGAAGATTGACACTGTGCGCAGTAACCCATCACTTGGAACGGTAAACTTCATTGTATTTGTAGAGCGGCGTTTTTGCAGACCGATTTATTTTTAGATTGAATATCCCACGAATCAGACTTCCGCAGGGGCCCAAGGACCAATCACAAAAAACTAACTTGACGTCATATTAGCGTCACCGAACCGGAATTTCCTTCGTTTTTTGCCCAAGAGATAGTCTAAACAAAATATCGGTCTGTAAAAATGCCGTGGCATTGGCTTAGTATGGAAGTTGTTCAATCCTAGTTATAGGCTCCTGGTATGCGAAAATATGTTTGAGTGAGTGACAGGCGTCTGAAATAGAGGTTATGATGCAATTTAGGAGGGGCATCAGGAGGAGCAGTTGGAGGAGTTGGAGGAGTTGGAGGAGCAGGAGGATCTGTATCCGGGTCACCAGTTGGATCTACTGGAGCCTCTTCTGGAACAGTAAATGGAGGAGGGTTAAGCGGAACAGCGACGGGAGGCATAGCTGGATCATCAGCTGGAGGAACAGGTATAACAGGGGGTGTTACAGGTGGCTCCTCTGGAGGTTCCTCGGGTGGAGTTGGCGCTTCCACTGGAGTTATGGGTGGACTGGGAGGAGGATCCGTAGGCACTGGCGGTGTAGGAGGATCAAGCCTTGGGGGCGCTTCAAGTGGTGGTATTTCAGGTGAGCCAGTCCTTCAAAGAAAGAAGGCAACAGATTATCATCAATGTGCTGAATAGTCTTATTGTAATGTTTAAACTATGCCGAAGACCGTCGAATATCAGGGGAAAAGCCGGAGAAAAAGGAATTTTTGCATGCTTTTTTATGCTATGCTACATTATTGTTAGATGAGCCAAGGTCTACCGTGCTAGCAACCGAGATCAAAAAACGGCAAGAATACGTGACATATAAGTTAAAGCAAGAGATAACCTAGCGATTAATATTGTCTACCTCGTGTTTTGACGTATTTGATTCCTTCAAATTCACAAAGGTGGAGGAACTTCTTCTGGTGGAACTATAGGAGGAATGGGAACAATGAGAGGATCTCCAGGAGGAGGATCATTAGGAACTGGAGCAACAGCTGCTGGGGGATCCATAGGCGGAACAACAGGAGCAATTGGGACAACGGGTGTCGGAGGAACCATAGCCGGAACCACTGGATCAACTGGCATCGGAGGTTCCACAGTTGGGGCGACAGGAGCCCCTGGTACATCTGGTGTCGGGGGATCTATGGCTGGAGCAACTGGAGTTACTGGGACGTCTGGTGTCGGGGGATCTATGGGTGGAGCAACTGGAGTTACTGGGGCGTCTGGTGTCGGGGGATCTATGGGTGGAGCAACTGGAGTTACTGGGACGTCTGGTGTCGGGGGATCTATGGGTGGAGCAACTGGAGTTACTGGGGCGTCTGGTGTCGGGGGATCTATGGGTGGAGCAACTGGAGTTACTGGGACGTCTGGTGTCGGGGGATCTATGGGTGGAGCAACTGGGGTTACTGGAACATCTGGTGTCGGGGGATCTATGGGTGGAGGAACTGGAGTTACTGGGACGTCTGGTGTCGGGGGATCTATGGGTGGAGCAACTGGAGTTACTGGGACGTCTGGTGTCGGGGGATCTATGGGTGGAGCAACTGGAGTTACTGGTACATCTGGCGTTGGGGGATCCTCAGGGAGAGGTATAGTGAGTTTCTTTCAACCATATTTATACCTTATAGCAATTAATACTCGTATGCAGGTCTGATGAACCATCTATTAACGTTTGGGTCACGAACCTACTGAAATCAACATCATTGTTTGTCAAAACTAGTGAGATAATTTAGCTTTTCATCGCCAGTCAAGATATGACAAAACGGATTACAGCGATTTTCATAATTCTGCGGAATCTCACCTTCAAGCGCCAAGTGCCAAACTGCATTTTTATTTCCATGAATCAAATTTCCGAACAGAGCTGGGAAGAGCGACTCCTGAAAGTGAATTGGAGTTTTTGTTTAGTTCACAGCTCAAATACCATTATTACATGTTTTTTTTTAGAAAATTTTCAGTAAAAAGATTTGTACAGATTCCATCGCTTTCCCTCGGCATCTAGTTCGAATGTACGAACGTACCGCGTGAACAAAAGATGCTGATTGGTGGGTTATGTCATGAATCAATAGATTTCGTCATCTGTGGTTGGCGTCGGAAGTTTGATAAATGGAAGCCAAAACGCAGTTTGGCCATTGGCGCTAGCGCTTGAAGATGAAATCCGCAGAATTATGAAAATCGCAGTAACGTAATCCAGCTATCCTAATATTTTACGAGATAATTACACCAAAAACATCCAAAAAAATTGTTGCATTTTTATCTTCTATCTGCGGACGTTTCATTTTTCGAATGCAATTCATTAGAAAGGTTCATTTAATGCTTCACCAGTCCTCTCTTCACAGCCGGCAGTTGCAGTTTGTGGATACCAAATTCATGGTAGTCACCGAAATATTTTTGACACAAAAGGACAACCGAGCGACCCACACTTCCATCATTTGTAGGACGAGTGGTGTTGAAAAGAAGAACAACTACTTCACTTCTCTTAGTAAGACTCTAGATATAATGCATTGCTCAATTCCAGAAAACAACATGCGCCAAATGACCGGCATGCTCATGTTAGAAAGCTGCTCTGTTCTGATATCTGGCGCTTATATAATCCTCTATAGGCGAGAAATCAAAAGAAAGAAGATCCTTAAATAACACCAGCCTCTTTAACCACAGCAATGAAAGGCCAATATACGGTCAGGGGGAGGCAAATAAAACGGATGAAAGATTGTCTTCAAAGTCTACGGAGAAACGGAAACACACAGTTTTTAGAATAACAGTTGTGAAACATGCTGGAAATCAAACGGTGGAGCAGCCAAAAGTACTTATTAATGATATCTACCCGAACGGAGATAGTATGGCACTCTTGCCTTATATACAGCGAAAAGTAGCTCATGATCTATGGCAGGGCACTAAAATTCCCTTGACTTTTCATATAAACACTAAACCCGTCAACGAAGACAAGTTGCCAATGAACGAAGTACTCAGTGACAAACCGTTCCCAAATGATAAACTAAATACTAGCAAGAACAACGAGAAGCTATCTGACTCCCCTGATGAGAAAACCCGTCAAGGTAAACTTGAATCAAACGTAATACTATCCGAAGGGAAATTAAATCCACTTAGTATAGGAATCCGCTTAGATGAGGACAAAAATAAGGAATCTCCCCCAGGTGCGGAGTCCAACCAGATATCTCTACAAGATGTGTTGAAGGACATCGATGATACATCCAGAAAATACAATTCATCAGGAAAAGACGGCAATCCTCAGAAAGATAATTCAGTTTTTATAGATTTAAATGATCTTGTCGAGAGTGATAAGCCAAGAATTCAGCCGTCAAATGGAAAAGACGACAAATCAGGAAAGGTTCAGTTAGAGGCAACCAGTCACAAAGATAACGTAAATGGTACAGAAGTGGAAACAGCTGGGGTATCCATAACAACTGAAAGCAAAGGATTTCAAACAGGTGGTCTCATAAAAGTTCTTCTCTCCAAGTTGCTGGGGAGTAAACTAAGTGAAGAACTTAAAGGAAAAGTTGAAGAAGAACTTACTCAGGCCAGCGGTCGTAAAAATCCTGATGATTTGGTCAAAATACAGAAAATAGGATCACGTCCCCATTCCCTAGATGAAGCCTCCACAGCAGCGACCGGAACTCTTGTAGAGTCTTCGCCTGGGACTGTTCAGGGAGTAGACGTAGCGGAACCAAACAAGCTAGGGGGAGAACAACCATCTGCACCTTACCCGATTCCTCTTGCTGTTGAAGCCTCCACAGCAGCGGCCGGTACGCTTGTAGAGTCTTCACCTGGGACTGTTCAGGGAGTAGACGTAGTGGAACCAAACAACCAAGGAGGAGGAGAACAACCACCTGCACCTTCCCCGGTTCCTCTTCCTGTTCCTTGTCCAAATCCTTCCCAAATTCCTGCCCCAGCGCCTCCCCCGATTTCTCCCCCCCTTCATCCTCCCCTTCCTGTTTGTATCCCTGTTAGTGTCCCACCAGGACCTCCTCGACCAGTAATGACTCCACAACCTGTCCCCGGTCAACCACCTTATCAAGTAATTTATGGATCTACAAAGGCAGCTGGCCAGGGTGTTGAATCCCCTCCGGGTACAATAATGGCAGTTGGCACCAACACTAATGAAATGCAGCAGGGAGATCGTCATGGTAAGCTAAACTGATGAGTCTGTGCATGCGCATGAGCAACAGCAAATGCATGTTTATGATGGAGAAGAGAGAGAGTTCTTGCTGCATGTCCAAATAAGCGGAGACCATCAAACAGCATCGTTATGACAAGACACGTTGGCGCGTGGTTTTAATATAGCCCGGAAATATACAGGGATAACCCAAAAATATTAAATTCTTGTCATCACTTTCTTATAGGGCCTTAAATAACCTCTAATATTTTAAGAATTACAACAGTAAGGATTAAACGAAAGTGGGAAATGATCCTCATAGCTCAGCTGGTAGAGATTTGCACGCAATTGCAGAGGTCATGGGTTCGAATCCCGTTGAAACCACTTGAATTTGTCTGTGTCGCTGGTTAAATTGTCCCGATAATTGCGAGGATCAAATATTACACTACCAAATTACCAAAAGAAAGTACTTCACTATCAATGAAAAGGCGTTATAGTGTTTCATATTATAGTTTTGCATTCTGTTTACCATACCTAAATTGGAAAGCAGGTATCCTCACACGATGGGAGATGTTAAGTGATTTTTCAATAAATTTTGAATAAATTAAATGTTCGATAAGCTAAAGCTGCATTTATAAACCACTCCTGTTAAAATACTTGATCTGCGAGATCCCTTTTGCGCTATGTCTCACGTTTTTATGGCAATGCGATATGTTCGCTTCTGTGTTTTTTATCTTCCTTGCATCTCTAATTTGCTTTATTTTGATCTTATCAGCAGCTCCAACCGGTATAGCAGGAGGAATGATCGGTGGTGCAATTAACACAGGTACCGGTGGTGGCATGACTGTAGGAGGAAACCCTGCAGTTGGTGGAAATATGGGCGGAGGAGGAATGGTTGTCGGAGGTGGTCTAGGAGGAGGAGGAGGTGGGGGAATAATAGGAGCTGGTGGTAACATTGCTGGGGGAGGTGGAAACATGGGAGGTGCGGGTGGCAACATCATCGGTGGTGGCAGCATTAACGGAGGCGCTGGTATGGCCGGAGGAGGTGGTGGCTTAATTGGAGGTGGAGGGAGTATGATTGGTACTGGTGGAAGCATTAATCCAGGAGGTTCAAATGGCCAGGCCGGAGCACTTGGTGGTGGAATGATTGGTGGAGGTAAAGGGGGTATGGGTACTTGGGGAAATGTGGGTAGCACCGGTACTGGAGGAGTCATCGGAGGAACTAATTTTGGAGGAGCTGGAGCAGGAAGCAAAGGAGGAGCCAAAGAAATGCAACGTAAGTTATTATATCTTTCGAGTTCGTGATGTCATATTAATAAATTACTATAATATCAGAAACCCATGAGGGATGAAACGTGTAACGCGCGTTCACAGCTTCCGAATATTCAGTGCGAACTGATTGGTTGAATGTTTCAGTGCTAAGTACCATATTTGGAAACCCCTCGCTCTTGTTGTTCCAAATATGGTACTTAGCAAAGTGAACATTCAGAAGCTTGTTTCCCAGCACACAAGGGGCCGTTACACGTTTCAGCCCTTATGGGTTTCTGATAATATATAATTTGTTTATTCAAACCTTTTGCAGTTGTAATAACTGAATCACAGGTTGTGGTCAATTAGTCAATAAATAACTAGACACTGAATACAACTTTTGAATATGATAGAAAAAATATATATCGTAATACAATTGTAAACTTCTGACATTACGAATATTCTATGGTAACAAAGTTTTTCAAACGACCCGTATTACATGAAACTTTATGTTTAGCGTGAGATCTTAGATTATACAAAACATTTACGGCAATTGGATTAATTAATGAAATTGAATATTGGATTGCTAAGATTAATGCTAGGACTGCCAATAACTTTTGACATGTCTCCTATCGACGAGCCTTTAGAGTTGACAATCTCGCCCGGACTATAGCGTCACTCTGCATATCTTGACCTTGGATATACAATTGACATGGCCCTCTTTTGAATTCTCTCCAAAGAATATTGGGGTAAGTGAGACAAACACCACAGACCCATATTAGATCGAACTAATGAGCGATAGACTGCAATGGTAAAATGCTACTTGGACTGAATATAATCTCTTTCCCTTTGATGTTTTTCAGTTACTCTGGATCTGGGTTTTCTTATCGATGGATCCTCCTCAGTATCTGGCGAACAGAATTTTCGACAAATTTTGAACCTTGTTAGCGCTGTGTCTCACTCTTTTTCTGTCAGTCAAACATTAGCTCGAATAGGAGTAGTTGTCTTTTCGCTGGAGGCTTTTGTCATCTTCAATTTTCATACGTACTTTGATATTCAAAATATCGATCAAGCTTTAAACTCTGTGCAATATCCGGGAACCGATGGACCAGGGACTTATATTGGACGCGGTTTACGCGTTACGAAACATTACCTCTTTGGAAGCTCGGGAAGACCAAATGTCCCGAAAACTCTTGTTTTGGTTGCAGCAGGAAAATCGGTCGATGATGTTATAGCTCCTTCTTTGGCTCTAAGGTCGTACGGTGTAGAAATATTCTGCATTGGTGTTGGAAATCTTTACAGCAAGCTGCAGCTTCATGCAATGGCGAGCTCCCCGCACAGCGAACATATCCTTAGAGGAGACTACGCATCAATTGGGAATACTGCACAACAGGTGGTCACTAAGATTTTAAAAGGTAAAAACACGTTAGAAACAACTTTTTTCCCAGAGTCTTTGCGACGGGTGATTCATTCACGCCCTGTCCGCCATTTTGAATCACCAGCCGCAAAGACCCTGGGAACGAGATTGCGTCAGAGAGGGAAGGATTCTTTTTAGATTATCAGGAGCCACGTTGGCAGGGCAAAGCAAAAGAAAAAAGCCGTAAATTAAGATAGTCTTGGATTTACAAGGGAATCATATTTCTTTAACATTGAATAATATTCGCACAGGTTCTGTTACGGTTGACAAAGAAAAAGTGTTGGGTAGTCTGGTAGATGTCCTTTAGTTCCGCGCGGTGAACTGAATAGACCCTTCTCCAAAATGGCGGCAACGGATTTGAATGACCTAAAACTGAACTGAATGAAAAACTGATACCAGAAATAGAAAGAGCACCTTTCCCTTAGTAACCCTGCAGAGTTTCAATAATTGAACTGGTTTGAAAAAAACAAACTGGTTTTAAAGGAATAAGCCGGTTTGAGAAAATTTAAACGAAAAATCAAATTAAACCACAACATATATTACGCCATATCCCCAATCATACAAACGTCTGTAAATTTTTCATTTTTCAACTTACATTTTCTCAGCTGGTATAACACCTGAAACGTTTTGCAAGGTTACTAAAGTAAAGGTGCTCTTTCTATTTCTGGTGTCAGTTTTTAATTTTAACTTATTTGAATTTTCGGCCGCCATTTTGGAGAAGGGTCTCTTTAATTAAGGCGAAACGATTCAAGAAAATTCGTTGAATACCATTCTGACTCTTTCAACAGGGTAATGCAGAACGACGGTTTTAATCGATCCTTGGAAGTTTGAAATAATGATTGAATTTCATATAATTATAAGTTTAGTTCTTTCTCAAGAATAACGAACAATCACTGTTTTTGCACCTTATAGTATAAATATTAAAATTTCGGACGAGTCAAAATCCGAGAAGCAAAAATAACGGCTAACCTGGGATTTAATCTCGCAAACAAATGAAATAAAATTTAGAATATTGTAAGAAAAAAAGCCGTTCCATTTAAATTCTTTAATGTTTCTGAAAGCACTGTGATCATGAATTTATGAGCTTACCTTTTTTCTTCGTCAGGTGTTTCAGTCCATTTCTGTCGTCCGTGTTATGACGGTAATTGAGTATTTTTTTTTTAGCCGTGGTATACTTAAAAGTCCACATTCATCCTACAGGCATTGCGAGCCGTGGAACAATTTTCACACGTGAAATCCCGCCAAAGCTGAAATTCATCCAATCAGATCGCTTACAATAAGCGATGCAATTTTCCATAACAAGCTTAAACGGTCGAAAAGCCTGTCGGTTGAAGGTGGGCCTTTTGTGAAAATATGAGCAAACCACACAGAATAAATATAACATACACGAGAAAGCCAATGAATGCATGACATCAGCAAACTAATGAAAGACAACAATTTCGCATAATTTCTTGCGTCATTGGCGCGCGCATTAGCTCGAGCACGTTGATAAAATGGCGAATTTTCATTGCCGAAAAAGAGTTTCAAACTAAATTGAAAATTTAATACCGACGTTTCGGCAAAACTTCCGTTGTCTGGGTAATAAAAAGGCAAAGAAAGGCAAAGGCAGTTTTGACGAAACGTCGGTATTTTAATAATTTTCAATTTACAGCGTTTTAGAACTTTTTTAACCCTTTTTTTTGTTACCATCAACAACGCTGCGCAGGAGGTTTCTTTTTTACTATCGAATTTTCATTGCCGCCAATCCTTCAATGAATGCTTGTTTTCTACATTTCATATGTTTGCTGAGAACGGTGTCTTCATGATTAGTAAAAAATAATCAGTAAAAATCTATGGCTTGTGTTTTGGCAATTTCATAAAATTGTACATTTACGTCGAACAGCCCACATTCAAGTTAAATATATTTTGGTTTGTTAAGTACCCACGAATGCATTCAAATACATATTTCGGTACGTACGCGAATTAACCGCATAGAATGACACCAGACTCTGCATTATATCAGGGATTGCATTTTTAATTAAATAGAGCTAAATTTGTCCAACATTAGGGATGCACAGCGATTGTCAAAGTAGCTTAAATAGCCGTATTCGTCAGCTTCGTACATTTTTTCATCTCCTGGACGTGTTAGAACAGTGTGCGCGCATAATTACTTATACACGCGCATTATAGCACAAGAGATCACGAATGTATTGCTCAATGTAAAGTTTCAAGATTGTCAGATGGTGTTGCCAAAATAATTTGAAAAGAAATATTCCTCATAATATGCCACTCAGTGCTTTAGTTGTAATTCCTTTTCTGGCTGTTTTCTTAAAAAGGACAACAAGAATTGTGTGATTACTGTCCCAGTGGATTTCAAAGTGATGATGGTTTGATTGACTTGGATGAAGTTGATCTTGGTTATAAACGTCATGGTAGACACCATCACAAGCTGCATCGTAACCAACATCTTGTCCGCGATCCACCAGTCAGCGGCCATAGCCGACATGAAGGGTCCCAAAGAGCAAAGTTGGTTCGAGAATACACAACTGACCAATCACGACACCTTAAGGTCAAAAAAAGTGGGCATTTGGAGACAAGTCATGAGAAAAAGTATGGAGATGAGAGCGAATCAGTACAGTCTACAGTGCAACTTTTGGACAGAGCTGAAAATGAATCGGAAAAATATGGAGAATATACGTATGAAAATGCGAATAGTGAGGATCAAGGTAAGAATAATATTACTTTTAAATGAAATGCTTATGAGCCTCACATTTACTTTTCACTTCACTTCATACTGGATTTATTGAGGATATATTTGCGACTTAACAAATAGATTCCATGTCGCCATGCGTGTCCTCTAATAAATCATAGGTGAGAACCTATCAAAATACGTACGTTATTGACCTTATGATATCAAGGGTATTATTATAATTATTCCAGTTACGCCATTTTACCATATTTGGTCAAAAGAACGCGAAAAATATGGGGTCGATTCGTACCTCACTGAAAGGGCTTCAGGATTGGCCAAAAGAACAATAGAACGAACAAAGATAACAATGGATTTAGCACAGAAAACAGTATGAAGTACACTCAATGGTTCAACAAGAGGTACGACCTTGGGTACGACCCTACCTAAAATATGAGACGGTAATACATTGTATAGTGTCCTGGTTTGATCGGTTTACAGAACAGAGCAAATACGGATAGACTACGGGCAGTCTCTCTTTTTTCTGTAGTCCGTTGAGCAAAGCGCGAGACACGCAAATGGCCACGCTCGTGACTGGAGGTGCGAGACGGGAGAGGCTCGTTTCGCGCGTCTCGCGGCTTCGCCGCTCCCGCGCGCGTGTACTGCTCTCACTAAATCTGAAGAAAAAGCGAGACTGCTCGCAGTCTAAAATACGTCCGTTGGACGGGAGTTTTTCAATGAAAGAAATTGAAACACGATGCAAAGCCTGAGGCCCCGTCAACTCTTATCGGGATATTTTTTAATCCGCAACTATTTCTTTCCGGATACGCCTTCCGTCCAGGCTCTGCAGAGTGGATATTTTTGAATCCGCTATGAATCCGGAACCGTGTTGACGCGAAATCCGGAAATTTTTAATCGGATGACATAACAAGATGGAGCCCAGTTCCTTACGTCCACATTCATTAAGAAACCCGAGAACATTCCCTCTTGTCAAGCGCCGCACCAAACGATTTCAGGATAGTTTTATCCCCTATGCAGTGAAATCTTGGGATGCATCCCTTAGTTTGTGACAATAAGTCATAATTAACGATCACAGCGTATAATTGACTGTAGATAGATCTTGTTTTATTGTATATAGTTTTTACTCATTTTGCTAATTTTATTGTAAATCTAATAGTTAAATTTACTCATTGTAAGCTTGAGGTTTTCAAATTCAGATTTGCCATTCAAGTATACAAATAAACAGTTATTGGTAACGGCTACCGTGAAATCAATTCTCAAGATGGCTGCCGAGGGCAATGCTTGGACTTATTTCAAGTATTGAGGAGTCCTGAGCACTAGAGTGAATCCGTATACGTTTCGGATACGTGTGGACGGGCAAATTCGATTTGAATACGCTACATGTGGATGGGAATATTTTTTAATCCGGTAAAAAAAAAAAAGTTGCAGATTCAAAAATATTCGGAAACGTGTGGACGAGGCCTGAGAATTTAGCTTGTCATCGCTTGTCACTCGTCATTTCCTTTATCCAATCAAATAAAGGACGTTTGCCTGGCTTTTTGTGCTGCTTACATCGTTCCCCCCCCCCCTCCTGAAGGACAGATGGTGCATTTTTTTAAAAACACTGACACTTTTTTGTAGTGGAATAATAAATCTCTTATTCGATGGTTTAACATATAATACTCACGGACCTTTTGCTCATTGCTCGTATTTTTCCTCGCCCCTGCAAGGCCTGGAAAAATACTACTTAACTCGCAAAATATCCGCAGGTATTATTTGTTCAATAATCAAATAAAATGTATATAGAGCTCTCCTGATTATTTATACTTGGTCTTGACTGGAAAACGTTGCCCTTCGTCCAAAAGCTCGTAGCACCAGTATGTGTATACATGCATGTTAATGAGTTCCGATTTTCAAACTTTTCCAAATGGGCCTGTAATGTGCTTCAAGCGACTTACGTTTGGAATCTCGTATGTGGCAGAGATCTTCCAGAATTTGAAAGGGTCGATTTACACGGTACGATTTTTGTCGCATGCGACAACGGCTTACGACAGGCTCACGACATGATTTTACGATTGTTGTGTACGTCAGAAAAAATGTCGTAGCATTTTAAAACATGTTTTAAAACGGTGCGGCAATCGTAAGTCATGTCGAAGGCCTGTCGTGAGCTTGTCGCATGCAACAAAAATCTTACCCTGTAAATCGGCGCAAACGGTGAGACACTCGAAGACTCCTCGAAGACATCGGCAGGACAATCAACACCAGTGACCCCACCGACCCGTAAAGAAACAAATTAAAATACAAATTATTTAATAAACATTTAATATTATAGGAAAAAAGGCTGTTCCGACATTTCGAGAACTGTTTGTTGTTTCAGTGCGTTTCTTTTCTTTTGTTTTAGGTGGGGAGGGATGCAATGTAGTTACCATGTTTGGTGTCTCTTTGGGCCAAAAATGCATCGGATGTATTGACTCGTTAAACAAATTATCTGGATGTCTACTTACGCACCGTGACCTAAGGTTGTTCAATAAAATGAAGTCAATTACAAAAAGAAAGAGCTAAAATGTGACGAAGTCGTAATTTGTACACCGTAACCAAAACACGTTTTTTCAAAACCCTCCTACATTTCGAATGCCGCTGAATTTGCTTCTCTTCGACAGAGTGCAAAGATTTCTCTCCTGACTGCAATGACTATGCATCACGTGGATACTGTAGTTATTTTGCCCCAGCAGTAAGAATAGGAACTATTAACACGATGTGCAAGAAGGCGTGTGGAACGTGCATTGATAACACGTAAGTTGCTGAGTGATCAAGTGAAACTTTACAATAAAAAGGACATTTCGGATACTTCAATGCCTTACACACATACGAAAGTAGTTTAAAACTACTTTATATCCTTACATTAACGGCGGAAGATATGATACACACCTTGTCGGCGCATGCACTGCGCATTCAAGTTCTAAATGTCGCGGAGAGACATTTAGCAACGAATGTTTTGGGCAGTACCGCGAACCGCGAACCTCGAGAAATCACGTGATCATGTCTTTGCCGTCACTTTTCCAGTCTGCGGTTCGAGTTTCAACTTCAAGACACCGTTCTTGCGGTAAGTGGTTTACGGCAGCGTTTTATAGCCAGAGATCAATCAGACCTCCCTTTTGACCATATCAGTCACGTTGTTACATATAAGTTTCGGGAGAATTTGAGTTGTTTGATTTGAGAGCAGTTGTGGCAATGAAAAATCCAAGATGGCGGCGCCGATGTGCATAACATGAACGGCTTGCTAAAGTTCAAAATCGAGCTAACCTCTAACGGCAAATGACTAACCACAAACCGCGGTTTGTGGTTTGCGGTATATCTCGAAAACGTCGGTGCTAAAGGTCTCTATTTATATTATCTCATATCTAACTTCAAAGACCCTCTTGTCTGCAATGAACTCTTCACGGCTTTGTTACCCCGGGCGCTAACATTCCACAAGGCATCACCGTGGCGAAAACCATTGCGGGGGATTTGGGAAAACCGTATATTTATGTACAGTATAAAGCCAAATCAATCATGTTAACTAAAGACAATAACAAAAGGAGGCATCTGCCGGCGGGGATGACCAAAAATCAATCAAACGAAAGACTGTGACTTTTGATAACATTGCTTTTTAAATTTCCTTTTTTCTTTGTTTGAAATGGTTGCTCATCAGAAATCTTCCTGAAGCGACGATTTTAACCCTTAAAATTTCGCTTTCCTTTAAATGAATGTTGGAACTGACTCTTACCACAATTCATTGCATAATATAACTCAAGCTTCCGTTTGTTTTGTAGACCAAAGGTTAAAGAAGGTGTGTACGAGGTTGACGAAACAAACCCCTTCTACAAGAAAGCGGATGTACAAAAACCATTTGTTTACTAGAAACCAAAGCATTTGGATCATCCGGATATACAAGGCCATAGCACACTCTGAGCATCAGCAGTTTTATTGCCCTTGGGGCCAAAATATGTTTATAATCTCTTATTTTAACCGGCTCTGTGGTCTTAAAGGTCGCACGAATATCCACTGATCTTTAAGTTATGAAACTTGTGAAAAACATCATAAAACTATTACGCTTTGAGTTTTTTTTTAAATGTCTTTTTAATGTTCTTGGTGCGTTATCCCAACTTCCGAAAGAGAAAGTCGCTTCGGATTCAATTCAAACAAGATGGTTTGGACTTTTTTTAATTTGCAAAATAAAGTAACATTGTTGAGATCCTTGTATACCGAAGAAGAAACTGGGCCGCCGGTAGCAAAGGGGTCTGTCACAGTTGGTCAAGGAGCCGACTTATTTCTCCCTCACTGCCTTGTCGCGAGGACAAATTATAATTATCCGAAAGTAGCTCAGAGCAAGGTTCTAACACTCAGCATTGGTACAAGCGAAGCGCAAGCCGAAATCTCTACGCAGTTCAGAGGTACAACACCTGACTTGATGTTTTTTACGTTGGCCTATATTTCCTGCATTTGCAAATGCGCTTGTTGTCACAGGCATTCCTTTAAGCGCTAGACAATTATCACGTTTTCAAGCGATTTGCGTAATCTCTGTTGGTCTGCTTTTGCCGTTTGCAGAAAAATCACTAGAGGACGGCTTATCTATAAGTACACTATGCAATACGTCAAACCCATGACACGTGAGAAATGGACAGTAAATTGGCAACCGATTAACCTCTTAACCCACCCCCCTCATTGCCAGTTTTGTTCTTATCCTTACTCACCTACGCTACCCAGCTACCTTTTTATCCAACCAATTGCCTCCTGGCAATCTTTCTCCGCTTGTCCACGTAAAGGAAAACAGGTGGAGCGTTAAAAGATAAAGAGGTTTAGTTTTTAAAGAAACTTAGTATGGCTATGTGCTGCGTCGCGGAGGAGGGGGGAACCCAGAAATGGGTTTATGGCTAAACTGCATAATATCCGGCCACTTGCCCTAGACTTACTAAAGTTACATGCTGATTTTTGGTGAGGGAGGAAAACCAGAAAACCTTGAGAAAAACCCTCGGCGAAGGATCGAGAACAAGACAAACTCAACACTACAGTACGGATCGTTATAATCACATTGAGGCTTGTCGATATGCGCATTTCTAATAACTTGCATTCCCCTCTTCATCATCCTTAACTGGAAGGTGGGAACTTCATAATTATAGAAATAATAATTAATTCCATTTTTATTAAACAAGAGATCCTTAAAATAAATTGATAGGTTCTTTTGCGTTAATGCTGCTATCAGTGAATAGAAAATATCTTTTTAACGCCATGAAGTACTGCACACGATAACGGCTTGCTTACATGAAAAGTCCAAGCTGACATGACTTGTGTAAACGTTTTATTTTGTTTTCATTTTCTACTTTGGTCCTAGCAAAACATAGCATCCAGATTCCATCATCATGATAATAGATTGACACTTCTATTTGTTACATAAGTGTCCATTATTTCTCTTTCTTTCTTCCTGAATTCGTTTACTTTGCCTCTGAAATCATAAAAACAGGCAAGCGTAAGTCCAGGATATTACTGGGCAAAAGGCCTCTCAGTTGCTGTAATCATTACCGCTTTCAATAATACAAAAGACGCAATTCTTAAATAAATGCCTTTTTTCAGAAATTAAGTTTGCAATAATTTTTAGTTTGAAAATGTTTTACGAGACTTTGTTCTTTTAGGACAACTTATAATGCCAGAAAAACGTTGTGTCTCGGGTTCTATACGCACACTCCAGAGTTTCTATCTAGCTCTACTCTGCTCCCACCTTCCGAAAATATTTTTCTCGAGACTTCTCCTCAAAATTCAAGATATAGTAAATTTGATCTAATATTTCACAAGATTTTCCTTAGAAAAATTTGCCAATTTTTTGTCAATTTTGTGGTAAATGTAGAGCTATGTACTAACCGTCAAGAAACATGTATACAAAATTGGCATCACCCTTGCCAACGCACTCGTTGTCATCGTTGATGTTGCATGTGGTGAAGTTTTGTCCAATGCACAGATACGAGTCTCCGTGTCGCGAGTATTGATCACACGCCCCAGGTCCTGACCAACACTCTCCGTAGTTCTGAAGCCCAAACATAATGTAACCTCGGGAGGTGGCGGCCATGGCACAACGGCAAGCGAGGCTGCAGGATGTATCGAAACATCAAGGTCAGCAATATATTCGAGTTAATTTGGTACGATTTAACATTCGGTTTACAAAGAATACCACGCCCTAGTCACAGGTGAAAGCAAGTCAAAATATTTGGACTAGATTCTATCTAGAATCGTTTTTTCATCACGGTAGATGTGGTCAATGGAATGGTCCTTCTCTTACTATTTTATTGCGATCGATGATCAGGAGAACTCACTATCTAATAATGGGTATTCTGTGACTAGGGTGAGCTATAGCAAAATTTTCGTATTTTCGTTCGTCTGCCTTTTCAGCTGAGAAACTAAATATTTTAAGCAAGAGCCGATACAACGTAGATTTGATTTCGTGGTGTACTATATTTCGGGGCTGGCCAAACCGGGGTTTGGCCAAACCAAACCTGGTTTGGCCAGTCGAAATATATTACACCACTAAATCAAATCTACGTTGTATCGGCTCTTGCTTAAAAGAAATAGTTTCTCAACTTGTAATTACGCCGATCAGATCAAGCCCCTGATCCAACGTACACCGACAGGAGTGATCGTCCACGGTTGCTTGCTTCAAAATTCTGGCTTTTTCAGCGCCATCTTGAATAACGTCATACGTGAATTGATACGTCATATGCGCAAATGACGATCGCGCACCTCCTGATTGTTTGTTCCAATAAGATTGTTTATTTCCATACCCTTCTCCTTTGCTTCCAAAGCGATCGTCGAACGCTCTTCAATAATCCGAGATTACTATTAGTTATGGTGGGGTCCTTATTTACTATTAAATGGTTTACAAACCCGTGCAGATAATGATCCCAGTTTTGCCAATCGACTGCTCTTCCATTCTTATGATTGCGATCACTGATTAGAAGATCAGACATAGCTCTTGCCCATCTTCTGTCCTGGTAACAACCCAGCTTATAATACGTTCTTTCACAAGTGGGGTGTTGCCCAATATAGGCAGGTACTGTGTAAATTAAAAAATCAACAAAAAAAAACAGCGGAACGAACAGCCTTGAAAAAAATGTTTGGTTCTCATTTTGAAAGATAAGTACCTACAATATTAACTGGTCACGTGGAGTAATTAACAATTAGTTTGTTTAAGCGTCATTATAAATTAAAATGTATGCCTATAGTCTGAAGGTTTTTATTGAGATTCGCAAGAATCTCTTGATGTACAGGCACGCACGTTCTTCTATAATCCAAACATTCTAAGAGCATGGCATTAATTATTCGATATTACTTGATTTACATACCAGTGAAAAATATCATGCACAGTAAATTAAAAACTGCTAAGTCCCCGCCATGTTTCCCTCGCGGCCTCTCCGGCCTTACAAGGTACTGAACACTGTTCAAAACGTTAAATACTGAAAGAGCCAGTTTTCCTGAGAAAAGTAAAACTCTTACACACTCTTTAGTCATAAAAAATTATATGGGGAACCTGAGCTGATGAATGATGAGCAAAGCGTTATGATGGTAAAGAAACCAAAGTTCACCATGTCTTTTATCGACCTGTGGATCAGAAGAAAAACTGACTAACCATTTGCTTTTACCCCGGTAAAAAAGGAATATTCTATGTACTCTTGCAAATGCTATGATTCAGACCATATTTTGCGAAAACTAGTACTGTTCGACTCCTTATTTATGTCCTCCACTAGATCGATATAAGGACGCCGATAGTTTTATTGTTTGGGCGGTTAGGATCCATTGTAAATGTTAAGGTTTGTGACAAGTCGATGCGTTGTCCTGCAGGCATGGCGATCATGCAGGACAAATGTCAGAGCCGATCGCGAACACTGGTATAAGCTTCTCGACAACGATTTTATCCCAAGCCATTCTTTACAAAGAAACTGAAATCATTTGAGGTGTGAGTTTTAAACTACGGCCCCAACGCACCCAGTATTGCTGGTGTAGAGAATCACATGAAATGCACAGGGGCATTATCAAATTCGTGGCAAATCCAACCATGATTTTCTGAAACGCCTCTCTTAAACGTTTTCCTCTTTTTAACATAATGCGTTATTGTTCGAAAGTACAGAATCACATGAAATGGACAAGTGCATTAACAAATTCGTGGGAAATACCTAAATTTCAAAAGCGATTTTCTTAACATTTAATAACATTTTAGGATACTCACTGTGTTATTATTTGAAACTACTTCCTGTGTTCCCGGTGTTCCGAATCAAAGGAAAATTCTCTAACTAAATTAAACTCGACGGAATACTTCCTCAGTAAATTACTCAGTCAATGCCTCGATCATTTAGTGAGATTTGCATAACAACGCAATAAAGCACCGTAGGAAGTAAACTGACTTGTTCGTTCTTGCGGATCACGTACAACTGTCGAGTTGCAATTTTTTTAAGTAAACGTACTTATAGGCCTTGAGGAGTAACGGGGTAAAATCTTAATCAGTGAACTGATGACGTCTTTAAAAAAACTTTGATTTCTCATTGAAATTAGTTTAATCAGCTCAGGATTTTTTCTTCGATATAGTTGGCTTCAAGACCATGAGAAAAAGAGACAGTGCCTGTGAAAGGAGAAGACAATTGTTTTATTTATTGATCATATTTCTATGTTTGGGGAATTAAATTTATTTCTAATGGACCACTTGAAAATTGACTGAAGTGTTCAAAGAAAGCTCAGTCTTCGAAGGCTTAAGTAAAAAACACAGGAAATGATATTTTATCGCTCATGACAGCTACGCTTTGCAAATGGAAATCACTTTGTTTCCGCAATTTGACCAGTCAATAATGTGCCATTAAGCAAAAAACAATTGTCTCCTACCCTAGGAACAAATGTTTTTCAGTTTGGAATTTACTTTTTTATTCAAATTTTAAAGCAGATCATAGTTTCGTCGTCCACATTTATTTTATTATTTATCAAATGTTTTGTCCAACATAGGCAAACCGTTTAAATCCCGGGGAGGAGGTGGAGGGGCACTTCCTATTAATGGAATAATGGAGATGTGCCGCTGGACGGGGTCGCATTTTCACCACTGAATTGACTATAATGGGGTTGGGTTTTCAACAGACTGTTCCCGACAGAGTTACTTGAATGGGGTCGCAAATCGTCGGGATTTGGGGGGTGAGTAAATCCTGGCTATGGAAAGATTTGTGGTAAAAAAAAGTTGTTACAGAAAGAACTGCAGCGCTGTTGATTTAATATTTACTAGTCGCATTAGATTCCGTTTTGAAATTACAATTGAAGGCTTTATGTAAGGTTTATGCATAAACAGAAAGTGGCAAAGTTGGGGGTTTGAATCTGCTTAAATAGAGTTTCAATTGTCATTTTTAACGAAAATGTTCAAGGGCCAAAAGCGTTTCCATGGTTATTAAGTGGAAACTTCCTCCTTTATCATGGAAAAGTCATTCACGAAGAGAGTACATGAGAATGAAAGATATAAATAGTCTCTTCGTGTGTCATAAGCTAGGGACGGCAAAAAACCCTTCCGCTTTGCACTCTACAAAACCACGAAAATAACCGTGACATAGTCAATATTAAGAAATGAAAAATTAACGTTAAATGGGATATTGAACAGTCGAGCGGATAGCTAGGGGAATACTTCAATCAGTACCAGCGCCCAAATATGGACCTTAATAATAGTTTGGAGGCGAAATCCATTTGAAAATAAAAAGCAAGGCCCAAGCTTAGTTCGTTCCCTGTTGGTAAAGTTAATGTTGAGTACAGGTGATTTTCACTAATACGTTTTAATAAGCTTCTTTTTATTTGAGTATCAATTTCAATTTAAGTCATCAAAAGTTCGAAGAGGAACATGTTTAATTTTCATCCAGAAGACTGATTTCAAATCGGGATGCCATTTCCGCTTCCGCTTCCACTTCCACTTCCACCCTCTGAAATAAAGAAAAAACTATAAGCACAGGTAGCCCAAGCTCAATATATGAGTATACCAGTATCTGTACTGAACTATATTTCGCAAGAGTAG
>OX421446.1:1650000-1692500 GCA_949126865.1 Montipora capitata
AAAGAATTTCTACTGGCGATTGCCTGGTTTCGCTAAAGGTTGAGTGTTGATTTTTATTTAAGCCACTGGTACCTGTTACAGCTTTCACTAGTATCGTCGTTTTAATCTCTTTCATGAAAGTATTTGGTGTTTTGTGGGGGTTTTTATCGGTCACACAACGCGGTGTCAAAAGTACGGTGGTACTAATAGCAACGAAGGTTCCCTTGAAAAGTAGTTTGTAATTCCCTTTGAATTGGATTAAATAACGGGTTAGAAATTGAAATTATTTTCCTGCATTAGCGCAATTCAGATAATTAAGACCAAAACAAGATATATTCTTAAGGGTACCGTGCACCTTCAGGGGTGTCTTCAGTGAAACGGATGTAGCGCTTTCTGATTACGGCGCACTGGTATACGTCATTTATTATTGCAGAAAATGCTTTGTTTTTCTTGTCAGAGCACTACTAGGAACGAAAGCGCTAACCAAAACCTTTGAGTAACCGCGTGGAAAAAGCACTCATGGAAAACATATTTTGAATTTTACATTTCCCAAAACTGGTTTGGTGGTAATAGGTTTATCTAGCTACTGTCAAAATTAGATTGCAATGAAACAAAGCACCTTTGAGTTGTAATCTTCAGATTTTTACCTTTCAAGGCAAAAATCCACCCCAACACCATTCCAGACAATTAGCCAATCAGAGGACGCCATTTTTTTCAGGTCACAGCTGTCGATCTTCACAAGTTCTTGCGTTCCTCCAGCTTCATTGTGACTTATATTCTTCCGATTTTTTACGCATGTTTTCGGAGCGGATCTGTCTTAATACTAAACAGAAAAAGGACGCGCACATCTATCTCATCAAACACAGCAGCAGCAGAAAAAAAGTGGAAGCTGATCAACGCAAAAGCTTTAAAAAGAAGCACAATGTAGGTTGAGCGTAAAAACCATCGCAAACAGATGGTGACGGCGATATCAGAATGCGGGCTGGTTATGTGAATCGTTTACATAGTATTTTCCTTGTCATGTTGTAAGACGACTATAGCCCGAAATGCCCTTGGTCTTATTTCTTTTTCGCTACAAGTGTGTTTGTTCTCGTTCTCTGGCAGTGTACTGAGAAAGCCTGATTTAGCACCTCTTGAATTTCCATGATTTTTCTCCAGATGATACGATAATTTATTCACCGATACAATTCGCCAGAGGTGTCTGAAGGCCAGTTCTAATAATATGATTCTTTCTCTGAATTCCGCTTGTTTTTGTGATCCTTCCGCTATGTTCTCTTTTTCCTATTGCTGGCGCTAGACCTCGGATATTCACGTGGCTTGTAGGTCTTCATTGCGTAATTTAAAACACCTTCTTAAAAGGTCATTTAATGCCACAAAAAGTAAAATATGATGCTTTTATATACAAATACCTCAAACGTTGGCTATTATTTGACGTCTCCCACGAAAAGCGCTCCGATAGTCTACATATGCTGTGAATCAAAATGAACTTCTACTTCCGGTGAAAAGTATTTACTAATATCTCTATCTTTTTACATATTTTGTTTGCGTTCGATGGGTGTGACCTTAACCTTCACTTAAAATTTAAAAGAAATCGGATATTTTCCCCCTTGAATATAAGTGCCTCTTTATACTACCGTACCTAAAGTATCTTTCCCTTGACAAATGCAAATGTCAACTGTAGTCAAATCAAATTGTTCTATTTTTTGGCTGTAATTTCAAGAACTTCAAGTCGCGTACCCCAATACGACATTTGCAGTCGTTCTACTTATTGTGCTTTTACCGTTTTCCGTTTTCCCACAAAATCAAGGAGAGATCGAGTTGGGTTGCTGTGTCCGCAAGGATAGAAAACCTAAAGTTGGTATTAGTTGGGTTGAGAAGATCTGTTGAACGTTAATGACATTTCGCTTTGGCCTCAGTCTTTCTCTCTGAAAAAAAGCATGGCATTCGCAAAAATATTTTTTACCACAATTGCTTGTAATCTCGCAATCTGATTGGTTAATTTACAGTTGTCGATGAGAGTCTAGACAACGATGCTCGCGTCATGTTCGCGTCTATTTGTCACTCAATGTAATAGCCAATCAGGAACGCTCATTTTGGGAAATGAACCAATCATATTTCGAGAAACTTATAGACAACGCTTGCTCTTTCTTTGTGTCATGATTTTGGTCACGCTCTGAAATAAAGACTTTCTTTGGCGTTAAAACAAATCGAAAGTGGTTCAACGTTGTCTGTACTCTTATCGACAACGATATTCGTCATCACAGTGGTCAAAATGTTGTGGACTCACTCGACTGCGCCTTGTGAGTTCACAACATTTTGACCACTTTGATGACGAATATCGTTGTCGATAAGAGTACAGGCAACGCTGAACCACTTTCCATTTGTTAAGTTTATGTTTTTAGTTGTCAATTTATCACATAACCCTGTATGAAAATAAATTCTTCCTTTTTGTGGAATCTCGCAGTGTCAGTACCATTTCTGCCATAATAGACAACTTGCAAGATGTCCACGGTGGAAATGGACAGCGGTGGTCTCCATATTGATCTGACTCAGGTTCACGTGGGTGAAGATATAATTAATTGCATAAACAGAGACTCGTTCAACCATGGTTACATAACTTTGCTAGATACAAGAAGATTTCAGCTAATTTTTAAAATTTAGGAACAAAGGGAAAAAATAGATTATTATTTTAGTCTGAAAATTTGACAATTCATCTTTAAAAGCCAGAACTAGTTCTTGAGAACAAATTAACTTATGGGTAATTATTCTTTTGTTATTTGGTTTCTTGACTTGTTTCATCATCGTGAGTTCTGCCATAAACAATTTCTCCATCTCCACTACTTGCTGTTGAAAGAAAAATAAAGCCGTTTAGGAATTTACGTTACCCGGAACTATGTATACAGAACAAGCTTTGCTAGATTTAGTGAAAGATTTTAGTTCACCACGGCATGAACAAAAAAGATAAACAACTGATTCTTTTATAAGACAGGTATGATCTTACTCGATGGAATCCTAATGGATCTCGGATGGATTTCGAAAGCTCTGTGTAACTTTCAATAATTAATTTTGTTAGTGACAACTGGAAGAATATTTCTCTTTTGTTTTCCTGTTTTCCTGTTTTCCTATTCAATGCCAAAATTTCATTCATTACGAGATATCCACTTCTGTAAGTTCATGATCTCTTCCAATTCACTTGCACGATTAGCACTACGTATTGGCAAGTTGAAGTATTCTAACTCAAATATTTTCCCCTCTGTTTGATCATGCAAAACTCTAATCTATTCGGTTTCAATGATCAAACCCTAAGTTTCTTTTCAAAAGACTTTCAGTTGAATCACTATAATACATAACAGTGGACTGAGAAACAGAGTTTTGGTCCTGATCAGGACCAATTACGACCTTTTCACTGATCCTTCATCCAGTAAACTGAAGCATTGAATCTTCTTAGCTTTTAGATGAAACATGTGCTATGAACATATGGGTTGGATAAACATTTTTTGCAAATTAGTTAAGGAAAATTGGTACCGGCTAAAACTAGCTCGGTAATACCTTCTTTAATTTCGTAGACATAGTTGCTCCCTGTGTTGCCAACACACAGGCCCCAGGCGTTATCATCGCATGCAGAAGAATGATGGTTCAAGCAGCCATCTGAGGGGCCATGAGAACTGTAAGTGGATGCAGCATGCGCGCCACTGAAGCAACGAGCGTAGTCTTGTAGGCCAAAGTAGGTGAAGCCCTTCTCTTGACTTTTTTTAGCGCATCGACAAGCTAGCCTATAATGTGGAACGTTTACCAAAATTTGATGCTTAATGTAAGTCTTGTCATCACTGAAGTGCGATTGAAACTCTCATATTGGCAACGTTTAGATGAAGATGATGATGTCGTTGATGATGATAAATAAATGGTGAAAATAGTAGTGACGATGATGATGATGATGATGGTGGTGGTGATTTCGACGGCGGTGATGATGATTACCAGAATGAAAGAAAGCATTGGCACGTAAAAACACCTTCGCCAGAGTAATGGCACCATCTGGTTGGGGACCAGACGATCTGTTCCCCTTTTCCATGCGCATGTCAAGACATGCATGTGTGGACTGACGTCAGGTGCCCAGGCAACAGTGATCCCCTGTTTTTACATATAGCTGGAACTTTGTGTGCGTATAGTGTTATCACATTGTTTGATAATCATCATATTGCTGATGATGATAATGTCATGCAAGGTCGGTTAGCTATTAGGGAGTTTAGTAGGGAGTTTAAGAAACCACGACGGCTACGGCGACGAAAACGTCACTTCAAACTATTAGTTTGAGTTGTCCCAAGTGTCTCACGATGTTTTTATCTTGTTTATGTTTTACAAGATGGGCGAAGTATGCTATAACCAGATTGGTACGTATGCATTTGAAGGAAAGAGAGAGAAGGAGAGATTCACCGTTGTTTGTCCACGTTGTCGTCAAGACGTGATAACTGGTCATTTTACGTTGTTGTTTTGACGAGTACGGAACAGAAATTAAAATACTTGCCAGAAGTACAGCACGATCATTTTTTCTTCTTTTAACCAATGATATTACTGCTTTTATTTTTGGCGTTGCCGTCGCCGTTGTCGTTTCTTAAACCCCTGGTATGATTTTTGGAGGCGTGGTGGCCCATGGTTAGTGCGCTCGACTCCGGATCGAGTGGTCCGGGTTCGGGTCCTGGTCGGGGACATTGTGTTGTGTTCTTGGGCAAGACAAGTTACTCTCACGGTGCCTCTCTCCACCCAGGTGTATAAATGGGTACCGGCAAATCTAATGCTGGGGGTAACCCTGCGATGGACTTGCATCCCATCCAGGGGGGAGTAGAAATACTCCTAGTCGCTTCATGCTACAGAAACCGGAGATAAGCGCCGGCCTGATGGCCCTTCTAGGCTCGTAGCAGACTTTACCTACCTACCTAGTATGATTACGACGGCTACGGCAACGAAAACGTCACAAAGCAAGACTATTATTGGTTAATCTAAAAAAAAGAAAAAAAAAAGAATCGTGCGGCACGCTCTTCAGTGCATTTCTTTGCCACACCCAAAGAAAACAACTACGTGAAAGCATCTCAGTGCAAACTTTAGGTTTTTACGACAACGCGAGCTTATAACAACGAACCATCCATTTTCTATGACTTTGAAACCGTTCGTATCCATCCAGCTACACTAAATATAGTTGGCCCGTAATGAACAACGTGAACAAAATGCAATTATCGCGTAATGATACTTAAGATGGCGCCAAGTCGTATTTTAAAGTGACTTTTTCATCGACGTTGCCATTGTCCTCGCTTAAACTCCCTATCAACGGTTTAAGGTAAGAGTCGTCACGTACTACACTCTCTATTTCCTGATATTTACCCCTTCAGATATGTAGCGTAATCACTCCAGTCCACGTCTTGTTTACTGTAATTAGGATCCCCAGAATTCCTGTCTTGGAAGAGTTCTTCTGTAAGGGCTCGATTTTGGTTCACCTCTTTGAAACACCCAACTTTCACGAAATGAACGTTGCAAATTCCTGCAGCGTAATTACGCAAACTCATGGTATTTTCTGTACGTGAAAATAAGCAAGAAATAAAGTCAAGTTATATTCGGAGAAAAAATGTCACAGTGGTTGTTTTTAATTAAGGGAGATTACCTGGTTTTAGGTTGGTTCGAATCGAAATCAAAACCTTACATGAAGAATCCAGTCGGACTTTTGGAAAAATCTGGCTGGATTCGAACCGTTAAAGTAACCCAAATGGTCTTTTTTGACGCGAGCCTGGCTCAAGCAAGACGTTATATCATGAAAAATATTTAACAGCTATGTACCTTTTTTTCAAATAAAAATAAAACCCAATACACTGAAAAAGCACTTAGATCTTACCAGCTTCCATTAAATCTTCTAAAGACATTTCCACTGAATGTTGATCTGTTTCTCCTAAAATTTAAGGTATGTGTTATTTCAGCCTTATGTCTATTAACACAGACATAAATTTATGTGGTTTATTGATAACTCTCAGTTTTAACTGACCTTGGTTCGAAAAACGCTTTCCAATTGAGCCAGCTGTTATGGTTAACAACAGCAAACATGTTACTTCTGCCTGCATATCTACAACCAAAACTATCACTTGATTAGAAGCCGGATAAAAATGGAGTCAATTTGGATCGAGAGGCCAGGGAAAACCTCGTTCCAAGATGCTTGCATGTTTTCTTTTGGTTGCATAAATAAATTTAAAAAGAAAAAACATTCCCGGAACTTATTCCTTCACCGGAAGAATATTGGTGGGCATGTTTTGCAATCTGATTGAAAATAAATCCACCGCCATGGCCTTCCTTCCCTATGTTCGTGGTATCACAGAACCCCTCACACGTCTTCTTCAAGAGAACGGAATTATCGTTGTTACTAGACCTGACAAGACCTTGCAACAAGAATTCCCTTCCCCCAAGTTTAGGCCTCCTATTGAACTTCAAATCAATGTAGTGTATAAAATCCCCTGCGCTGATTGTTCCTGGAGCTACCTTGGTGAGACTGGAAGTTGTTTTCCAACGAGGAGAAAGTAACACATTCGAAATGTGAAAATATGTAAAACTGGCTCTAATATTGCAGCTCACGCTTGGCGTGACAATCACTCTATTGACTTCAACAATGCCAGAGTAATTGCAAAGGACACTTCCGAATCCGAAAAACTTTTTAACACTTATGAAGCATACATTAACTCAAAGCCTTTGCCAAAACAATACTTGAGCTCTATTCTTTTAGATTAGCGAATTTTTTCCCTTTTACCGTTTTTACAATTTTTTCACACTTCCATTTGTATATATTTCCATCTCGCGCATTTCAAGTACATCGTAGTTTTTAAAGGCTTTAGTCTGGAAGCCGAAAGTTTACGTTTTTAAATTGTTGTTAACCAGAGAACACCTTTTTACGTGAATATAAACTTAGTAAGTCGTGTCAAATATTGCAACACCGTAAGCTATGACATACATACAAACTTTACAGGCATACAGGCATACAGTCATACACACTTTATTCAAAATGGAATGCTAAAAAGTAGCGCACCTTGAAAAGGAAGTCGAGAAGTCAGCCCTTAGATAAACCTCAAATAAATTTACATAAGTGGGTTCAAATCCCGCTCAGGGCAATTTTCTTTCAAACCTTTATTCGGTTAAAAATATGATTATCTGGGGTGCACAGGATCAGGGTTTCTCTCATATACAGTTCATATAATTTTTTTTATTTTAGAATTTTTGATTTAATATTTAAGTATAAGTTATGCTTCGATTTAAATATCCCGAAGCTATCAGCTACAACAGTGTATCCTGGACAGCCGTTCCATAACTCAACTATCCTAATAAGAAAAGAACTGTTTGCCACAGTTAACGCTTGTCGGTTTAACATACTGTGTACTTGACAATGGTAATTTTTTTCGCATTGTGGTGAAAAGCTCAAGAGAAATACTATGGAAAACTGTTTTTATATCAAATGTATGAAGTTCTTTACATGTAACTGAAGAATGAATCACGTAAAGGTAAGAATCCTGAAAAAACGAACGCAACGTGGTTCATCTCTTGAAAAGAGAGCAACACCGTATAACAAAATGTCCGTCTAAATTGGAAAGAATCGATGATGGCAAACGAGGTTACACGTACGTTTTTCCACTCTTTTCTCGACTGAGCAACTAAAGAAAATTAAGTCATTCTGAGAGAGAAATTTCAAAATGAAAATATCTTTATGAATTGCAAAGAAAGGTTCTTTTCTAGCCGGATAACTGTATACACAAATCTCTTAACCCACCTTATTTTTTGAAGAGAATATTCTGAATTATAAATAGCACAATTTCTGTTCACCCCTATGAGAAAAAAAGGAACTCAGTCGACTTTTGAAAGAGACCAGTTTCCACACTTTCGCTCTTAAAAGGTCTCCAAACTTTTGACGGCTCCAGCTAGCATGTTGATGCCCGTCGATAGAGGAATGTAATGCTTTGTTTGACTTGTCTCAAAGAGCATACGTCTTTCAGGACGTATTCGCATTTAATGAATAATACTTGACATCTGGATGGGCAATGAACTTTCTATTTACAAAAGAATCAACTAAAGGAATCCATATGTGCTACTGAGCAGGTATGGCAGAATAGTAGTAAATAAAGTAATTCAATAGTTTCTTTTTTTTTTTCAGTTTCTTTCCTTCAGTCAAGTTGGAGATCGAGAAGCAACATACAGTCAAACAGTACACATCGATGTGTCATTCAAATTTCCATTGTCTTTTGTTTAGGGTTCCGAAAAGCGAAAAGGACTTTAAAAGGTAAATAATTTGAACTGCGGTTCTAATGACTAATTAGAATGATCAAGGCAGTTGCGTGCAAATTAAGCAAGGAAAACTTCAGAAAACAATCCAGGCTTGAGCACTACTCGAACGCACAACCAAGCGATTGCGCAGTATTGCTCCACCATCTGAGTTATCATGCCAACTGATGGGAACAAGTACAAAATGCAACTTCGCGCTATATCCCGTTTGAAGTGATCAATGACTCAAACCTGGATTTTGTTGTAAAGCTTCCTTTGCAAGTGCTCGGGTTCCTCGCAACTGAGGTAATTTTGTCCTGGATCTTATCTTAGTTCAGGTTAGTAACATTTACCATTATTAAATGGCGAGAAATTCTCTGGCTAAATGAAGCACTCTGATTGGTTTACAGTACAGGCCATTACCATGGAAACGGGCCGTATCCGTATTTTTTCTCTCTCCCGGGAAATTCAAGTTGAGCGAAACACAAAAAGTTATATAAAAGCGGCAATACAATTATAGCAAGAGGAATTTTAGCTTTACATGTAAAAGGTTACTGTTCAAAGTTTGCGATGAAGGACGAAGATTACGAACATTCACCAAGCGGAGAAGTGTCTGATTCCTCAAAGAAATGTGGCCAATAACTCACTTGCTCGGGACCGTACTGGGGAATACTGACGAGTAGTATAGGGAATTGGGGGTTTTAGCGCATTTTGCAAAATGCGCTTAAACGCCCCAATTCCCATGCTACTTGTTGTGTGGCCATTTATTGTGGTCCATTAGATGGGCGTGGTCACATGGGTGTGGTTACATTTGGTGGGGTCATTCTTGGAAATCTATATGTTTTTTATTTCTGCGAATCCATTCCGTCTTGTGTTTTGTAGTGCCCGTATGCATAACTTGTCATACCATCGTTATGTATGTACCGCTTATCATCGAAGCAAGACAATGACACTTTGTTAAGTTCATAGCTTCCGATTTGATGCAAGTTGCTTCTGATGGTTTTCATATTATGATGCATTTGCTCGTTGTTAAATAAAACGTTTTTGTAATTTTCATGTTTGATGTTTTTTTTGATGATGTTCTTTTTGATTCCTTTTGCTGTCTTTCCGCCTTTGTCATTGTCTTTCATGTATGAATACATTTTGGATCTCAATCCGACGAATTCGGTTATCGGCATACCTGCTGCCTCATCTTTGAATTTGCCGATTACTTTTTTGTTTGTCTTGTCAAAATATTGTGAATCTTCGGGATAATCACTGTTATCAAATTTGTCTTTGTCATTCCAAAAGTCTTGATACGCATCATTGGTTTCAATTTCATAGGTCAAGCTGTCTGTGTCTGTGAATAATAATTTCGCTCTGCTGCCGTATTTTTGTGTAATGTAATTGTAGTGAAAATCATACATCAGTGTCTTACTGAGATCGAGGATACACATACCCACATATGCCGGCCTGTTTAATGTGAGTGTTTCTTTGATTTTATGCACTGCCACAAGATTTTCATTAAAGATTTTGTGATTGACGTATGTTGGCTTGCTTGTCATTTTTGTTAATTTTTTTGAATCGGTGACTAATCTTACATCAACTCTCTTTCTAATATTTTCCATTGTTTTTCCAAATACACTGTTGTTCATAAGCTTGAAAAAGTCTTTCTCGAAAGCATTTTTAGCGTTGGTTCTTTTTTCTGTGTTGAAATCTATATATTGCTTTAACCATGGTGACTGATTGAACTTTAAAACTCGGTGGATTTTGGTTAATTTTAATCCAAGATCAGTGTATAATTGTAGGTTTCTATAATGGAGAACGTATTTTTCTTTATTGCTCAGTGTTGGTATTAATTTGTGAACTAAACCGGTTGACACACCATGTTTTTTTGTGATATTTTTAGCATATTCGGATAGCATATTTTCAGTCACTTTTATCTTCTCTGGTGCTAGCGGATAATCATTATGCAGATCGTGTGATTCTTCAGGATATTCCAAGTCAACTTCCAGTATCAATCCTTTTTTGCTGTTTTCGTTGTAGTTTGACAGATTTATGTTTTTGATCTGTTTTTCTGTCATCCATCTGAAACCACCAGTTGGCAGGTATTGCGACATAGCCCAACCATACAGATTGTTTGCATCCAGATACATGATATACTTTGAAGGCGCCTTTTCATCGTATGTTTTCATGTATTTGTTATTTGCTTTCCCATACCGGTTGGCTATGTAGCTTGTTCCACCTCGCATTCCTTTTTCAACAAACTGAAACATGTCAATATCAGTCATAAGCTCCAATTTGATGTTAGTCATTTTCAACATGGCGTCCCATGAAAGTCCTGGAGAAGTGAAATAATGACATGGATCAAGTTTGTAGTATTGCAGGCAGGTTTTTCGAAAGTTTTCGAAGACATCTGCTAACAGAAGGATGTCAGATTTGAGATATAAGTCATGGTACTCACCCATATTTTTTAGATTGAAAGTGTTCCACACATTCTGGGCATGTGTATAGTCTTTATCACTCATATGTTCGTCATTCAATATGCTGTAAAATTCTTCTTTTGGTGGTAACTTTTCATTGAATTTGTCGAAGCTATCCATGAAGTCGTATGGATATACTCCTTTTTGTGACATTAAACCAAGTTTGCCCCCTTTGAATTTTTGAGAAGTATATATCAATGCTTCTTTTGGTAGGTTGCTCACCAGTTTATCCAGACTTGAGCTCATGAATTGAAAACTGTCGATGAAAGTCAGATGATTACCAAGCATAAAGGCCATATATTTTTCCATGTTGTTTGGTATGGCATTGATATTCATTTGGCACTTTTCACCTTTTTCGTTTATGTATTCATTTTCTTTTACAATAGCTCCAATCTCTTGCATTATGAAATGACTGTCATACCCGCGGAGATTGTGAAATATAACTGGTATTTTACCTGTCAATGCGAAATTCAGGTTACAATCTTTATGAGCGGATCCTCTGTACTTGCCTGTTACATGACAGTGATCTCTCACTTTCACATCTTTTTTATTGTATTTTTTCTCACATATGTGACATTTGTCTGCTTTTTGGAATTTTTCCTCGTCATCTTCAGTCATTTTTAATGGTTTATTGAAACATTCTTTCATGACCTTTTTGCAATATCTGGCTTCACTCAACATAGCGTTCATGAATTTGTACACAGCTTTTTCGCCTCTGTAAATTTGTAATGGTTTTGTGTATTTATCATCATAACAACAAACAACCTTGTATCCATAACCACAGTCTGTATGCTTCTGGTAAGCCTCTGTGTATGATTTGTCATCATTCGGCTGGCAGCCGTGGATTTTTTCTGTGATGGCTTCGAAGTCTGCATATATTACGAATGGAACTGGCAGTTGTCTGTGGGGATTGTTGAATTTCAATATGTTATCATTTTTGTCAGGCATTTTGATCGCTTGTGCACCATTCACTTGAAAACAGTTTTCTTTATGAGTGGTCAATACTCTTTCAGAACTGAAACACTGAAGACAATGCATGCAAAAATGTTTCTTGTCTTTGTGCTTTGTTGTGTCGTACATGAATTTGTTGAAATCTTTGATCAATACATAGTGCTTGTTTTCATTTTCTGTTATGAGAAGCAGATTCATGCAATCTTCATACTTTTCTTTTGAGACATGGATTGGATATTTTTGTTTATTTTCATAACCGAAAACATTGATGTTGATCTCATTTTGCTTTTCTATTTTGTTGTATTGTTTGGCAGCAACAGGGAATTCAATTCCTGAATAATCTAAATTTGCGGCAAATGCTTTGTCTGATATTTTTATTCTTTGTGCATCTTTGTCTTGGGGATTGAGATGCCTGATGTGGCACCACCTGAAACATTCATTGTCCTCGTTTTTCATGTTGATCAATCCTTTGTTGTTATGTCTGAGTTCTTTTGGTAGTTTTATGTAAGAAGATCCTTTCATTGGTTCGTATTTTACCACATTGAGATAATGATTTTCAACAGATTGAACAGTCCAACCGGATCCTTCTGAAATCCATACAGCTATTTTATTTAGTATGACTTGTTTTGACGAAGATAAAGCCAGTTCGATTTGTGCGTCATTTGTTATTGTTTGTGGTGGACTGTTGAAATAAGCCGTTTTGATGATTTTTTCTTCTCGCCCTGTTTGCTTTTCAAATGTAACCCTCAGTGTTTCAACAAACTTTAGACCTTTCATTGATTTTAATATTTTTTCGATATGGATGGCAACGGCCTTTCTTGTATTTTGCAGTTGTATAAGTGGGTCTTTGCCGTTTTTTATGTTGATTGCGTAAGACTTTGTAAAACCTTTTAAAGCTTTATTCGTTTCTTGTATTATGGTCCTTGGTGATGGAACGGGTTGTTTTTTGGTTCTTGGTGCTGCCACTGGAGCAAAACGCTTTGTCCTTGGAGCAGGCACCGGTCTGTATCCATCTCGGAACTCTGGTGGTGGAGGAATTATGTTGTCCTCATAATCTTGCACCATTTGCCGCACACTCCTTCGAGGAGTCGGTATTGGTCTTCTTGTCCTCGGCGCTGGAATTGGTTTTGTTAAATTTTTTATTATTTGGATTAAATCCGATTTGCTGAGATTTTCTAAACTTGCATGATTCATACTATAAGTCAAGATATTTTTTCTCATATAATCATTTAAAAAGTCTTATGTTTAAGTGTATGATGGTTAAATACTTAAACGTTAATTTTTATATACTATATTATCATGGAAAAAATTGAAATCGAAAAATGCGTTTATTCAGTTCATCCAATTTACGACTTATATGCTGCTGATCAAAATGGCAACATTATCAATCTTGTGAAAAAAGTGCCAACCAAAGGCAAAGCAAACCATAACGGTTATTTACAAGTTGATGTGAGAAAATACAAGCATAAACAAAAAACCATGCAAGCTCATAGATTCATATGGGAATGTTTCAACGATCTTATACCTGAAGGAAAAGTAATTGATCACATAAACGATGACAAAAAAGACAACCGTTTGTGTAATTTACAGATGTTAACACCGCAAGAAAATTGCAAGAAATCAGCAAAGAATCGTGATTACACTTTTGTTGCTAAAAATCACAGAAACAGAAAATGCGTTAAAGCAACCAACATTAGCACCAAACAAATATCATATTTCAGCAGCATGTATGACATTCAAAAAAAATTAGGCATAAATGCTGGTATTGTGAAAATGGTTTGTGAAGGCCAAAACTATTGCAAGTCTGGAAAATCTAAAACAGATGGGCAAATGTACACTTTTGAATACTTCAATCCCGAAAAAGAATATGATTGGTTGGACCATGCAATGCATTAGTCTTTGTCAGGACGAAATCTTTTCAAAAACTCTTTTCTCACTTCAGATTCCGATTCAGAGTCTGTTTCTTCAGGTGCATATTTTTGGTATGTTTGTTGGATGTCTTGCAACATATTGTCATCAATGTCAATTGGCCGCATCACATAACTGTTCACACCATCTGTTATTTTTACCATAAAAACTTCGCTGGTGTATACCAACTTCACTTTAACTGGTGGATTAATAACTGACAAAACATTTGAATCAATTAAATCTTCCAAAAAATCTTTCAAATCTGGATCACCAATCACACAGCTGATAAATGCATCAAAATGTTTTTGTGGGTTCATATAATAGAACAACATTTTATTTTTTATATATTTTTTATCAATTTCAATGGTGCTAAAAAATTTCTATATCTTTCTAATTCTCTAAACAAAAAATCCATTTTGGTATCAATAATTTTGAACATTTTACTGATTTCATCCTTTGGTCCTCCTGTTTGCAACGCTTTCAACAACAATGGTAACGCCTTTGAATGAACATAATGCATGTAATCCGCGTTTCTCACTATTATATCGCAAATCATTTCTGTGACTACTTTTCGTACAGCCATTGTTTCAATTATTTGGCTTCCTTTGAAGGTCATCTATATTATTATGTTTTTTACTTTTCAAATGCACAATTCTGCTTCTTTTCATAACAAACTTTTGGCAAACATCACAATACCATCTGTTGGGTAAATCTGTGTCGGGCTCTTCATCTTCTTCATCTTCTTCTTTAGGTTCATAATTCAGCAAATAGTTGAAAGACAGCAAGAGTATTCCATTCTTTTTGTGTTTTGCTTGGATCGACCAAGGATAAAGTCTGTCGATTCTTTTTTTCTTAATATACAAATCAAACCGATGAGCCATTGCAGCATAGTCCACCTTATATCCTGGAAAGCAAATCTTCATTTTATCCTTGACCTTAGCCATGTCTTCCAAAAACGCATGCCAAATTATCAACTTATACCTTTGTGAATCATTCATACTATTTACATTTATATTTCTTCTTCAAGTATTTCACTATCTTCTGATGATTCCGCCGATGATTCTTCACTGATTTGTTCACTCTCTGGTTCCCAATCAGAATCCGACAGATGGGAATCCTGATCGCTCTCATAATAGAAACCAAACTTTTCTTCATTTTCAAACTTGTCCATATAATATAAGTATATATTTTTATTTTTTTATAAGTAATTTATGCGCGTTTGTTTCACCACAATTCATATATTTTTAACATCTCTTAATGGTATCCAACTGTTGAATTCATCACTGTATCCCTTCCATTTTACCAAAGCTTGTTTCTTTTTATAGTCTCTTCTAATCACTTTATCAATACGGTAAATGTCCTGCTTTGCTTTTAATAATTCAGGTTCATAAAAACTGCCTTGTATTTCTTCACCTCTTAGATCTTTTAGTTTGTATGTTATTGGATTAGTGTATTGGATTTTATCAACTGTAAATACTTCTTCTGTCCAATTTGGTGTGTAACCCTTGTCAAACACATTCCGTTTATACTTAGATATTCGAACCTTATCACCTGTTTTGAATTTAGGTTTCTGCTTCAATGTTTCTGTATCACCATATAGATTGAAGTAAACGGTTCCTTCATTGCTCTTTTTGCTAGCTTCAGTAGGTGTCATTTTTATGCTTGAATGTTTTGTGTTGTTGTACTGTTTCACTAGTTTGGGTAGCATATCGAGATACATTGTATTACCTTGAACAGTGAACTGTTTCCACATTTTGGATTTGATTGTTCGATTCCACCTTTCAACCACTGAGGATTTCTCCTCATTTTCAGTGGAGTACATATGTATCCCATTTTTCTCTAGCAAGTCTTTTAAGTTTTTGTTATAGAACTCCTTTCCCTTATCAACCCATAGATACTGCGGTCTTCTACCTTCCTTGAATATTGTTTTAAATGCTTCAGTGACAGATTCACCTTTTTTATCCTTTAATGGGACAATCCAACCGTATTTGCTGAAAACATCAATAACCATAAGAAGATACCGATAACCTTTATTCCATTTGCTAAACTGTTGCATTTCAACTAGATCACTTGCCCATATTTCATCGATATGATTTGTAATCACACGCCGCCGAGTAAAGTTGCGTCTTATGGATGCATGTAATTCATCTGCTAATTTTTCTTGCCAGTTTTCTTTACCCGACGGCTTTTTCCGTTTTTTGGAACTCCTAGACCAAGTTTCTGCTTTGTATTGATAACATTTCTTGCCAACCAATGCCCCCATTGTCTTTCATTATACGGTACGTTGTCTAAAGCTTGAACCATTTTCCTATCTGCTTTGTTTTTACATTTTCTATCATCCTTACAGACGGAATAATCAACATCATGCTGCATTGCGATCGCATCAGTTTTTCCAGTTGGCATATCATATATTTCTAATATTTGACCAGTTTTTGGGTCATACTTCAGTTGATTTTCCAAATCATTATATGGTCCGGTGTAATGATGCCCAGGTAATGTCCATCCGCCTTTTGGTTTCGGCAATTTGCCAATAGCTTTGTGAATATCAAGAGCACCACCATCAAGATCTTTTCTGTTTGTTGTGTATTTTTTATTCGGTCTTATTTTCGTTGACAATTGATTGAGAGCTTCTGATCCAACTTTATGAAGTAGGGGGTTTGCTTTATTCAGAGCATAATCGATTGCTTTTTTCTGCAACTTTGGATCTCTCATTAATTCGGAACCATAATATCTACCCATTTCAACTGCTTTTTTGCCAAGATAAGGTACTCCTTTTGTTAGGAACAATTCAGTTCCTGTATTAGCAATATCACTGAGTAAGCCCGCTCCCAACGGGCTGTTTAGTTTCCCTGTTTTTTAACAAATCGAGTTTTAGTGATGCCGCATTCAGCACATGTGCAAAAGAACATTAGTCTACCATTTTTGGCTGTTTTGTAACCTGAAGGTTCAACACATTCAGTCACTTTCTTTTGTTTAACACAATATGATTTCATAATATATATAAGTTAGATATTTCTGAAATAATGTTCGATGAATCTCTCATTTTTCATTGTATCATTTATGTCAAATACTTGTAATAAATCATAATACGAATTACCCTTATTCATTTTATTCAGAAAGTATAAACAGAAATACCCACAAGTTGTTGTTTGTATGTTTTGTATCTGATTGTTTTGGTGCAATAGAGTTAAATTTTTCTTTTTGGCATGATTGACCATTTCTTGAAACGGAGGCATACCAAAACTATCAAAATAATTGATTACATTGTCTTTGACATATGTTGCAACCCAATGACTTCCACTCATATATGCAGGTTCAAGATTGTAGATGAATAACGCCTGTTTATGGTTATGTGGAACATTTTCATTCCTTGACAGAACATCATTGATTGGTATATTCAAATATTTACACCATTTCATTAGATCATGGTTACTCAAAGGGGTGTTTTTGTAAAATTTTGGTTTTACAGCAATGCTCCTAGGATTGGGATGTTGTTGAATGGACTGTTTTTCCCTAATAGTAAACCTGTTCCCGCCTTTTTGGTTGAGGATGTTTTTTTTTTTTTACCATAACCAGCCGTCACATATGGCGGATAACTAAAAAATGGAGGGGGCATTCCCATTCTAGGTGCTCCTGCACCACCATCCTTCTTCGTCCAAGGTGGTCTACCTACCCTAGGTGCTCCTCTTCCCGTTAGCTTTTTGACAAGATTCAAAGCCAAAGGAATTCCAATGCTAGCCAACAGAGTTCCGAGAAATCCACCTGATTGTGTTTTAGTAGGTGTTATATGCACACCAGAACCTGTTTGAGCTGCATTGATGATGTCTCTTTGCTGTTTTGTAGTGAACATGTTCAGATATGGCATTAGTTTATTGATTGCATTGAAAGGTATCATCATGGGTAATGGTAAAGCACCGCCTTTTTGACCAGATCCAATCAATTTTTTAGCTCCGGCTTCTGCTAAACCGCCAAGAGCACTCAACCCAAGGGTTTTACCAATAGCTGGAAGAGCCCTCATTCCAAGTGACAATACGGTACTCAAAAGACTTCCGCCAACTTGTTTCCTGATATTCGTCTTGGCGAGTTTGATGTCCATTCCTTTGTTCAATTGACGATTTTTTTGCAATCTTTTTTTCACCATTGCTGGAACATAAAGAGTGTCGTTTCCATTAAGAGAATCATTTGTCAGTCTCAGAACAATTGTTTCCCTTTTATGGTAAGCATTACTCAGATTCTTTTTTTGATTATCTGAAAGTCTTACGTTGATTTCGTAAAGTTCAGTCATATAATATATGTTATATAATTCCAGTTGCAAAACATATACAAATAAATAGGAATCATTTCATTTGTGGGCTTAAACTATCACCAATTCATTACCCACCTTGTCAATAACAACCGACTCTTCGTACAATACAACTGCATGGACATTGAAATCTGCTGCACTATTGGCACTTATTTTATACCTGAAAATCAACTGTTTAGGGTCTCTTGTTACTTTTTCTGTTTGATATGACAGATCGAAAAAGATTAGTGGATACAGGCTGTTATAATTGGCAAGATTCAACTGGGTCCCGGTGTTGTAATCATTTTTTCGCATTGCATAAGACATCAGATCATTGAATATTCTCACTTTGCTTTCACTGTCATATTCTGTTTCTGGATAGAAAACACCATTGCCATATTCGAGTCTGCATGTTGTTAAATAACTGTTTGCGTTTGCTGCATTTAGTTTGAAGGTATCAAGTAGATATGGATTTTGAGTTGCAACTCTGGTTTTAGCCCGTTGTAGATAAACAAAAATTGCTTTGACATTGTCAATACTGGAAGAAATCTGAAAAAAACCACTTACTCTAGCAGGTGCTGACACTGCATATAGTTCACGCTGATATGTCCATTTGTGTTCTTTCATGAAAGAGCTTACAAATTTGTCGTACATACTGTCTTTTGGTGTTAATTTTGGAACCCATAAAAGAAATCTGTTCAAAACTACTCTGCCGGCATCTGTTCCTGCTGCCATATTGATGAGTTCATTATCGTTCTGGAGATTCAAATTGAATTGTAACTGCATAGGAACCAACATTTTGTCCTGCAACTCTTCAAAAAAACTGTAACGATTGAGAGGTATGATTACGTTCACATCTTTTGCTCCTCCATCTCCAGCATCGTTGACATCTTGTGTAAGCACTCTTCTGGCCTCAAATCCTAAATTAGTATTGGCTGTCGTATCATTTGTGTCTAAATACCAAAAACTGTTTTTACCGACTGATCTGCTGTAATCATCAGAATATTCCAACAGATTCTTCACAAAAGTGACCTTATGTAGATTGTCAGTATCATAAACAATTTTCCCAGCGCTTTTGATCATCATATGTGCGATTAATGAATGAGATCCGTTTATCACCGTTATTCTATCAGCTGCTGCGTAACCGGATCCATCTGCTGTTTTTTGTAACTGGAATTGAACCTCGAAATAAGCATTGTACCAATCATAGAAAGAACTTCGGTCGTTGATGGTGAATCTATAACCATTCTTTTCTTGATGTTGACCGTTACCTGGGGCTCGGATTACATCATCAAGTTGAAATCGCACTAACTCGTTTCTTTGTAATAATTCACTTGTTCTAAAAGCCATTTATACTATTGTATTATATAATTTTACTGCCAGACTCTACGCCTTCTTTTCGTACCTGATCCTGATATCAATCTATTGAGGATCATATCAGTGCTTTCATCTTGCTGTTTCTGTTTAATGGGCAAGGATGGAACAATTGCTTTTTGTGTTGTAGCTCCTTTTCTCAAATTTGCCAATTTTTTCATTATTAGGTCTCCAGACTTTTCTGCCGCCGCCTTACCGAGTTTATCACCTGCATGGGAAACCCCCGATTCTAATGCCTTCCTCGCCATGGGCTTGGCAATTTTCTTGAAAACAGATGATGCCACACTCTTTAATGGTTTGAAAATGTTGTCTAAGATAAGCCCAGACCCTTTGTGTTGAAATACAAATTTACCAAGTTTTGGGTGGTAAAACCTCTTGAATTCATACGGTTTCATTATACTGTTACATTAGATACTTTTTAAAATCAGCGAAAAAGACGTATCCGCTCCATTTAGATCCACTAATCTTCTTTTTCCATCTGTTATCACGATTCTGATTGATGAAATTGTAGTTTTGTTCACAGGATTAAATGTAACTCGTTGTGGTTCGAGGGTGAAGGAGTAACTTGGTCTTAGTACACTGGTTGAGAATGAATAAATGATGTCTGTTTCTTCGCCGTCAACTAAACTTTCGTTTACCAAATCGCAATGAATATTGAGTACGTCTGTGTCTTGACTGAGATTTGGCACTCTTGGCCCAATATGCGTTCCACTTGCTAATATCTTTTTATCAAAACCAATCAGGTCATTAAAATTACTTGCTCTTAAATCAAGTTGGTAATTTGCGGCTAATGTAACCGTGACTCTGAATGTTGTATCATTGAATATAAGAGTTATCGGATACGTATCACCAGTTTTCACTGCATTTTTGATATGTGTATTAAAGTCTGTATAATTCCATACCCCAGCTGGAAAGGTAATGTTTTTAAAAGTTGAACCATTATCTGAGCTATATTTGATCAATTGATTTTTGTATCCAGCATTGACATTAAACCAAGTGAATGACATGTTGATGACTCTGTTAAGACCAATAACATATCGCTTGTTATTGTCTAGAGTTATAGGTCTGGTGAAATTGGTTGTAAAATCTTCTGGTTTATTATCCCCTTGATTTTTCACACTGTAAGATGATAAAACTATCTCTCGTTCCATTATACAATAAAGCTACATTAAATTTTGAAATATTGTTTGTATAATTTACCATATTGTGATTTGTTAATTGACGACATTTTTAATAATGTGTCCAATATAGAAACACCCATATTTCGCATGTCAATGCTGGTATTACCGGCCAATATCTCACCAATGATCAAATCCAATTTTTTTATGAGTTCTTTCGGTTTGTTGAAAAATATCACATTGCCACCTTTTTGTTTTTTCCTACCAGAACCTTGCATTGTTTGCATTTTGTTTTGATAATGTTTTATGTATTCATTCAGAGTTCTCATAGCGCGATCCACTCTTTTGTTTTCCTCTTGCCTATCAGCTTCCGTTATATTCCCACTTTTGTATTGCTTTGTAACGTTTCCTTTGTAGGCTTTCAATTGATTTCTTTTAAATTTAGCCGCATTGACGATCTTATTGAGATATTTTTTGTTTTTTCGTTCAGTCATTTCTTGTTGATTTATTACCTTTTCAACAGAATCATAATTTGGTATACCAAGATCACCTAATATCTCATTTTCCATATCTTCTTCATCCATTCCATAATCTATCTCATCGTCGTCATCATATTCTGGTGGTAATTGTGGTTCCTGAGGAAAGTACTGAGGATCAACATAAATCTCTTTTTTTCCTTCCAGAATATCTTGTAAAGATTCTTCATATGTTGGCGGTTTTGGCACTAGTTGTTTTTCTTGCTGTGGTAAAACAGGTTGTTCAAATAGATCACCAAGATTCATATCTGGAACTTCATCCTCTATATCAATGCCGTAATCAGGAACTTCTCCTTTCTTCAGTGGTCGTTTTTTCCTTGGCAACCTTAAAACCTGATTACTATCAATAACATCATCTAATTTGCTTGTAATTGGTTGAAATACTTTTGAAAATCCCTGTTGACTGGTCTTCTGATCGATATCATGTTTTGTAATTGCATTATGGACATAATTGATCTTATCCCCTAATTCAGATTTGCTCTTTGCGAGTTCTTTCCACTTGAGTAAACTCATTTATCGTTATATTGTTACGTTACATAAAATGGAAATTCATATATAAAAAATATCGTTTTACACCATGTTGAACACCATGTTGAACACCATTTTATTGAAACAATATACCCATATGATATAAATGAAAATACCTAATTATGATACTGGCGACGATGTTGTCACAAACTTCACACAACTACATGATTTTATGCCTGATCGATGCTTCCGCATGCTCATTTGCGGACCATCAGGTTCTGGAAAAACAAACACACTGATGCATATGATTCACAATTTGTTGTATTTTGATAAAATATACCTTTATGCGAAAAACTTGGAGCAGTCAAAGTATCAGAATCTCGTCAAGGAATTTGAACCATGGAGCAAAGAAGCTGGTTATAATATTATTGAAGCAAGCAATGATAAAATAATTCCTGTAAAAAATCTCAATGGTGACAATCAAAAAATTGTGATATTCGACGATTTTGTATGTGATAAAAACCAAAAACCATTGGTTGACTATTTTATTCAGGGGAGACATAAAAACTGCTGTGCCATATATTTAAGTCAAAGCTACTATAAGACACCAAAAGATATTAGATTAAACTGCTCACATTTTGCCATTTATGATTTTCCGAGTGCAAATGAAAAAAGTCTCATATGTCGTGAAAACAATGTGTCCAAACAATTATACGAGAAAGCAACCAGAGACCCTTTCAGTTTCATATATATTGACAAACCCAAGAAACAAGCAAAGAAGAATTTCGATGAAAAAATATAAACCAATTGTATATATGAGTTACTCGAATGGTAAATTACCTGAAGACACATTTTCACATGAAAAAATTATTGAAATAGTGAAAGGATCACCTGGTGTTGGTTTTAAACTTACTGATGATGGCGATTATGATATGCAGAATAAAAAACTGAGGAATGTTGCTTCACCAGAAACAAATAACGATGCGACCACTAAGAGTTATGTCGATAATAAGGCATTACTAGTTGACGGTAGTAATAAGATGTTAGGAGCTCTTAATATGGACAACAGACGTATAGAAAATGTAGCCCCTGCGAGACACGGGTTTAGCGATGCCGTCAGTAGTTTACATCTGACTACCTTTTTCTTTGATTTAAATACGAATGACGGTAAAATAGAAGCCCAAAATCCGATTGACATGAAAGATCAAAAAATTAGCAATCTTGCAGAAGGAACTGACAATAGTGATGCTATAACAAAACATCAATTAGAAACTGGTTTAGCACCAAAAGCCGATAAAACAGAACTTTCTAATTATTTGAAAAAAGACGGATCAATTGCTCTTACAAACAATCTTGATCTTGGTGACAATAAAATAGTCAATGTTAAAGAGGCTACAAGTGGAACAGATGCTGTCAATTTCACTCAATTAAACAATGAATTATACAAATATCTCCACGAAAGTGGTGGTGATATGACTGGTGATATCAGGATGAATAACAATAGCATTTACGGTATTGGAAACGTAGAAAATGATACATCTGCTGTAAACCGTAAATATGTTAATGATGAACTTGACAAAAAACCAAATACTGATACTGTCGTTTTGAGAGATGGCAGCCAAACCATGACAGGAAATTTGGATATGAACAATAAACGAATAATCAATGTCGCAAATCCCATTAGTGAAACTGATGTTGTAAATAAACGATATTTCGTAACACATGTTAACAACATAGATTTGTCTGATTATTTGAAAAGAGATGGTACAGTGTCTATGACTGGCCCTCTTGATATGGGTGATAGAAAAATAATCGATTGCGGACAACCAACTGGTACTAGAGATGTGACTAACAAAGCATATGTAGATTCCGAGGTTGGAAAAAAACCAGATATAAATCAAGTCATTTTACGAGACGGCAGTAATACAATGACTTCTGTTCTAGACATGAACAACCAACGAATAATAAATCTCGGAAACGCCACACATAATCAAGATGCCATAACTTTGAAGCAAGTGAATGACGGTATTGCAACTGTTTCTACCGAAAATAATAAATATACAGACCAACAAATAGCGAAAAGTCATATAAGCACACATACAAACCGAAAAAATGTGTTAAGCTATGCAATGGATGAAGGAGAATTCACTGAAGGTGTTGGCATTCAAGACACGAAATTGATCGATTTTGATGACATGCCTCATAAAATAAACAAAAAAGCGTTTTCAATGAAGGTTTGGAGAACTACCGATGGTTCCGATGAATATAAAGGTCGTTTCGATTTCAACCTTTTCAAAATGTACAGAGATAACAAATCTGACAAATACACAGTTTGCGTTGAAACATATTTTCAAAAATCTCCTTTTTACGGTTACGAATTCGAAAGTACATTACTTGGATTCGAAAAACTAAACATGAACATTGATTCAGGAACAACCATAAAAGTGAATTCAGAATACAAATATCTCAGAACGATCCTGAATCTCAGTCCTGACGGTACTTCTCCATCAATTCAAAGACGATTGTATGTGAATTTCAAAAGCAATTTTGACAATAATAGCCCACATCTATTGCCAGTTTTTGTTTTGATATATGGCATCAAAGGTGAAGCCAAATCGGATCTTGACATGACAATATATGATTACGAAAAAGTGTATGAGGTTGCAAACAATCAATTCCAAATGCATGTTCCGATTGATATGAACAATAACAAAATAACGGGATTAGGGGTTGCAACAGATGACAATGACGCTATCAGCAAAAAATTTTTCAATGACAACATTTATCTGAGCATCAACCTCAGAACACCACAACAGAGTGGCTATGCATGGGAATTAAGAGATGCCGGCAATAAAAAATTGCAATTTTCGTCAATTTACATCAAGACAGTTAATATAGCGCAAAGGTTTTTTCTTATGTCTGGCAGATACAGAATCAGTGTAACACATGGTACACCAGCAAAAACGACAGATTTTTATTTCAGCATCAGTGATTGGATTGTATATCATATCAATATCAACAAAAGATTTCTGAATGTCACAACAATCGAAGTAAGAGTTGAGCCGGGTATGGTTAGTGGAGTGAGTGTGTATTTCACTGGCACCATCATCTACGCACCTTGAATCATGAAAATTATGTGTCTTACATACATATGGTATTGTATGCAAAGAATGAAGATGAAACTGATTTCGTCGACAGTAATGGGGAAAAAATCGAATACACAGTCGAAGAAGGAATGCCAATTGAAGTTGGACTTTTAATTAATGATGACGGGCACGCTGAAACCAACATACATATTATAGCAAAACCGGCTGAAAATGACAACCACGTTGTTGTAAAATCACAAGTGAGCGACATCGTACGTGGTGCATTTCGGGATCTCTGGGTTAGTGAATATCTCAGAATGTATTCTAGTTGCACTTATCAAATGGACAGAGCAGATGGTCAGACTGTTGAAATGGATTCGAGCAGAAAAGTAGAAACAATATATGACAAAAGCAATGAAGAAAGTGATGCTACACAAACTGATGCATCAAAGAGACCCACAGTATGTACAAAAGCTGAAAAACATAATGGAAGATATTTCTTAAAATTCAGTGGTACACAAAAAATGATATCGCAGGTTGATTTGAATAATGATGCGGTCAATGTATTTATTGTTTACAGGATGACTTCAAACAATTCTCCAAATTTTTGGGTAAATGGACTATTCGGCCATGATAATTTAGGTTATGATAAATTCGTGGCTCATTCAGGCAGTAACATCGTGATTTCTGGGGCTGATTCGGCACATAATTGTGTTTATTTAGGACCTGCATCAAGTTTGAATGATTTTTTGAGTCTTGGAGATTACAGTGAGAATGATCTTGGTGAATTGAATAAATGGCATTGCTTGTCAGTTCACTGGGACAATAAATCGTCTCCCAAGACAGAAAAAAGCAAGATATATTGGAACAGAAAGCATATTGGTGATTTTACCGCTGACAATAGAACAGGAAATAACACAACAGTTTTTGGTGGATTAGATCCTACAACCGACGTAGCTCCTTTGAATGGCAATATAGCTTTTTTCTGTGTCTATTTAGATTTCATTCTTGACGAAAAAACGATATTAGACCATCATGCTGTATTGATGCAAAGATATAATATAACGTAAGTACATATGTTTATCAAATTATTGCTTGAATATGTGAGATACAATTTCAAAAGTACAAAAGAACAATTTCCAGATATAAATGACAAAACATTAAAATCAGCGCTTGTTTACCGATATGTGCATTTTTATTATCTTGAGAGAGACATATCCATATATGAAATTCTTGAAATCGAGGGTTCTGATTCTTTGGGTCTTATCGGACCAGGAAGCGGCAGACTAACTCGTTTATTGGAATTCATTTTCGGCTGGTCTGATGTATTTTCCAATCACGCTATACTTCATGATGCATTTGGTAGGTTTTACACTAGATTCCATGACGGCAATGGTTACACATATTGCATTAATAGGCATGTGCCTGATTTCGTCAAAAAAAGTCCGTTATTTGGTCATTTGACGGGACTCATTTATTGTGCATTCAAACGATTGACAATCTAAACTATATATATGGCAGATCGAAAAAAGAGAATATTCAGCTGGAACCATATTTCAGACAGATTGACAGAAGATCAAGTTGATGAACTAAAGAGCTATTATAAGGCATACCATAGAAAGTGTTGGGCTTACAAACAGGCTGTTAAACGCTACAAAAAATTCAAACTTATTGGTAATACTATTTCTGTCCTAACTGGTACTGGTGGAATTATTAGTGCTGTTGTAACTGGCGGTATAGCCTTAGTAGCAATAAGCACTTGTGCTTTTTTAATCAAGTCTTACATGGATTTCCAATCACTGGATCTTAAAATACAAAATTGCACATACGCATACCAAAGTTATCAACATCTATTAAATTCAATAAAAGACATGTTGAGAAGCGGTGATTTTCAACCATCGTTTCACACAGAATTAAAAAATGTAGATGATTTTGTGACTGATGTTTGTCCTAGTGTTGATAAGTTCTACGCTAAATACAACGACAAATTCATTCCTTAACTATTTCATCAATTTTATCAAATGTCAATGACAGGATGTCTTTCCAAAATAGTTCATATGATTGAAGTGTCTTTCTGGATTTACTCGTCTTAACCTTTTCAAAAGGAAGATCAAGCATTTTAAATATTTGTTTCAAAATGAAATTTATGTTAATCATACGCTTTCTGTCTATATTCACAGATTTTACGACCTTACCAATTTCATTAAAAATTCTCAATATCTTATCTCTATTTTTCATGGTTATCTGAAAACCATTTTTTACAGCTATATTATTCATTATGTTTTCAATATGATATTTCCTTTGGTAAACACTTTTACGATGGAATCTATGCTTATTTGAGTGAAAATCAACATATTCTATTAAAGGTGTGTAACCTTGAACTGTTCCGCATTTTTTGCAAACTATAGTGTTATCTTTCACTATCTCTGGCTGATCACAACATTGATCTGTTTTTTTAGTATGCTTTGATATTTGTTTATCACAAAATGGACAAATTACTTCTTCCATATTGACAAGTTCTTCATGTATTTCTTTACAACTCATTATACTATTATATGAGATATTATTTTTAAAAACATATAGTTCCAAAATAAATTTTGCGTTGGATCCATTCTGCCACGCCACGGCATAGATTCGCAGAAATATAAAACATATAGATTTCCAAGAATGACCCCACCAAATGTAACCACACCCATGTGACCATGTGACCACGCCCATCTAATGGACCACAATAAATGGCCACACATCAAGTAGCATGGGAATTGGGGCGTTTAAGCGCATTTCGCAAAATGCGCTGAAACCCCCAATTCCCTATACTACTCTGACGCGCCCTCGGTCGTTTTTATATGGACCTCTTTGCGCTCGGTCCGTACTGTCACGACCTCGGACTAATATTCCCCAGAACGCTTGGTTAGTAAGAGATTATTATCATATGACTAGCTCCGTGAGCAGGCAAGATGAACCAAATCGCGCATCGTGATTGGCTACCCGAGCGGGCAAGATGGAGCTATACTGTCCGCTCGGGATTTCTCGCTTGGTCCAGCAAGATCAAAGATCATCTTTTGTGTTTTATCGCATATAAGGTCAAGATCGGTCAAGATGGCTGGATATTGGCCTCGTTCTTTTTTTGCGTGTTTGTGTACCTCGAGTTCGTCTCGGTCCAAAAACACGCAAAAAAAGAACTTGGCCAATATTCAGCCATCTTGACCTCACGCTTGGTCAATAACCCATATATATTCGAATGACGAAATAGAGAAGTGGCCTTCGCACTTAATTGGACAATTTAAGATATTGTCTCTTATATATACATGCACATGAAAAAATCAGGTGGCTCCAACGGTATTCGAACCATTGTCCCCTGTGATGCCGGTGCAATGCACTACCCATTTAGTTATGAAGCCACACAGTTGGGAGCAGATCAATTTGTTGGGCTCATGTGTTCCCGAAATGTAAATTTGAAGGGGAGTTATGGACGAAACGCCGCAAGAAGTGATCCTCGTGCACTTACCTGGACAATTCTTAAGACATTGTCTCTCATAGACACGTGATAAAATCAGGTGACTCCAACGGGATTCGAACCCTTGACCTCTACTATGCCGGGCCAGCTCTACAAAAACCCGAACCATGAAACCAGTCGTTTGAGAACCGGAAATAATAATAATAATAATAATAATAATAATAATAGTAATAATAATAATAATAATAATAATAATAATAATAATAATAATGCACTTTAGAGTGGTTTTCAATTGAGTGTCGAAAGTAATTAGTGAATTACTTTGGTTTATGATTACTTCACTCAGTGATTGGTTCAAAGTTCTCGCACCATTTTTTCAACTAATCAGAAGTGAAACCAAAACCAATCGTGGCTCGCGCGTGCACATTTTCCCGCGCTTTGTGTCGGCTATGTGTAATTACTTCGAGTTTTAACTGGTTTACTGGATTGTCTCCGTCTTTTTGAATGGCCAAAGTAATTACTTTGGTTTTGGTTTTACGACACTCATTTGAAAACCGCTCTATTTAGAGCGAGTTTCAATCTAAGTAATCAAAGTAATTACTTTGGCCAATCAAAAAGGACGGAGACAATCAGGTAAACCAATCAAAAGTCGAAGTAATTGCACGTAGCCGACACAAAGCGCGGGAAAATGTGCACGCGCGAGCCACGATTGGTTTTGGTTTCACTTCTGATTGGTTGTAAAAGTGGCGAAAGAAATTTGAACCAATCACTGATTGAAGTAATCATAACTCAAAGCAATTCGCTAATTACTTTCGACACTAAATTGAAAACTGCTCTAAGTGTTGAGTCTTTTATTGCCGGGGCACTAGTGGAGGAAACTGAACACAAAATTCAAATCATTCAAGTTATGATCTCAAATCAACTGAAATATTGGTTTTTGAGTGTTGACTACTCCGTACGATGAAAGGATCTTTAACATTATAATAATCGAAAAAACGAAGATGAAGACAACTTAATCGAACTACAAGAATTTAGAAAAAACCTAAGAGAAAACGACGACTACTGTCTACACGATTATATTAAATATTGATGAAATTAATGAATCATTACATGAACTAACTAAAATAACTAATGAGCTGGTGACAACTAACGAAGTGGTGACAAAAATACGAACTTGATAACAATGTGCAATAATTTAACATTGAGGAGAGGGGAAGACCGGAGTACCTGGAGAAAAACCTTGCGGAGCAGAGAAGAGAACCAACGAGTTCAACCGACAGTTGACGCCGAGTCTGGAATCGAGTCTCCGTGCTCGGCCCCTGGTCAATTGCATTGTTGGGCTCATTTGTTTGTTCCTCTGAAGGCGGACTCGTTGAATGAAGTGAATGTATATTTGAAGCGCGGGTTAGAGAGGAAAGAGTGAAATGATCCTCGTACTTAATTGCTTCAAGCAATTGTCTCTTATAGGCACCTTTCGTTTATAACCGCAACCCGCTCTTGAAATATACTGATCCATTTCATCCATCGAGTCCTTCACGGGAACAAATGAGCCAAACAAATTTGCCTACTGCCAACAGAGTGGCTTCATACTCAGAGTAGGTAGATCATGATTGCACTGCAGTTGTCAGTCATGTGTTCGATTCCCGTTGAAGCCGCATGAATTTTTCAGGTGTCTATAAAGTGATAATTTTGACAATTGCTTAAAAATTGTCCAGTTAAGTGCGAGGATTACTTCAGTCTCCATTTCGTCTATAATCCGCACTTCAAATATACACAGTTATATTTTATTTACCAATATTATAGAAGTAAACACCTTAAGCGCCCAAGAGGCATATACATTTGCTTCAACGTTGAGAGAATTGCTCGCGATGTATCAAGATCTCGTCAAGTCGCAGGCCTAGGCAACTCTGATAGAGAGCTTGAGACCCGATCGAATCGCCTGGCCAAACCACTGACCGCGCTCAGGTTAAAAAGCACAGCAAGATGAATAAGTAGGCCGACACAGTATCAAAATGACGGCCCTTTTTATTTAATTTCTGGGTACGAATGAGCACAATGTATACAAAGTTACATGTAAAAGGACTGTCTTGTTTCAAGAAAATTTTATTGGTATGCGATGCATGTTTTACAGTTATTTGGAATTGATCGAGTCAGTGTAAGTCGACGATGTCTGGGCAAAAAATAGCCGGCTTGGGTGGTTTGAAATGACATTACACCTGGGAAGACATGTTTCTATTTCTGTAATTCCCACCTTTTTAGCGGGGTATTGATCGTCTCCAGTCCAGCTAGTTGGAAGAGTTTTGTTCCAGCTCGATGGACTGGAGACATTGATCCTCCAACGGTCAGTTGCGTTTTCATATTCAGCATATATAAAGCCACCAAGTTCCGGATATTCGATTGGTGTGTTTATTCGTAAATAATAGTAGACGACAAAAGCTAGAACAGTGCGATCCTTTGAAATTATGGCTTATAGCTTACACAGGCTATAAGCCTACACAGGTTAAGTTTGGGGTCACTGATAATCCAACATGATCTCTTCAGTCTAAATTAACGATTATCGTTAATTCGTAATTTGCTTTGAATTTCCTATTCTCGTTAATTTAGGACACTGTGTCCCAAGACTTGTGGCAGCAGGGAAAAAGGAAATAAAAAATTGAAAAGTGACAAATTAACATGAAAAAATTGTTTACAGCTAATACAAAGCTACTCATATGATTCCTCAAATAAGTTGTGCGGGATAAAATGAATGACTTGTTAGTAGTCTTCAGGCTTAAGCTCGCCATTCCCGCTGGCAGGATCAGATTCTACGAATCGAAAACAAGAATAAAAGTCAGCAAAGTGTGTTCCATGTCATTTTCATGTCGACGATTCATTTGATCATCATTTCATTTTTCTTTACCCTCGGATTTTAGAGTAGCTTGGGGTAGCTGATATCTCCAAGTATTTACCCTCTTAACCATATACTACGGAGGACAGACCACAACACAGGGAACTCCGTGCCTCCTTACTCTTTGCGAATAGTGCTTGGGACGGTAGGTCCTTTTACATTTCACTGAGTTTTGCATGAGCATTGAAGGGTTGTAATTTTTCTTCCTTATTCGAGGAGACTAGAGAGTCTAACCATTTGCAGGTGTCGTCACAAATGCAGCACTTTATCCGCAGTTACTTAAAGACCGTGAGTGTTGGTCCTGCCTTCACAGTTCCTGGACAGGAGTCCGATGCTCAACCAACTGCGCCAACCAGTCGGCGGTAATTCCCCCTCCCTCCCTTCCCCACCCCCCCCCCCCCCCCGGTGGAGGTGGGGACTCCCACATGAAAAGGATAGAGATGCTCGCCGTCTCGCTTAGGGGTGTAAGTTTCGGATTTGATTTCAGGTAAAGTGTTCTGGGCAAAACACCATCATATGTAGCCGTGAAAGTCTCCTTTAGGGTTGCGCGCAAAGAAATATAAAACGAGATGCTTCCGTGAAGCATACACTGGGTTGCCTGTGGTACGTGTTACAGAAAATCAGAAGGCACTGAATTGTGTGGTATTGAACTACAGCATTCCAGTCTCTGAAGAATAACAAATAAAAGAGAAGCGAGAAACATTGGCTTCTGGGCTGACATGTTCATAATTTTCAAGTTCCCTCACAACTTCTTTTCACCACAAGTTTAAGCGTGCCCTCTGAGCATCTGACAGCTTTGTAATACCAAAGTTCACTGAAGTTAAGCCCAGTCCAGCGAGGTTAGTGTTTGGATGGGAGACCAAAACAATATACTCCTCATAAAACAGAAGCATCGGACCGAAAATACTATTAACGCTAACAAATGCGAACTCAGCAAGGTACATATTTTGTTAGCTTGCTTTATGCAAAACAAGAACATCATTCTAAAAGCTTATTCTACGCAAAAAGTAGGTTCTGGAGGTAATTTTGAGAGTGGAAATCAAGGTTACGCGGCAGACGGCAAATACAAACTCACGATTTAATTAAGTTAACACACCAGAAAGACGCTAACCTCATTTTGACAAGAAAATGCTTTACTATTGCCATAAAAACTATCCAGTTAAGCTTGCATATCATAAAACATGATGAATTCATAAAGGCCACCTTTTCCAGCGAAAAATGTTTTGAAACAAACAACATATTTGCTATTAGAGGCAAAAACCCCTTCTATTTCATTACGAGCGTGAAGAGAAGAAACTCAATCGTGTCAAATATGCGCAATATTGCAACAAACTAAATTTCAGGATCAAACCGTTTCCGTGAAGAACCTTTTCCTTAAATAATGAAGCACAAAATACACGACAAGCTTTTTTCCAAATAATTCTTGGCTGTTACATTTCCAATTATTTTTTTTACCTGAAGACTGTGCAGAGTTGATCACAGATCCACGTATGGTGTTCGATTCGTTCAATCGTTCTCTGTCTTTGTGTCTTTGTTGAACTCATAGGTTACCAGAGAATTTTCCATTTGGTTTCAGTGTTCTACATAACAGCACACTTGGTTAAATATTATTTTAGAAATACAGCTCACTTTGATTTCGGCTCGACGGGAGATAGATTGTTGTCGAAGTCCATTACTCGTCGCTTTTGAGATTCCAGGTGTTGGTTTTTCACCGCCTGCCTAGTTTATCCAACTGACTTTCCATTATTGAGCTCCATAAGGGTATATTTTGTTCAAGGATCCACTAAAATGCCATTCGCGTTACATGACTTTCGACGCCATTGCAGGCTAAGTTAATGATTCTCCTGTGTCCACCAGAGAAATCTAGGCATTTCCACTACCCTCTCGATCCTAAGAAAATACGCGCAGAGGGCTCTATGCACAAAGACACCACTTACCAGGGGAGTGACAGGCAACACTTTTACCGACACGGGAAATTTACAAAAAAAAAAAAGGGAAAATCTACCCATTTTCCGACTGGGGTTGCCATACGGCAACCCAGTAAAGATATATTTAATACGTTTTAAATATAGTCTCTTTTTGGGGTCAAAAAAGCCTGGGCCACGCCCAGATTGGTCTCCTTTAGGGGTTTAATTCAAAATTTCCGGCGAACATCCCCACTCCTTCATACGCAAAGTCCTCCCCCCCCCCCCCCACCCTTCCCCCCGGGGAAGGGGTGGAGGGTGATGCTTCCAATGTTAATGTCAACGGATTCACAAAAGAACTCCAAGGTCTACTGCGTAAAAAGCTGCCGCAGTGTAAATTACATTCGATGGATTATATTTCCACTGGCCAACCAGTCTTCATCGACCACTGCATTTCAAGTTACACTCCAGTAGTCAATTCAGCCTTCATTAGGTCTGATTTTAGCATTAAGTCAATGAATAATTCACACCGTCAATGGAATGAAATCTTTTACAGGTTCGTTTTACCGTACCTTCCTCGGTAAAAGCTTTTAAAGTATTCCAATGATCATCCTTCCTTTTGCCATTGTGGAAAGTCGCTTCTAGAAAAAATTCAAGTTCGTTACGAGACACGATACAACAAAGCGTGTGTTAAAATGTTACTGGCGCTCTAATTAGCGGATGTAAATGACCCTGCTGTGTAGTTTATGCAGTGTGGTGAAAAGCTCATGAGAAATTCTATGAAAAATTGCTTTTATTTTAACTGGACATAGTTGTTTATACGTAACAAACAGATTTATTTAGCTTTACTGTGATGATAATTATCAATAATTTACGAAGTAAATGCCGTTAATTGATACCAATACCTCACCTTCTTTGAGAAGTTCTTGAAGAGCTTCTTCAAGGTCACCTATTTGAAAAGTACAAAAGAATTAAGTCAATGGCAAACTTACATAGTCGTGTAGCCGGACAGAATTGTACAGTTTCTAGCTACCTGATTTTTGTTCCTGGTGTGAAGGTTTTTCTGTTTTGTGGTGCCTTATGTGACTTACGTTATAGGGAACATCATGATGGCAAAGCAAACTTATTTAGACTAAATGAATGTCAGTACATGTTCTGTGAACATTCTATCTATCTATTTATATGAAGATCCTCCTATGGTACGGAGAATTCTTAGCATCTACTACAGGCGGTGTTTTATAATTAGTAGTGAAGCAAAATTTTGCGTGACATTGGTCCAGTTTGTGGGAAAGCCTGATTATCATGATTATTCCACAACTTATGTCCCCGTTAATCTTTCTTACCTTTTTCCAGAGGTACAGGCTTAGCTTCCATCAACAAGATACAAATAAGGAACAACAGCAAACCGTATAACAATGTTGAACGCATGGTCTGCCTAGAAACGATTCAAAAGCAAGTGATCAGAATGAAAGATTGCATGGGCATTGAATTTGAAACGCGGGGTTCCCCAAGAGTTTTGACAAGTTTTAATAATTAAGCTATCATGCACGACTGAACAAGTTTCGGAATTAATATCACAAAGAACGACCACTCAGTGACATATAAATGGAATTGTAATGGGAATAATGCCTATCCTATTGGAAGTCCTCCCTCCAACCTGACTGGTGGCGTTAAGAGGCAATCTCACCAAACCAAGCAATCGGCGCAAAAATTTCAACGTTTCACTTTTACCTTGACCCAATACAAGTGCTTTCAGACTACACTCGCTGACAGCCCACTATTATGGACTTCTTGATCTCTAAATATCTTAGAGCAGTAGCCAATATCGAGCTGAACCCACAAACAATTTCCCTTGTTATGGATTACTAAATCAATTGTTTCCCGGTTTGTTGATGTTCAGTGAAGCAAATAAGGTGCCAAAGTGTCCGTTCGTAAACAAGGCGCCCCGCCAAAAAGTGTCCGTTTTAATCGATTTTATTGCAGAAGGAGAGAGTATTTAAAACCAGATCAAACCTTCGGTCTGACATTATGACAGGGAGTCAAGGATGTACGGTCAGTAGCGCAGGAGAAATTGGAAGAAAGTAGCTTATAGAGCGCTAACTTTAAATATGTGACATATGTAAATTGATTATAAAACGTCAACAAGTTTAACATGAACCCCAAAATTGGCAATCTGTTGGACCAGCTCCTAATGTGTTGATGACTGCGAACCCACGCCGGTTATGGCTCGTTCGTTGAACATAATGGGGAGCTGAGAAACGACGACAGCGACCGCAGCAGCAACGCCGCAAAACAATGATATCATTGGTTAAAAGAGGAAAACTGATCGTGCTGCACGGGACAGCGCGGATTTTAGCACATATTTTTGCGATAATCTGCATAACGCAGGGGCACCCAACGTCAATTTTCGGAAAATACCTGTTACTTCGGAAGACGATTTGAGATCTAGAATTTTCGGAACATTTGTTGTAAAATTTCTTGCTTGCCTGCCTCTCCTAGGATTTTCAAACATCTAAAAAATGGTATAACGTGATTGTCCATTTTAAATGGATTTTTACCCTAAAAAGGTCATCTAAAATTTTCGGGAGCCTTTTTTCTGGCTGAAATTTTCGAAAAGGTAAGTTTTGATCCCTATTTATTTCGAATCATTAGGAAATCCGAACAGATGAAAAAATTTTAGGGGATACCGTGAATATGCCTATATCTACCGTTTAAATACTAAAATACGTTTAACAATGCTATGTTCAGTGGTTTTGAACTATATTTTCGTTGGGTGCCCCTGGTAATGACGACTTGAACGGAAATCACCAAATTTGAGGTTTAGACAACTGACGTGAGCATGCAACAGAGAAGCTCAGTTTCATTCTCTATTATCACTCTAGATCTGAACCCGCGCTCGTACCAATTTATTTTAAGGATGCTTCACCCACATTGCAGAACGTGAAAGAGATGGGATTATCACGAAAGACTTAAGATAGACTGCAAAGCGCGCTATATTTTGAGATGACGTTTTTCGTCGACATCGCCGTCCGTAGATCAAGGTCCCTAACAAGTCAGAACATTCGAGAATAATTTTGGCATTGAGCAAATAAAGTCAATTGCATGAGTAGGCTTGTTATTCACTGAACCTTAACTTGCTAAATTGAGAGCCATAAAGAAAGGCCGTAGCTCGTTTTGATATATCTTATTCAACGAAAACCATTCAATGCCCTGTTTCGGTGATACGTCCAGTGTGAATCAGGTGGTTGATTTCAAAGAAAACGCTTACAAACTTGGGCCAAATAACGCCGGGGTGATAACCAGTCTTTTTGAAAATGCCCTGAAACTAGCACTTCACATCACACTCTAATCAGTTGAGTTTTTTTGAAAAAGAGTCGTTCAGAGGAAATCTGCTCCGGCATAAGAACTTGCGCGCATTTAAAGTCAGAGACAAACCCTTCAATTTGGACACTAATTCAGTAATTTCAGAAATTCTTGCCACTTGAATTGTTTGGCTCAGTTAATGATGAACACAGTGGAAAATCACTGAAGAAATTTGCTTACCTCTTTCAGTTGAAAAAACCTTCAGTCTTTCAAAACCAGTACAGAGCACTGAGCCCACAAAACGCAAAGCAAGACTTCTGATAGCCTATTAACCGGCACTGCAAAACAGGCTTAAAGCACTCAGGCAAGAACTTTCTTTGTTATGCAAGAATTTTCGTTTCCACCCACGGTATTTACCCTTGAACTCGGACTTTAAACAACGAGCGGATAATATTCCATAAAGCCGAGAACCTCTATTTGCTCTGTGGGGTCTTTTTAAGTACAAAAGTATGTCAAACAAAGAGTAAAAGGCAGAATTTAGCGCTGTCAATGTTATTAGTTGTATCTGATAACCGAACGCTTTTTTGACTTGTTTCAAGAATCAGAAGTTTCACTTAATTAATAGAGTTTATGACTCCTTATCTTAAGATTTATCCATTTATTCCGCTAGCATTCTATGCTAATCAGATATATAAAAACAAACGGTGGTGACGTTGAAATGGGCCTTGACAACTAATTAAATCTCGACATTGAACAACCAGCCCCGATTGGGGTCATATTCATTTCGATTTTCGGGAAGCCTGGATATAAGTATCTATTTTTTCGATAAATGTGAGAGCGAAATCGCTGGTGCGAAAAACGGCTTTGAGAATCGCAATGACAAAAGCCAAGTAACAGTATCATGTCTTTAACGGAAAAAGGGCGGCAATTGTTGACAGATTTACAGTTCTGTACTCAGTTACCAGGCCTTTGAATAATAGCGAGGCTGGAGATGACCTTGCTTTGATATAAACCTCATTGCTTTTCTTATGTAAATCATGTTGTTGTAATGCTAACGAGTTCCTATTTAAATGAGAAAACCCGTGAGGTTTGTATCAAAGCAAAGTCAACTCCAGCCTCACTTTCATTTTAAGGCTAGGTAGCTAAGCACATAACTGGAAAAAGGTCAACTGTTAGTTCTTGAGCATCAATAATATAATATTCGGTTGGAACTAACTTTTCCTCCACTGAAACAAGTATTATGAACTTCTATTACTTTATACTATCTCCTTTTCTCTTACCACACTTTAACTTTTAACTTAGGGTGTGTTCGATTGGGAAATCCGGAATTTCCGATCGAACAAAAAATCTGAAAACGGCTTTTGTCGTAGATCTCACTAATTGAAATCCTTCCAGACACGAATTTCCAATTGGGAGTGCAACAAGAGTTTAAGGGGAAAAACAATTGTGGTCAACGAACAACACGAAGCGAAGCCATTTGAGTGGATGAGGAATACTTATTGTCATTTCCTTTAGGAGCCAAGTGTCCTTCCAAAACAGCCTGTGTTTGTTCTTTAGCACACAGCAGAAGATGTACGCTGCTGTTTTTAGCTACCCTGGAATCCAGAAATAATTTTTCCTGGCATGCTTGAGTTTGTTGAATTTTTACACTTTCAATCTGTAAGTCAGGTGACGCTTCTTTAGTTTGCAGATACCAAGAACGTCAGTTTATAAAAAAATGTAACTTGCAAATTGAGTCCTGTTTGTTCAAGTAAATAAAAATGTTTAAACTGGTTCAACATCGTTTTTAATCTAGAGCTTAATAAATACAATCAGTTTTAGCATAGTTAATCTGGCCGCTCCAGTTGTTCGAAAGGTGGATGGCGCTCGGGCCATTGGATAAATCACTATCCACTGGGTAACTCAATTGGTTTTTGCATGTGTTTATTCGCTGGATGGTGATTTATCTCGGTGGATAGCGTTATTCACCTTTTGAGCAACCGAGGTCTGGTGATTATAAGGTTGACTGCTGTTTTTTTTCTTTTGTTTTTGTTTCTTTGTTTTCAACACCGGCCCCGATCTGCAGGATTGTTGAATTGCAAGAAAGCTTTGAATTAGTGCTCTTGTTCGGTATGAGCCTTTTTCACATGCATGACGATCCTTTGGAGTCCTGAGGGGCTGAAAACGTTTGTTTTGCACCCCTTTTACTCCCTTTGAAACAAATCAACTGTCAACTAGAGTCTTGGAGTACAATCTCTATTGTCTTTGACCAGCATGGCCGCCGGGTGACAAACTTGAAGGTCCATTCTAGCCATCTTGCAACGAGTGATTGTAATTGACTGCATCTCGCCTTAGCATTTCTATAATCACCTCTGCAAAACTGATTAGACGCAAAAAGGATGTGGAATTATAAAAGTCAGCGAAGAAAGATAAGCAGTTGCAAGGCGTGATAGTTCATGCAGTTGGTAGAGCGCATGGTCATGCGCAGTTCAAATCCACAACAAGCCTGGATTTCTTTCAGGTTGCTTGCAATTGCTAATCCTGGGGCGGACCTAGGGGAAGGGTACAGGGGGTGCGCACTCCCCCCTCCCCCTTAAATAACCTGAGGCTTTCTAATACAACTGGTGTTCTGGAAGAGAAAAAAACGTCACCAGTCAGCGACCCTATTCCTTAGAGGTGCACCACCTCCTAAGAAAATTCCTGGATCCACCCCTGCTACTCTAACTGAGACGATCTCTCCAACTTTCATTCCTTGTTCATTCCACAATATTGAAATATATGACATTTCATATGTTCTAAAAATCAAATGAACCAGTATTCAAATTAATTAAATTTGCTCATTTCAGTATTCATCTGGGTGTACAGGAACTCCAACGCCACTTCCACCATCAGGAGATTCTGACGAGAGAAAGAAACGAAATGAAAAGAACTCAAAAATCTTTTTTTACATCTCAGTTATTTTGTTTTTGTTATTGTTGTTGATAATGTAGGCTCATGCGCTGTAGTGCATTGTCACGTGTGCATTCTTTCAGTCAAAACCGACAATAACGACCTCTTTAAGGAACCGTTTTGCATTCAGGAGCATTAAATTAAGGTCCCATCTTTCGTAGAAACCAAAATCATCTCAAATCAGTGAGACTTCGTTGGGAAAATTGCAAACTTCATAGGGACCAGTCAGAGCTCCGTGGTCTTTGTAATGCTGACCAGAGGAATTACAGGCATTTTTCGTTTTCTCTCTCACTATCCGCCGTACGCAACAATCTTGAAACAACAACACAACAAGAAAGTTTAATTTTCTGGCCTCGGTTGTTCAAAAGGTAGATAACGCTATCCACTGGATAAATCACTATCCAGCGGATAAACACGAGCAAAACCAATTGAGTTATCCAGTGGGCAGTGATTTATCCAGTGGATAGCGCTATCCACTCTTCGAACAACTGGGGCCTGATGATTATACTTACGAGGAACAATTTCATAAACATAATTTGTCCAGTTTACTCCTGCACAGGCCTCCTCTCTCACCAGGTTGTTACATGATTTGAATTCCGCATTGATGCAGTTTTTGTTCGGACCATAGATGTGAAAACGGCTGGCGGCATCTGCGCTGCTCCAACATTCACCATAATGTTGAATTCCGAAAAAAGCGTAAGATTTGTTGGCAGCTGCTGTTGCACACCGACAAACGAGTCTGCATGAAGACGATTAAAATAAAAATATATTCAGGACTCAAAACCGGTGTAAAGGCCTGGCCAAACGCTCGCAACATTCCAACGCAACATCTTGTAACATTGTTGGGCACATCGCGTTGCACACGTTTGGTTACCCTGTTGCGATATGTTGCAACAATTTGGATGATGTTGGATCAAATCTGAAAACCGTCAAATTTTTCGTGCAACATTTTGGATGTTACATGATGTTTTACTCATTTGGCCAGGTTCACGCAACATTGTTGCGCTAAGGCATGCGCGTTAGGTCCACTTCTTGCGCGCCAGGGGTCTGGAACACATGAATGAATGAATGAATGTTGCAAGCTTGTTGCGTTGAAACGTTGCGAGCGTTTGGCCAGGCCTTAATTAATGGGACCCTTCCGAGTCACAAAAAGCTCCTATGTACCTATATTAGTTTCCGCTAGCTCCCCACGGTTCATACAAATTTGGGGAGGGGGAGATTTCGCAATCCCCGCTCAGGTGGTCGACCACGAAGGAGCATACGCAAGAATATTAGGGAGCTTAAGCAACGACAAGTGCGACGGCAACGAGAATTTAGTGGGCAAAAACAATAGCTTTGCACGCTCTGCACGTGCGTTTTCCACTTTTGTCCATTTCTTTGCCGTCGTCAGCAAAACAAGAACGTGAAATGACCTAATTTGAGGTCAGTTTTAGGGAGAACGTCAGCGCTCGAGGATAAATTTTCATTTTCTCCCCTAAATTAAGCGCCGTTCAGACCAGAGTCATTTTTTTTAGGAACTACCACACCCTTGTCATATTAAAAAGGTTGAAATAGTCAATAGGTGATTAAAATAACGCGAATTTATATTTGAAGATGACGTTCTCGTTGCCTTCGCCGTTGTCGTTGCTTAAGCTCCCTATTATTAGTGATTTAGGGAGCTTAATTAAACGCGCGATCTTTTTGAGACGTGGACAGGAACCAGAAGTGAGCTGTTTTTCCTTTTAACTTGTCTTCATACAACCACATTTATATTGCTAAGTATTCTTCCTCCTGACATGCGAATTTTTCTTTTCCGGTAGCCGTCCGCGTCTCAAAAAGGTTTCGTGCTGAAGCTCCCTATTGACGAGAACGGCAAAGCGACCGTCTTTCTACAATGAAAAGGCGTCTCCCTGCAACTGTAATGGTCTCGTATCGTGATCATTCCAAGTTGTTTAGGATGTAAATCTTGTAATATTTAGAAGCATTTTGTGAATTATTGATTACAACCTTGCTGTTGGTAGTGTTGGTTTTCTTTTCTTTTTTTTTTTTCACACTTACCCTGGTAGGTATGTTTTCCATCTATTCCAGTCTACTCTTTGGCCGCTGAATCCTCTGCCTTCATAACGATCTTGAAATAATAATTCACTCATTGCCCTGAGTGACGGTTTTCTCTTGTCGTTAAAACAACCTTGCTTCGTGTAAGTCACCGGACAAGGCGAGTCTGTTGATAAAAACAAAAAAATACTTAAATAAAAGCTAACAGGAGAGATAAATGATGAAAAGTGACTTGGTCATGATGTGCAAACCTCGTTTTTCGTTTCCTAATGTGCTACATTTCTCTTAGGGCTTTTGTTGTTGTTGTTGTTGTTTAAAGAGGGTGACATGCATTAAAGTAATGTTCAATATTATGGCTATAAACTGAAAACACAGAGCGCCGGTAAAAATACTTGGCGCAGAGTAGAGAATTTATAACGCAACGTATATCCCACATGGCATCGTCGTGGATTGAATCTGGACAACATACGCGGGTACCGCGAGTGCTATCGCCGCAACTCTAGAACAAACAAAGCGTGCATTGAAGCTTAGTTTGGTCTTTCGTTCTCATTGTTTGTAAAATTGTTGCGGGATACCGTTTTTTACTATGCCACGCCCGTTCAGGTGGTGCTGATTCAAATCAGTACGGGATACATGACGTTTGAAAATGCGCATTTGCAAACTCATATCGAGTTTGAGAGAGAGAGATGACGTTTCTCGCTTTTATTGAAAGGTGAAATGAAGAATACAAGATATAGGTATTTATCAGATCGAAACTCCCAGGTTGGCAATTTCAAGAGAACTGTGTAGTTATTTAAATAAACCGCACTGATCAAAAACATGAAACTCTTCGGTTCTTTCTCAGTTTTACTTTTCCTTGCGACTGAATATAATATTTGTAATTAAAGTGAGAGTCTAAAATGTAAAAAAAAGTGTAAAGTGATTCATGGACGAGGCATAAACAGACATGACTTACCAAACTCATGCCGGTTTTCTGTAACTTTTGATCTGGAGTTGTCCGCATTTACCAAATAAACAGTGTAGAGAAAAGCAACGAGGGTGTGTGTACGACGATTCATCACAACCTATAAATAAGTCATCATGATGATTCATAGGTAAGAAAGTGCAAGTGTTCATTCCAACAGACACCTATGCAAGAAAGACTACATAGGTTACTTTCTTAAATGCGGACTCTTTCGCAATATAAATGCACTATAAATGTTAAGAAAATAATATGACTAAGGGCCATGCCGCTTCTTAAATCGATGGAAGCATGACATTTTTCATCATCATCAAGTTATTTGCGTGAAGTCATTGAACGATTGTTATCAGCTCCACAAAGCAATGTTACTTATTGCTGAGGAAAGTAAACAAAGGAACCGTGAGCTATGAAGCCACACAGTTGGGAGCAGTTCAATTTATTGCCGCTGTTGGTAGAGCATTGCACCGCAATCGCAGAGGTCATGGGTTCGTATTCCTTTGAAGCCGCCTGAATTTTTCCGTTGTCTATAAGAGACAATTGCTTAAATTGTCTTGATAAGTGAGAGCATCACTTCAATCTTTCGTG
>OX421446.1:1697500-1702500 GCA_949126865.1 Montipora capitata
AAGTCTAACCATTTGCAGAAGTAATTACAGAGGCAGCACTTTCTCCTTAGTAATTTAATTATTATTTGTCTTACTAATTATTAGTATATTATATCTGTAGAACTTTTATTTTCGGGCTAACAGTCAGTGAGATCACTTTGTTTATTTTCCTTTTATAAGTTGGCTGGTTTCCTCACTGCTGCTGACAGGAGAGAAATGGAGATCAAAGATGTGATCATTGTGTTGAAAAATGATCAGTCAAAGATTAGGCCACAGGTACAAATGTTCTAGCGTATTTTTCCCTTTTAAGCGTTTTCTTTTTAATGTTGTCTTTCTTTTAAAGGACGAATTTGCCAAATATATGCGACTTGACAGAAAAATAAATCAGCTAACAGAAGACCTCTCAAGACTAGGTATTGTAGTGAAAAAAAATACTTTTAGTGATAAAACGTCAAAAATTTATAAATGTTTCATAGTTATGTGGGAGGTATAAAAATGTAAAGCAACTTTTATTTTTCTTAAAAGATTCCAAACTTGTTTAAAGATTTTAGTTCAGAAGGAACTACTGACCCTGAAAGAGATTGCAATTGTACACAGTAATTATTATTACCAGACATATATTTTCCCTTTCTAATGGGCAGTATTTTCCCTGTCTTCAAGGGTTAGGGGAGAGGCTAGAAGGAGGTGCGAGGATTTAATTTCCTGCTCACTCAACTTACACTCTCAAAACTGTTGATGAAATAACCTGCTCAGCAGTGTTTGTTGTACATTTACAGCCAAACAAACAAGTGACAAGTTAGCTTATACAAGAAGAATATTAGGATTAATTTGCTTTGGAATTCTGGTGAGTTTCGATTTAATCGTCCTCGAGTAGGGAAAGGAAAGCAATGGTTTTTCACTACAAAGAAACACTTAGTCCAGAAAATTATTGCGCGTAATTACATGCATGCCCAATTTTGACATCCAACACAAAGTGTCATTTTAAGTCTAAGCCCTTGCTACCTATTTCCAACAAGAAGGGAAGGTAAATGCAGCAGTTTATCATTACTTGAGGAGCAGCATTTTGAGGGGGGTCGGGGGGGGGGAACGACACTTTGACGTTACATGTAATTGTCTGTATTCTGAGACACAACTGATGTTGAAGTTGAGGAGAAGAGCAAGGGGACACTTTGTGATGCTTATCGAAATCTGCGTGCATCTTATTAAGTGCATAATCTGACATGTATCTGCCAAGAAAGGGAAAGGGGGGAAGTGGAAGGATTTCTGATCTTCCCCTGTTTTTCTTTTGCATTGAAATACCTCTGATACCTTGTACAGTAAATATTTACGAGTTGCAGTAAATCTGTAATCATGTCTTTTTGATGGCCAACCACATGAAGTTAATTATGGTGAAGATTAACGGTGTCATATTTGAAATGAACCTGGCTTGTAACCATTCCTTACATGATATTTATAATAGATAAAGTATGAACGTTGGATTCTCCTTGTGAACCAATTCATTTATTTCTTTTGAAGGGGGTTTGCCACCTTGTTTTTCTAATGAAATACAGGATGCAGCCAGTAGCAGTATTACCTGTGGAGTGGTTCTACCCCATCAATTCTATTTTAGCATTCCCTACTGGAGTTGCTGGTAAGAGCCTGGTTAAAGCCTTTGTGTGCTTGAATTTCCTGAATTATCGAATGATTAATCATAGGGTTAGGTCCATTTAGGTTTCAACGTTTTTCCAGGGTTTTTGTTGACAAAAACCATGCACAGGTTAGTATAATAATAATTATAAAAAACTGAACTACGGATATCAGATTTCCAGCATTTTCATTGGCCCGCCGGACACAGGCTATCAGTTCATATACCTACTGTACCTAATATGGTCAAGGAACGCGTCAACATTAAAGCAAGCTGAAAACATATTTGCAGCTCTGAGAAAAAATGGCAGACAAAAGCCGTTTTGGACAGGAATTGTCGGAGGCAGAAGTCGTTGCTTTGGTCGACAATACATGGAAGATCGTAAATGGTTTGAACCCAGGAGTCATATCATAATTAAGTTCTTATGGTATCTACTGACGTTACACAAATCACTTGACTCTGAAGATGACTTCCGCTCAGGTTGTCGAAACGTCAGTCAATGTCATCTCAAACAGTCCTTCTCAGGACTACACTCACCCGGACGATCGTACTTTGCTTAATTATTATACATGGAAGAGTTGTTGATCGTGGAGTTTTTAATAAAACAATTATTCTGTTTGAGCTTGCTGAATATTTAGCAAATATTCTACGAGGGCACGCTGGATATAAAGTGATAGATAACTCGCCGAGTTGGTTATCATTTTATATCCAGCAATCCCGAGTAGAATAATTGTTTTATTAAAAACTCCATGATCAACAACTCTTCCATGTTGATTTTATTTGGCTTTTGTCGGCCATTTTTTCTCAGAGCTGCAAAAAATGTTTTCAGTTCGCTTTATTGCTGACGCGTTCCTGGACCATATTTGGTACAGCAAGTATAATATGAACTGATAGCCTGTGTCGAGCGAGCCAATGAAAATGCTGGAAAACTGATATCCGTAGTTCAGTTTTAATAAAAAATGATCTATCACTTCATATTGAGCGCTTCCTTGTAGAATAATTGTTAATTATATTGACAGCTATACAACTGATGTGGACCTGCTGTAATGTTATACTTGTGCTCAAAGGTCCGACCACAACACCGTGGACTACATGTTTGTCCCCCACTCTTCTCAAACAGTGTGTGGGTTCTTTAACGTTCCACAGAGTTATTTTTAAAAAGGTGTTGTGAGACAGGGCATACTGTTTATTGCCCTTTATCTGAGAAGGCTTGAAAGTCTTATGATTTGCAGGTGGAATTACGAAGGAAGCACTTTCTTCTCAGTTATTTAAAGACGGCTGGGGTTCGAAGTCCAGCGGCAGTACCGAGTTCAGAGGTCCCCACTTTGACCTTGTATGACTGAAGGAAGGGAACTTTATTTAAATGTCTAGTCGTTCTAGCTTTGGAGCGCTAATTGGGGACACTGTAAACTGAAATTAACAATTAACACAGATCAAGTCAAATGTTGGCTTTTGAGAAGAGGGGAAACCGGAGTACCCGGAGAAAAACCTCTCGGTGCAGAGGAGAGATTACTAACAAACTGAACCCACATAATTATGACGCCGAGTCTGGGAAACGAACCCGGCCACATAAGTGGGAGGCGTGTGCTATCACCAGTGCGCCATCCCTGTACCCCAATACCTGCACCTCCTGAAATACCTCTTTGGGAGGCGAGTGCTCTCACCACTGCGCCATCCCTGCACCTCCTGAAATACCTCTTTGGACTTTATGTGGGTACTTCTTATTAGTAACTGTAGTTCAAAAAGTTATTGTTGGTGCTCCGTCGCAATGCATGATTTTCATTACACGGTTTTGTTGCCACAGGTGCTATTGGTTTGCCATGTTGGATTGTTGCATCAAATAGCATTATCTCCAGGATGGTCCAGTAATGCGAAGTATTTCCTTCAGCTAGTGCATTGCGATACCAGTGGTGACAGGGCAATAAAATATGGCACTACAACTTCGCAGGAGAAAAAGAACAATTCCCACACGTCACCCTCAAGACGTCGCACTTAAAAACACCATTCTCAAAAACTTCAAACCTCTCAGCACTGACCCCGAAACCAGCAAACTATTTCTCTCAGTTTTACCATTTGTATCATTCAAAGACGACAAAAACATCGGTAACTTTTTAGTTAGAAGCGAACGATAATCTGACAGCCAACCAGGAACTTTCAAATGCACTCTCGCACGAATCAAGACTTAGTATCCTTTCACTCAAAACGAAGACAAAATCTCGAGACCGTTTTACGTACATCTCTTCAAATGACATTTATTGCATAACCTGTAGACCATGCAAAAAGATCTGCATTCGTGAAACTGGGAGAAAAGTAGCAGACCGTTTCCGCAAACAGGGACTAATTGCACGCCATTTCAATCTCTTCCCAACCAACCAACCAACGATAGCGACGACAATGAGGACGAGGAGGACGAGGACAGAGTGAGGAAAGATGACATTTTTGATGCGCTCGAAGTGATGGGCCATATTCTGTATTTGATACAGGAACATTATCGACAAATGAGGGTCTTGGTTCAAAACCCTAAAGAAGAATCTTCCAAAAGCGATTTGAAGCCTCGCGCGCGCAGAAATCCCATCCGACACTCGACACCACGGCTGTTATTTTGTTGTTGTTGGAAACTGCAGTTTCGTAATAGAGGGAGGTGAAATGTATTGATCCAAGGGATCAAGTGAATTGCTTTTAACCAGTGAAAGCACCGCCTCGTAACTCTGTTGTCCATTTTGCTGCACCGAACTCCAGTAACTCAATTTATTTTGACACGTTTGGCTACAATACCAATTAACAAAGATACTGAGGTGGATTTTGCAACAATCCCAATATCACCGAGATGTAAAAATTTCTTATTTAGGATCCTGTCATTCGCTTTTGTGTTCGTCATGTTAACCCTTAGCGAAATTTTAGGTTCGTGTGTTCACAAGTTTGTTTTGCATCTGGAAGATGTTTTTTTCAATTACTACCTCTCCCTAGGGGTTATCGCGCATAGCTTTTATCCAGTGAAATTCCCGCGTCCTAATTCTATTGAACATATTTCTGCACTTCCGGTATTCAAACTCATTTTAAAACTCGGTATACCTTTAGGTATCCCGAGTAACAAGCAGATGGTAGTTTCAAAAATACGTTAAACTAGCAAGCAGTTTTGAATTTTCGGCTTTTTTTCAGGAAAGAGTAACTGGTCATGAACGGTATAATTTATGTAGACAGTACGTTTACGATGAAAGAACCCGCCTCTGTTAGGCTACATTTACACCGTACCGAACTTTCTTTCTACCAGTTGAAAATTCGTGCATTTGGGGGTTCCGTTCACACGGACCCCACACTGAACGCACCAAAATTTAGATGAATAAAGAGGATAGCTTCTAAAGAAACTGTGGTGCTGCGTCGGTGGGGAAGAAGTACA
>OX421446.1:1707500-1720000 GCA_949126865.1 Montipora capitata
CCAAGTTAACAAGATGCAAATCAATTACAATGGAGAGTTTCCTGAATTTTCAGACCGGTGTTCAATATCAACAAGCTGTGTGACTACCTTGTGCAGCATAAGTTTTTTTTTTTCAATTTCACATCTGACGTTCCATTGAATTTGTGAACGGTGTTGGTTGCTGGTATTTTATTATTTCATACAAACAGAGATGTACCGTATTTACTCGATTAAACGCAGCCCTCGATTAAACGCCGCAGATGGAAGGAAAAGTACCTATAAACCCCGCCCTTGAATAAACGCAGCACCCAATCAGAAGAATGGCGTTTATTCGGAGACTGTAAAAAAAAAACAATTACACGTCACAACTTGGTAATCTAAACCAGCCTTGGAAATTTATCATAAGAAAATAAAAGTTGAGAATCTTGCTGAAAGTGCCAAAATCTTAACAAATGCCCAGACGTTTCGGGACTGTGCCCTGACGAAGGGCACAGTCCCGAAACGTCTGGACATTAAGATTTTGGCATTTTCAGCAACATTCTCAAATTTTATTTTCTTATTGTAGTAACAAGTGCCACGCAGCATACGAAGTTTTTAACTGCTTTCATCTTGGAAATTTTTGTTCATGTATGAAGAAGTTTTTAAGTTCGAAGTCGCCACACTTTGCAGCTCTTTCTTCAGAATTTTCGCAATGTGCAGTTGCGTTGTTAAGGCCAAGAACTTTGCCAGTGTAACGAGGCCGACCTTTCACTGGAACTTTAAACATGTTTCTGATTTAAATAATACTTACAAACGATCTACCTTTCCGATAATTGTTGTCAGTTATTAAAGAAAAATGATCTTTAAATGAACGCCGCCTTCGAATAATCGCCGCATCCTAAGCTAAGGTGGTTTACTCACCAAAATTTTCTTATCTTTTAATGCAATTTCATTTTCAACATTCTGCAACTTTTTAGCCAATGAAGCTCTTTCCTCTAATTTCTTGTTTTGAGAAAGTTCACGGTAGTTTTTAATTTTGACTTGTAGTTTTTGAATCTCCTTATCTCGATCATGTGACTCCCTCTCTTTCTTGTGTAAGACATCCTGATTTCTCCGCAGCCGCTCTTTCAACGTCCTCATTTCAGCACTATGCCTCTGAAGCAATATGGGAACACTCGACTCCTCTTCATCAATTTTCTTAATTTCCTTTTCTTGTCGATGGCTTATTCGCTTTAATGACTTGTTTTCAGACTTTAACTCATCAATTTCTTGCTGTAATTCTTCCACAATGTTGTGCAACCTAGAAACCTTGTTTCTGTTTGCTGATAAAACTCGCCGCATCATGGAACTCTGATCACTTCCAGTTGTTTTACTTGTCAACTTTGACGCGGCGGAGTGACTTTTCTTGATTTTGGGTTTCGAAGGACCTACACGTTCAGCAACGCAAATAAAATGAAAAATGTATGTTGAGCACGACTTCCTGTACCTGGGGTAAATTAATACCGGTACATGCAAATAGAATTATCACTTCATAAAAATCATTAGTTCTTGTCCTTCAGTAGCATATTGCGGTTAATGATTCCAAGTTCGAGTGAGGCCTAACACTACTGTGAAGTTTTTATACCCAATTACAGTATTCCATCAGAGATCAACCCTAGTATTGGAATTCCAATACTAGGGTTGATCTCTGATGGAATAATTGGGTATAAAAACTTCACAGTAGTGTTAGGCCTCACTCGAACTTGGAATCATTAACTTCATAAAAATATTGTCATTATTATTACTTTAGACCAGAGGGGGGTTTTAAAGCCTAAAAGAGATGCCCTCCCAGGAAGCCACAGTCAGGCATATGTGCTCACAAGGACAAGCAGATTGTAAAACGACCTTTTGCAGTTAAAACATCTGCATTGTCTCAACTCCCCACAATAAGTAAGGAAGAAACAGAGTCTAAAACAGCAATACCAACAGATATGTCCAGAAATGCCCCTAATAGTCCACTTTCGATATATTATTTAAAATTCACTCCTCGAGGCTCTGGGCCTGGTTGCCGATTAACGCTAATCCCAGATTAAAAGTTAACCAAGGAGTTTATTTCTCTACTCCCAAATGCTGTTCATCGCTGACATTCTGCAAAACTTTACCTTAGAAGAAGTCAATCTTGAAAAAACAAAAAATACGAAAAAGAAACTTTCACCAAAAAGTTGAAAACATGAAACAAAAGTTTACGCTAATCCTGGCTTTCGAACAACCGGACCCTGAGGAATAAAATATAAGGATTTACATGGGTTTATTCCCCAGAGCCTCAAGATGGTGCCTTTTCTTTAGGATCAGATTTTAATATATATCGATAGTGGGCTATTACATGTAGAGGCACACATACTTTAATGTGTCACAAAGTGTCCCCTTCCTCTTTTCCTCAACAACATCACTAATGTCACTCTCGGAATACAGACAATTAATGTCAAGAAGTGTCCGTCAAATGCTGCTGGCTTTACCCTAAAGATAACGCTTATTCGCTTTACCCTAACCGGACACATACTTCAAGTTGGATATAAAAATTGGGCTGCATCAGTAATTACTTGCATAATTTTGAAATAAGACAGTGCTGACCTGAAATTAGTTTATGGCCTTAAGCACCCACAAGTCTCATCATCCAAACTACAATCCTGGTCAAAACTGTTGGTACAATTCCCGCTTTCTCCCATCCCCCCCCCCCCCCCCCCATTACAAATTATTTTTATTTTTTATGATCTCCGAAATCAAGATCTGTTCATCGTTCACTCGCATATTTCAACATTGTCTAGGGGGAACAGGGGCGCGAAAAGGCAGCGAAAGAAGAACACATGTTGTTCACACGATGGAGGCATGTACAATAACTTCTCTACTTTTCGCCCAAAGTTTGACAAGTATTTCAAAGTCTTTTGACCCGGATGGTAGCAATCGGATGGTCAAAGGTTTGACACCAGCAACTTAGGAACACTCTGAGTTTTCCCAAGTCACCATCAAAAAAAGGTATCTCTTCATAATTTTCATTCACCAGGGTTAATTATTAATATGTTGTATACTTCATCATCATCATCATCATCATCATCATCATCATCACCATTATATCTGGCTGACACACACTATTTTACGTGCTTGGCTCTGACAGTTGCATGTACTTGATTTGCATAATACTGGTAAATTATGGTAATTGATTCATTTGATTGTTTGGCCAAAGGAACAACAGCAATCAATAATAAATTGATACTTTATCATCAAAAACCATTTTGGATCAGAGTGGATTTCATAACCTCTGATTTTTCAAGTTAAATGAGACCTTTTAACATGTATCGTTAATGAATTAAACCGATCAAGAGAGGTAACCTGTAAGAGGTGTACAATAAAAAATTGATTCGCACAATGTTCATGAAATTTCCTGGGTCTCACAATGTCAATTTTGGAGTTCAGCTTTCTCTATAAGTTGAAGCACTATCATTCTTTTTCAAAGCTAAAGAAAAACAAATTTTTGCAACAAAATGTCACAAACTAGACCAGGAGTAACCTAGAAAGGGCCAATGAAAATCTACAACATACAGTAACTTAACAGTTTATTGATTTTGTAACTTCTTTGACAGAACAAAATAAAATTACCATCCCATTAGCCAAGTTAATTGTGCAACATTTTGATATTAAAATGCTAATCAAATACTGCAGTATAAATTACTGCAAAATACTAATCAAATACTGCAAAAATAATAAAAATTGATATTTTTTTCAGTAAAATTATACAAATTGGAAGATCTTCATCCACAAACATTTAAAACTCTTTGCTGTGTTTAACAACCTCTCATATCAGGTAGAGCTTGAGAAGAATGCAAGCAGGTTATTTGCACATTGTTACACACATGTAAACTGAAAATCAGTCAACAAATTTTGTTACATGTAGGTTTAAGTCACTCACAACAAAGTTACGTTACACTCACTGAGAAAGATATAAACTTCTGATGAGTTCGTTCCTTGACTGTTTAAAAACAGATGAGCTCATGACAATGATTTAAGTTTCACAATGTTTCCAATCAATCAGAAGTTGGAGAAAACAACTTCTACAATGCTTGCTCGAACATTTCACTTCATTTAATACATATACATTAATTTGAACTCCCAAGTAACCAGACCAAAATTAATTACAATAGAAGTGTAACAAATCATTTATCAAAAAGAAACGGAACTCTGTCATCATAATGATTTACATGTAACTTGCATATTTCCCCAGCAACAATCAAGTTACATTTCGATTGAGACAAAACCAATGCAAAACACAAAATGAGAATGGTATTCAAATGACATTGACATATATCGATCGACATCTTCACCACAGACTATACACTTACTTTCGTAAGTTACAAGAAGCCCAAGAGGCCGTAGAACTGACATTTTGAATACAAAATACAGAAAGCTCTTGCGGCACCGATAAAGCATCTTGTGTGGAACTGATTGCAAGAACATGTAACAAGGATAGCAGCTGTTTATTATGATCATACGCTTCAAAAAATCATAGCTATACCAAAACTAATATCACGGGACTATATGATTGAGTAAAAGGTTACCTCGGTTTGGTCCATACGCACTCCTGTATGAAGCAAAGGAATCTCTCCTGGTAGATGCCTTTTTCGAGCGATAGTTTGGCGGCGAGTGCGTACGATCTTCTGACATTTGAGAATGCCTGGAACGCGAAGATCCAGAATATCTTCGTCTGCGTTCCTTTGATGCATCCGGGCTGTCGAAGTCATCCTCGTAACTATCGTAGTCGTCAGAATATCGGCCAGACATTTCACGGTTCTCCTCTTCGTTTTTCTTTAGGAAACTTTTCTTCCTGGCAACAGAGATCACCGAAGTTTTCTTTGTTTTAGAAGTCACTCGATCAAACGACGATGTGAAATCAGCATCATTATTGAAAGATGAATTTAAACCGATATTTGACGGAAATGGTGGATTTTCAAATTCTAGAGTCATAACAGGCTCTAGATTTACTCGCCAAACGATTTCGTTCAATAATTTTTGATTGCAGACACCAAAACTTGCGCTATTCACAACGCGCACGGATTTTACTCAATCATGGCGGAGCAAATGTTGTGCTGTGCGTTACGTCACGTTGCCAAAACACCTTGTAGTCAAGGACACAAGAACACTCCCCAGTCCTTTTAGTGGCATGGATGGTCACCACAGGTTTCCTGCTCACTGCCTTTAGGGAGCTTAAGCAACGACAACGGCGACGGCAACGAGAACGTCATCTCAAAATATAAGTTTGTGTTATTTTAATCGCTTCGTGACTATTTCAACGTTTTTAATATGACAAGGGTGTGGTAATTACTCAAAGATAAGACCAGTCGGAACGGCACTTCATTTTAGGATAGAAAATGAAAATTTATCCTCAAGTGCTGACGTTCTTCATAAAACCAAAAACTTGGCTATTTCACGTTGTTGTTTTGCTGACGACGGCAACGAAATGGACAAAAGTGAAAAACGCGCGTGCAGAGCGTGCAAAGCTATTGTTTTTGTCCACTAAATATGCAAATTTGTGACGTTCTCGTTGCCGTCGCCGTTGTCGTTGCTTAAAGCTCCCTATTGTTGGCAGGACCTCGGTATCTTGTTTAGGGAAATGTATTGTTGTGAGGGATTTGTACTCTTCTCTTGTGCGTGATATTCTGCACTGTGATAGACCCTCTTGATTCTTCGAATTCTTTTAAGAGTTTTTGTTTGGTGATGGTGTAGACAACTGCTTTATGCCTTAGGGTATCGCTGACTTGCGATGGAAACTTGAAGAAAGGAAATGATTTAGCTCTTTTTCACCCGTTAGCCGCAGACACGGTGCACAGTCATATCCTGTGAGTTTAAGTTGATTCATGGTAAACTAATGGAGACAGTAAGAAGGAAGGGTTGGGCGACTAGTAGTTTTGGTCAACTTAACTGACTGATGTGTTGCAAGTTTGTACAAGAGATTATCTCTTAGTTTGTACATGCGAAGCGTTGTTTTTTCGGTTTAGAAATCAAATAAAAAACAAAACAGAAATGCCACAGACAGCGCTCTTCTGTCGGGATGAAGTCAAAGTGTGAGCCTAAAGTTAAAGTGTTTATCTTAAGAAAGGAAAGGAACTTTATCGTATAATTTCTTGTTCTTAGGCCATCGTAGCTTGATTAAGAAAATAACACAAACAGCGATGATAAACATTGTATTCCAAAGCATTTTTTATAAAGAACTTGGAAATGTATGTTGACTAGCATACGAAACGTCAAGTTCTATATAAAAAATGCGTTGGAAGGAACTTTATTTAAGTGTCTAATCTTCTAGCGCTGTAGAGCACGAATTATAATCGGGGACACTGTAAATTGAAATTAACAAGTTAACGCAAATAAAATCGAATTTTGGTTTTTGAGGGGAGAGGAAAACCAGAGTACCCGGAGAAAAACCTCTCGGTGCAGAGTAGAGAACCAACAAACTCAACCCACATATAACGCCGAGTCTGGGAATCGAACCCGGGCCACATTGGTGGGAGGCGAGTGCTCTCACCACTGCGCCATCCCTGCACCCCAACACAGTTTTGATCACGAGAGGCCACAGAATGTGCTCTTGCAATATGTGAAGTGTTGGGTGCGAAGTGCCAATAAAAAGGGCGAGAGCGAACGTTTGTTTGAGAAAAAAACCTTGGTTAGAAACTGTTACATCACAGTTGTGGTGTGTTTGTCGTGATCCTGGCTAATAATAAGAACAATAAAGTTAAGTCTTCTGGCCCTGTGGATGTTTTATATCTGTGTTTCATGTTCTTTTTATTCAAAGTCTAACCATCTGGAAAAACGTTGAAAACACCTGAGACTGCGGAAGGAAACAGGAAGTTGATTTGATTTTGCGACTTTCCCCGATTGGACCCAGCCAGAGTTCGTCGTTCAGTAAATCACCACGCGCTACTACCCTCACAAATGGACAGAGAAAAAATATTGCATCTTAAATGACAGTTTCATCAGGCAGCTAAAACTTGCAATCTTTCCCAAATGTTGATTCAGACTGGACGTCTCGGTTTCTTGTCCATGAAAAATCCGTGATTGTCATAAGAATATTAATGCGTTTTCAATTTGGTGGGTGTCAATGCAATGTTCAGTTGAACACATTCAATTAATAGAGGCCGCACCCAAACCAGGTAATCACATTGTCTCGGGTACGGTTAGATAAGTTATGCCGGCATAATTTCAAGCATAATACTATGGTGCGAGCATCGCGCATAATGCCAACATAATAGTCATGTTTAGGAGTAAAAAAGCTGATAAAAGTATCCTGCTAATCAAAACATCAAAATATTGCGATTAAAAAATGTCCTGTCAATTCTTGGGTTTCACTCACGTGATCATCTGCCATGTTTTTCAACGAAAACAACAGAAGACGTTAGCATAATGATAGCTTTCAATTCCCGGAGGATTGGATCGGGACACCAACATCGCCGCCATTTCATTGTGTGGGGACACCAATATGGCGGCCGTGACGTCATGTGAAATCCAAGAATAGGCCTTTTTCGATATACATTGTATTAAAATTCAGCTTGAAAGAGAGGTTTAGAGGACAAAGACAAAGGAAAGTAGCTGATATACAAATATGTTTGACATTCATTCCAAAGTGTTTCTATTGTTTTAGTCCTCAATGCGTCACTATCAAGCTGAATATTTGATCTTTGGAAAATGGCCTATTGTGGGCTTTGTGGCTGCTTTATGCACTTATTTGGCTTTGTTGAAGGCCTGGTTTTCTGTGAAGGACTGGCTACCTTACCTCTTGCTGCTCCGGATGAGAGCATTCTTATAGGAAGATATCTGTTTACAAACATTTCTTTTGTCATTCAAATTTGCAAACCACAGAAACAAAAGAACCTTTGTTTTTTCAGCCAATGAGGCTCTGGTTGGTTCATTAATGACAATAGGTGACGTCAACGATATCTTCCCTATTTTAAAGACGTTGTTGTTATTTAAAAGGAGAAAATTAAAGAATATGTTAGCCCCTATTTTGCCTTTTGTTTGCGCAAGTTTCACCCGGCATCTTTGAGCGTAATGCTAGGGCACGAGCATTATGTCGAGCGTTTTAGGAGTGACGCTCAAAGGCTTGATGCTCAAAATTTCGAGCATAATTTATCAAACCCTAGTCTCGGGACAACTCAAGAAAGCCTCAAACAAATCTAGCCCTAAAGTCGGTAAATTGGTTATGCAATGCTGATGAGGCCCAACAAGGCCGAAGCAGCCGTCCATGGCTGCCAATCAATGTCCTCCCTAGAGTCCGCTTTTCTTTTGGTCAGCAGCAAGAACACGGACTCTGGCCTTACTCTGGCCACTTACAGAGGCAGGAAGTCCGCAAATCTCGGACTTCCGGCTCGTCTACGCACGCTCAGAAATTTGAAACAACAGTGATTGTGAAAGGTTACAAAAATGGACCTTCACTACGACTGCGCATAAATTTGAGGTGGCCAGAGTCCGTGTTATTGGTGCTGACCAAATCAAAAGCGGACTCTGGGGATGAGATTGCCAATTAACCAGGTGAAATAATTGCGCGCATGTGTGATGTGTTGGGCACACCGGGTTGGTGTTCATTCTCATCGCCTGAGCCCTGGATCCACCCAAGGCTCTGGGAAACCCTATGTAGGGGGACATGCGCCGTAGGGTTCTTATAGCCAAAAATTGACGATTTGAACCTTACGGCGCCTGCTCACTTCTCGTGCTAACATTGTTCTTCACGAAAACCAATGAGAAGGCACTTTGTTTCAGGGTTCCCCAGAGCTCTCCTCTCCCTCAGTCAAGAGAAGAGCTTTGGGGTCGAGATTGGGTTGGTGTTATGGTGTGTCACCTACAATCTTGGACAGATTAAATGGAAAATTGAGACCACCCCTCGCCCCAAACTCAATGATGGGAAAATGGCGCGTTATGGCCTTCGCGCGGTTTGAGGGCATTTTTGTTCCATTCCACTCTGTCCAAGCTTGCAATCTTGGACAGATTAAATGGAAAATTGAGACCCCTCCCAAACTCAATGATGGGAAAATGGCGCGTTATGGCATTCGCGCCGCTTCATCTTTGATTACGGGGAAAGGGGGCATTTCTGTTCCATTTTTTCTGTCCAAGATTGTAGCAAGAGAAGCCGTCCCAAATATAGATGGTCTGACAAAGTACAACGCGGAAGAGAATATTTTAGTTGTAAGCTCCAAGTCATGGCTGCCGCTGATTCTAAAAGGTACTGTGCCTTTTGTAAATTCTAGCATAGAATTATTTCTTTTTTATTCCTATATGAAAATAAATCCATTGCTTCACTTACCACGCTTTCTAACAGCAGCGAGATTTATACGTCTTTGTTCCAGGGAAACACTTTCTAGCAAAGCATTTCTGGTCGTCATTTTATCAACTAATGTTGTCTGTCTTGATGAAAAAAAGCTGCGTGGAGAGTATACAGTGCTAGCGGGCTTAGTTCCTGAGCCTGCGCTTAGATCAGATTCCACCGCGCTCCAATGACTGCTCCCTCTTCCGCTATTCTCGCTTTCCGGAGGCCTAGGACTAGCTTCTTCTTCGTTGTCTCTGCTCTCTGTACGACGTCCGAAGACAGCCGAGTCATTAAGACCCATTTTACTGATGTTTTCAGCCGTTTTAGAATCCTCAAATGAAACACGTTTTTTACTCGGTCTTTTTAATTTCCGACGGGCCATCCTGTTAATGTTTTGTTCTTCGTTCACTCCGTCCGAATCATCACTCATCGAAATTTGGCCCTTAACCATTTCCTTTTGAAAATCGACTTGGTCACTTTTCTTCGGATTAGTTTTTGACAAATTATGGTATTTGAGCACTTTTGTAGTTGGAATATTCTTCTTTACAATCTTTATCAAGTGCGTCTTTTTAGCATTCAGTTCTTTTCTAGTTTTTATTTTTCGTTTGTTCCCTTTTATTTTAATATCTTTATGAACAGGTGAACCACACTGTTCGCTGTCCGCTCTGTTGGTGACACTGTCCTCTTTTAATCCGACCCAATTCTTTATTGACACTTCGGAGCCCTCGTTGCTATCCAATGAAGTAAACTTATTTCGAGAACTACTGTCAAGCGAACTTGCCTCTCTGTGATCAAATATTGTGCTTTCTACATCATCAAACTCGCTCATTACAACTGTAAGAGGTGAAGCAGATCGTCCACAGACTTGTCTACTTTGCAGTGGAGATAAATTGCCGTCACTACAGTTGCTCAAAGTTTCCATTTTATTTTGGTCATTCTCCTTGAGAATAACTTCTTCGTTCAGTCTATTTTCAATATATTTCTCTTTGTCGTAAATTTCTTCCTCATGTCCATTTCTGAGCTCTCCGTTTTCGGCCTGATTCTCGTTATAATTTGGTGATTCATTGGGGCTACTCGGGGTTTCCGGACTTTCCCTATCATCATAAAGAGTGGGAATACTGCTCACACTGGCATTTAAACTGCTTGTGTAATGTGACAGCTCATCTTCACTTTTAGCCCAACTGTTTTCCCTTTCATCATCTTCTTCAGTTTCATCGTCATCGTCGTCATCATCATCTTCGTCATCAGTTTCGTCAACCAATGGAGATGATGAACACGAAGAATCAGCTGAAGCCGCACTGGAATTTACATTCTGTAATTTCTTGTTATTATCGTAAGTCACATCACTGTCAGTATCAAGTGGGCTTGAAAAATCGGAATCCTCGTCGGAGTTCTCAGCATCGTCACTGTCTTCCTTTTCTTTCTTTTCAAGTTGGCCAGCGATTTCTCCATTAAAATCAAAATCAAACTTCAAAGTTTCTTCAGTGGATGGTTCATTGCCTTTTTGTTGTTCTATGGACTGGTCTTCACGAGTATTATCGTTCATTTTCAATCCATCGTTCCACTCTGTTGAAGTTTTCAGAGAATACTTTTTATCAGACTTAACATTCATCGCACCCAAAGTAACATTGGCACTCGTGTTGTTGGGTAAAATGAGATCGAAATAATCAATTCCCTGATCATCATCTTTTTTCTGGTCTCCCGCTGAAGACTTTAAAATATGTTCATCGTATTGCAACTCCACGCTTTGTCCGTCACCTACCGATCGCAAACTCGTCTGCCTCTCTATAAACCTTTTCGATGAAGTTTGTCTTGGGCTCGTTTCCGTTAGATGTTTCTTTAAATTTTCTTCCGTGAGAGGTGCCAGCTGTGATTGTCGCCGATTCAGCATCATGTAATATTTACAGCTTATCACGGTGTCTCAATGAAACAATCTGCTGCATGTCATTTCCACCTTGCTTGGAGGCTCTATTCGTTCGTCGCTTTTATTTCATCGAAACATCAACACCTTTGAATGTAGTGGGGCTGCATTGGTCCTGCAAAAGACGGTATAATATTGCTCGATGCTGAGGGATAGTTCGATTAATAAGGAACGAAAGGCAATGACAAAAAAGATGACCAAAACCGAACAGCCGGCAGTTGCGTTTTGCAACAGCCGCAGCGCGCGATCCTTCTTTCTACATTTCGAAACTGAACTCTGACGACAACAATGCAACAGAAAAATGCTCAATCGTGCGAAATGCATATCAGACAGCTGGCAAAAGTGAGCAAATTTCACACCCACGATAACTGAGAAGGTCGCAGGTCCCGGGGTAATTGGCTCCCGGCTGCACCGGGCAAAACTACTGCGCTTATGACGGGGGAAATCGTCGACCAGTTCCGTTTAAAAAAAAGTGTTCTTGTTATTTGCGCCAAGATTACATTTGCAAATAATGCCCCAAATCAAAATAATGGCAACCTTTTTCCTTAGAGTGGATTGGCGTGAGAAATCAATGAAGAAATTCCGGGTTGCTCGTTCGGGCGATGTCACGGAATGTAAAACCGGTATACGTCGGACTTCAACCTGAAAGTTAATACGTTAACTACCGAGAGGAAAAATCATCTCATTTCGTTTCTGCTATTAGCTACACCTATTGAAAAAGTTCCCGCAAAATAGACTGAACTAAGTTAAAAGGAAAAAATTACATGGATTCAAACTGAAGGCAAGCAGACGCGGCTTCTGTTGCATTTGCCGAAACGCGAATCTAAATCTATTTCTCTGTTAATTCTAGTGCAGTACATGGATACACCTTCATTTATTTATGAAAACCGTGTCGGTGAATTGAAATTAAAGAAAATGCCAAAGCTCTTTGCTTGACTTTTTTGCTGGAATGTAGTTTTTAATTAGGGTTACCCTCTGGTTATAAAGCCGTCTTTTGACAGGATTGTTGACTGAAATTAAACAAAAACAGTCCTTCGCTACTTACAAACAATATGCCTCTACGGGAAAAATAAATCAAATATCCAACCGAGTAGCAACTAAATTGATCTCGCAAAACTCAAATGAGCTGCATGCGTAAGTGGTTTCCGGTCGCCATTAAGGATGTATTTCTTTTCAATTTTCTTCAGAATTTTCATTGTCATATTTTGGATGTCGCAAATAAAGATTGTGCTCTTACTCAAAAATAGTTTAATTTTTCTGCAATTGTTTCCGAAATGTAAACATGGGCATGCTTAGAGA